>CM040975.1:4428368-4488407 GCA_022985145.1 Pangasius djambal
TGGTCTTATGTCTCCTCAAAGGTGCTGCAAAGACAGTGGAGAAAAAAAACAGTGACATGATAGGACTATGAATTAGTCGCGTCTTCCTTCATGTAAATGCAAATATTCATGCATTTGTGTGTATGTGTATTTTGTGTGTACGTGCATGCGTGTGTTTCAGGCCCGATGAGGTCTCTTTGACGAAGCAGAATCAAAGTGTAGATGGAGAAAGAGATTTGGGTTCTGTGAAAGACACCCCAGGTGAGAGTTGTTGTTGTTGTTGTTGTTATTATTGAATTATTATTTTGTACCATGTAGATTTTGTCCCCAAGCATCCAGTCTCCGCTGTATTAATTTTACCCCATCACATACAAACATATTGTACATGCAGCATTCTAGGAGCAGAGAAGTTTCTTAGTTACATGCACCCTGACACTGCCTTTATTTTGAATAGCCATGTTGAGTTGTCACACCTTGAGGAAAACACTAAGCATCTTTTTATTGCAAACCAAATGATTGTTTGTTGAAACCAGTGGCCCTTTCAGCCTGTAGTGAAAGAATACTCTAAAAGGATAAAAGTATATTTTAAAATGTAAATGACCAACTCTCTGCTTCCACACCAGCATCCCCTGCTTACAGTGATGACTTTGAAGATGAGGCAAACGATAAGGAACCTGAAGAGAAGGTGAGTAAATAATTTAATGTGCATATCTTTGCATTTTGTCATGGAACTAGCGCTTTATCTTTTTGCTAGATTTTGCCATCGATACTGTAAATAAGACATCTCTGGTGAATTTTATGCATTGACTTTTATGTAAGGGAATTTTGGTTGGTTTTTTTTTCTTTTCTCTGTTGCAGAAGCCAGGAAGGTGTGGCATGCTGGCTAAAGGTGATTATGTACATTGCTTTCAGATGAGTGAAATTCATAATGGCCAAACACATTATTTTGTATAGCTAAATACTGTATGTCTTTCTGTCTATGCATCCATCCATTCATTCATCCATCCCACAAATTTGAGCCTAAAGAAATGTGTTTTAAAAAAAAAAATCTTTTCTTTACACATCTTGCTGCCGTGGTGGTTCTGTGGCATTTGTTGACTGTTTGTTATTCCCATCAGTTTCTAGGAATTCACTGTCCTAGTAATAGGCTGTACATATTGAAAAGCAGGTAGTCAAAGGCAGCTGTCTGGCAGTTGCAATCATTTCCTTGGGTATAATGTATTCTAAAAATCCATGAAATGGTCAGAACATGATTCAGCATAGAGATGCTTCCGTTTTCATTACGATCAGAGCATGTGAACACAGTTTCCTGTTTTCATCAACATACTGGGCTTTAACCTCGAGGTAATTAAGGTTACTCACCTACATCCAGTAGTCTATTTAAAAGTCATAGCTTTCTCCATCATTCAGTCTTAAATTCTGGTGTGCAGGCAGTTAATCTAGGATGGACTGCAGACGTGTACAAATTAGGAAAAAGCTTTAATGGTGTGTTTAAAAAAAGAAATGGCATTAAAATGTATTGTTATTGTGATCATGTGTGTCTGTGCTTGTGTGTGTATTTGCTACACACGTTGAAACACTTCTCCTCTGCTAGTGTCACTGCATGACTCTTTGAACTCCACGGATGGAGCTCCAGTGCCTACTTTGCAGAGCGATGCAGAAGAGAAAACGGAGTACCGAACAGCACGGGCAGCAGTGCCAGGCACCACAGGTCTGTGTACATTACTAATGGGTAGAAAATATGCTCTCTTAGTATGATAAGCTAATGATTATCATTTAAATTAGCTTTACTAATTTGCTTTACTTTTGTGTGTTTTCATGTTTTCTCTCTCTTTTCTGTTTCATTTGCTGTCACTTTCTGTAGGAGTGTCATATGGTCAGAGTGGGGCGAGTGAAATGGAGGCTCTGCAGGAGGCCTACCAGCAGATCACTCACTCAGTGGAAGCGTGTGAGGAGCGAGAGAAGGAGCATAGCAGGAGTCCCTCTTCTTTCTCCACTCCAGAATGTTTGCAAAGAACCACACAGCACGCCTCCACTACAGAATCAGGTCAGTAAGGGAATGTCTGCAGGGATCCGCTTATAATGAGCAATTGGCTTGAAATTGGCTTCCTAAGGAGTGTGCGATGTAGCCTGAATTTTGAATGGTAGTACTTTGGTGATAGATACATTTTATGCTCTCTTATATTTACTCTTTATAGGTAAATATAAATTCACTGGAGTCTTTTACAAACATAAGCAAAGGCATGTTTTTAACTGACATGTACAATTAAAACAAGAGAATAAATAAAAACAAGAGAAAAAAATGTACAAAAAAATTTTGTGGACAGTAATTCAAGACGTCACGTCATCCATACAAGCCTTTTTGTCACGTATGCATTACAGCACAGTGAAATTCTTTTCTTTACATTTCTTGTTCAAGAAGCTGGGGTCAGATTACAGGGTCAGCCATGATACGGCACCCCTGGAGCAGATAGGGTTAAGGGCCTTGCTCAAGAGCCCAGCAGTGGCAGCTTGGCAGTGCTGGGGCTTGAATCCTGGACCTTCTGATCAGTAACCCAGAGTCTGAATCACTCCAAACCAATTGTTCCCAGGCCAGCTGTTTGTCTGCATCTTGTATGTCATATGGATTTGAGAGATGCACAGCTGATCTATTTAATTTATGTAGTAGCGTAAATTTGATGCATAATTTATGGTTATGACAAATTCACACTTGGGCATGTGCTCTCAAAATCATGGTAATTGTGGCCAGACACTACATTTCTCTATCCATGTTTTCAATCTCAACATGCCCCAGTTTGTCACTCGCTGCAAAATATGCTAAGTGGTTTGCAGAAATATCTACCAGTTGGAAATTTGTACTTGTGTCTCATTTCTGTCAGTACACCACCCACCACTAGGCTTCTCTAACACAATCACTTATAGTCTTATTTGTGTTGAAGATTTACCCACTGCTGAAGAACTGATGCGTGCTATTGGGCCAGAGTCAGGAATCACCTTTGGCTTGTGTCTTGAGGCCTTGAGGTAAGCTCTCTGGAGCATTTCACATCTCTGTGGTGTCAGAGATTCTTAGGAATGGATAGGTTGACTCAGTTTCTGTTTTAGTGAAGCGGCTATAGACATGAAAGCTGAAGGGTTGGATTCAGAGGGCCACACTACAAGAACTAAAGCAAAGCACTCTCCTGTGGCTCTCAGAGAAGCAGCTAATGAGGGCCCTGCAGCAATGGAGTCATATCAAACACCTTCCCATCACAGACACACAAGCATCGCAGAAGAGGTGAAAAGGCTCATGCAGGAGCAGGATAACCTCTCTGAGGTACCTCCTGTTGCCTCTGGCAGAGGCAAGAAGTCTCAGGTGAGGACACAGGCTGTGTCTCATTCATCAAAAATTATAATAAATATAGTCTCAGTGCCATGGCCTGAAAGCGGTGATCACCATTAATGCGATAAAGATTGTTGCTTTTTCTCTTCATATGCTCCTGCATTCCTGTGATAGTAATAATCACAGTAATGATAATTGTGACTGTTTTGTTATTAACTTTTCATGCAGGTTCATTCAGTTGCCTCTGGTAAAGCTTCAGTCCCATCTGTGAGGAATAAGAAAGCTGACATCAAGCCGTTACCCAAAGCCTCCATGCCAAGCAGGCCCAACAGTTTAGCTAAACCTCCATCTCCACTGGCTCAAAGAAAGAGTCGAAACCAGACCTCCAAAAGGATGTCTTCTCTTAGTCAAACACATATTGTCAAAGGTATTAACCCCTCTGCTCAATATTCACAGTAGATGCTAATTATTTATAGGTTCCTGTATTTACGTTGTACTTACAGTCCCCTCGGAAAGAATTGGTACGGCATGGCCAGTACTTTTGGTTTTTGCTATACACTGAAGACATTTGGATTTGATATCAAAAGATGAATATGAGACGATAGTATTTCAGCTTTCATTTCCTGATCTAGATGTGTTAAACAATTTGGAACATGGCACATTTGGTGGCAGACCACCCAGTTTTTATGTGAGAAGGCTTGTACCGCAGCATCTTTTGAGCTGTTGTTTGTTTTGGGTCTCTCCCTTCCTTCCCCCACACTTTACACATATCCCCATCTCTCAGGTTTTGCGGACACTGTCGTATGTTTTGGTGATAGTTGAACGTGTGCAATGTGAATTGGCAGGATGATGTTATACACGCTATCACGGCTGGTAAATTTTAGGCAATACGGCTCCAGTGTGAAAATGATGGATTGTAGTGTATCACTTTTTCAAAGTTCGTGAAATTAAAATTGAGGCAGTGGCTCATATTTAGCCTGCAGGCCTTGAGTCTGAAACCTGTGACTCTTTAACATACTGTGATTAAATGTTATATAAATCAGATAAAGCTGCAGATAAAGCTTGTGCACGGAGTGCAAATGTCTGGGTCCTTTATTACATCCACTGTTTTAGGGTATTTTATGTGATAGAAGTCTTGTGGATTGTAAACCTGATGTCAAACCACTAGATGTCAAATATTTGGCCAAAGTTCAAAAATATCACAAAGCAACATTTTTTTACTACAGTTTTGGTGTATATTTTCTTTTCTTTTCTGTTTTTTTAACCATACGCTGCATGTGTCTGTGTATGTCCAGACTCCGGTTTGAAGGTAAGCAACGAACTTGTTGCTTCAATACAGTCCATTGCTGCTTTTTTACAACACCGAATAGAAGCAGATGGTCCAAACACTGGTTGTCCTGACCAGTCAGCCAGCAACACACAACAGACAAATCAGAGCAAAGTGAGTAAACAGCTGCTTGTGTAGACTTTTATTAAATCTTTGTTCCACCAGTGTGCTCATTTCATCTGTTTTCTCCTCTGCGTTTTCTCCTCTGCACTTACGTGACAGAGGGCGACAGAGAAAGAGGGAGCTGCTGCCAGAGGCCATGACCTTATGTTGGAGTACTCCTCACTGGAGCGTATACGTCTACAGCTGGCTCAGGAAGAGAGAGAACTTCTCCTCCGAGAGAAGCAGCTCCAGCAGGAGCACAGCAAGGAGATCAGCGCTCTCAAACAGGAGAATTACATGTTGCAGAGCAAGGTTAATAATTCGTTTATGGATATTATGAGTTCTCAGTTTGAATCAGTTGTTTACAGGTACTTGGCAGTAAATTATTTACAGTCATGTCTTGATTGTACAGTATAACCTGCATATATTTGTGTAATCCATATTAATGGAATTATAACTGATCTTGCACGTTATGTCAGTGTACTGACTTTCGTAACCACAGGGAGGCACTTAAACTCTGGTTACTTTTCCTGACCATGTCCATTTTGGTCGTTTTAGCTATTGTGGACAAAAATTACTCTGTGAAGGTGGCTTGTAAAAAAAAATTTCAAGGGCTGTTTTTCTTTTTTTTTTTTTATAACATCAGTGTGATGGACTAGCATTCTTCAGGTGCTTCTTCAGTCTCATATTTAGTCAGGAATCATGTTTAGCAAAACCAGAAAGAACGGTCTATTAATAGCCTCAGCTTGGAGTGCATCTAATATTGTCTCAGTCTTTACACATTTTCAGCAGACTTTTCGTTTCCTCTGATGAATTTATGTTTTAAAAGAAGGGTCATCATAAGGGCTGGATTTGTTTCAGTGGTTGCCATGGTGTTCATTTCACTCACTGGGGGTTGTATTTGTGAAAGTCGTTGTCTTGTGTTCCTGAGAGTGTTTTCTAAGATGTACTTCCAGGATGAGACAACACAAAGCTTTTAGTGGTTCTGTTCATCTAGATCGTGACATCTCTGCACACAGCCTCTCTTACAGCACTGATTGGATGACTAAGCCTTAAAGATTTTTTTTATTATTATTTATTAATCTTCAGTCTCCATTTCTCAGCTCTTCATGAGCTTGTCTGGCAGGCTGAAAGGTAGTGCGACAGACTAAGGCTGATACATGGCTGCTAACCTGTGCTAAGTAAGGACACAACAGAGCATGCTGTTATAACAGAATAATTAATGATGAAGTGGTGTGATTACCACTCTAAAGTTCATTAGTTTTTTTTTAACAGCATGTCTCGAAGTGCTTTCTTCTTCTTTCCACAGCAATTTGCCAATAATGGCAAATTTCTAATTTTTATTAATTAGAAAATGATGCATTGTACTTTTTTTATCTGGTTATAGTTAGGTTTAATGTTGAGGAACATCTTGAAAACAAGTTAGTTCCTGTTATCACTTATGTTATAGCAGCTGTAAACATTTGTTCCCTCTCAAGGACTCTCTTTTTTTTTTTCTCTCTCTCTCGAAGTTAATGAGACTGAAAAAGCAGCTTGTCAATGCTTCAGAGATACTGCAGATTGCCTGGAGAGTCCCATGTGGTATAAAACAAAACATCTTTCCATAAATGTTATGTAAATGTCACCGCACAGGAAGCATCACCATATTGATGAAGATAAATTTTTCTGTGTTAAATAACACCTTTTTAAATCCGTTTATTATAAACTGAGATTATGTGGAGTGTCTGGCATACAAGTCCCTGTGAAGTAGGTGTTACTATACAAACAATAACATACCAGGACAAGCACATTATTATAAACCGTGAACTGAATTGCAGCTAGTGCTATTGTCAGCCATGCTTTTGTAGAAGATTAATCAATACCTTATAACCAATCAGATTCAAGAATGCAACAGCGCTGTGGTTTAATAATGAATTAAAAGTGTTAGTTTTGCATCAGAATTGTTTTGATATAACAGTTACATAATTACATCAATAAAAGAAGTTAAGATTAACATGTAGCACCTGAATCAGAAGTGAATTTTCTTTCTAGTAAAATGGTGCATTTGTGGAGTGGAATTTTGAAAACGGTCTGCTCTTAGAGCTTGTTATATATGATTCAGTATTGTGTACTTCATAAAATGCTTGACTTTCAGTTGCACAGTGCAGAAGAAGCAAGCAAGAAGCAGAGATGGAGTTTTGGTGAAGCTTCAGACCCAGGAAGAGATGAGAAACTGAGACTGATTGAGAAAGAGATGAAGGAGCAGGAGACACTAATTCAAGGCTACCATCTGGTACGCTTGTCTGTCAGCTGGGGCTCTAAGAGTTCGGCACTTAGCGCACATTTGGTTTAAGGTGCAGCTTAATGGATTGTGTGGGTGGATTTAGTACACACAGTAACTTTACTTCTGGACTGAAAATCATCCAGCTGAAGATCATTTAAGCTCAGTAAAAAAAAAAAATCTATGCTACTGAATACACTTTTTAACACTAGTCCTTTTAATGCATACAATACCTCTTCTTTGATCCTGTGGCTTTAATGGGGTAAATTTGTGCTTTACGCATTTTCTTTCATGTACTTTATACATTTAGGTTCAGCACGTAATATTTTGAAGCTGTCTCTTTCTTGTATTGGATTGATTGTTCAATTCATTTTGGTGACATTGTAAACTCTTGACTGGTTTAAATGATTTTACTTTGCAGGAGAATGAAAAATTGTACCTGCAGATGAAGGCCCTCCAGGCACAAAGTAAACAAAATGAAGAGGCCATGTTTGCAGAGAATCAGAGACTGCTCTCTGAATTAGCCATCACTAAGTGAGTCGTGCCATCAGGGCATTCTTTCTTTTAAAGCTATGTCCCACAACATCAGTCATAGGATGCAAGCACACCTACAGACACGCCGTAGTCTGACCCTTATTTCTGAACGTTTGAATTTAAAACTAGATTTATGCAACACACATGACAGCAACATTTGCATTACAGATTATGTGATGTAAAATAGAAATTTGCATTTTACAACCGTCGAACTTGGAGACTGAAATATGTATAAGTATTACACCCCTAGAGAGGCCAGTTTATGAGGGCACATGAAATGTAAATCATGTCAGTACTGTTTTATTACTTTTATTTATGTGGTTTTAGTATTCTGTAGTAAGTGTGATGCAGGACTCTGGAATACAAGACTGAATCTTTCCATGCAGGTTCTAATTAATTAGAATCTTTCATTATAATCTGCTTTAACATCTAGTATTGAATATCTTATAGGGAACAGTTAAATAAGAGCAGTAAGCAGAAGACAGTGGAAAGTATAGGCACTGCTGTCCATGGATGCAGTGTTACTGAACTATTGGCTGAGGTGCAGGCTACACAGGTAATTTGCTTGGATGTAATTGTTAGCTGTTAAAATGCCTGGTTTTGTCTTCGAGCATGTGTTTGTTTCTGTACAGAGGAGGGAGTCGCAGCTGCAGGAAGAAAGCCGCAGGTTGAAACAAGAGAAGCAGGCTCTGCAGGTGGACTTGCAGATGATGAAAAAAGAAAGGGACTTGGCAAAAGCACAAGTGGCCTCTACATCAGGTACAGCAGGCTGGTGTGGGTGTTTCAACCTGCATGTTTATCCTTGTTAAATTATGTGGCACAGCCATCATGGGCTTATGGTTGGTTGTGTGTTTTAGGTGATAAAGGGTTTGAGTTGAAGCTGCTGGAGGAAAGAAATAAGGAAGAGGTGGCTGCGCTGAAGAAGAGACTGCAGTGGTATGCTGAGAATCAGGAGCTGCTGGACAAAGACGCAGCCAGACTCAGATCAGCCAATGCAGAGATACAGAGACTAACTGAGCAGGTGAGATGGTAATCTTGCTATAATCATGTTGACCTTTTCCCAGGCATCTGAGGGAATTCATTAGTTTGCCTGGTGTGTAAATGGCTGTTGATGAATTACACCTTCTTTAATGTTGTTGAAATCACACGATGCTCAATAAAATCTTGAGGTGTGCGTTAACCCTCAAGTAGCAATTGACCAGTGGTAGTTAGAATAAATGACATCCTTAATTGCTTCTAAACAAATATTTATCTATTATCATGTAGCTGTAACAGTCTTGCTCTTTTATTTCCATGCCACCCATATAGAGAATTAGGCTGCTAATGATACTCAATCCTGTAGGCTTTTGCCCTTACCCTTTATACCAGGGGTGCCAAAGTCAAATTCAGCCTGATCCACGTTAGCATTTTTCTGAGACCATAATTGAAGGCTGTTAACTAAACTCTGAAAGAAGAATAGGACATTTCTAGGAAAAAGAAGTGATGAAACGATTTGACTGTTTGCACTTTTAGGCCTAGGTGATAAATTTTTATTATAGTGATTAAAGCTTTTTTTTTTTTTTTTTTTTTTTTTTTTTTTTTTTTTTTTTTTTTTTTTTTTTTTTTTTTTTTTTTTTTTTTTTTTTTTTTTTTTTTTTTTTTTTTTTTTTTTTTTTTTTTAATTATACAATATCTCAAAATTCCAAGTGAGCTTTGTCATTTCCTTCTCACCACAGTGTGTTTAGTGAGGAATGAAATGTGGTTCCTCCAGGACACAGTTATCATTCACACAGGACATCAAACAACAACAATACATAGCAAAACAAATGACAGACAGCAAGTAGTCAAACATTAAATACAATAAAAATAACTTAGTATAAAATCTGCAATATTCCTTGCAATAGTAAAAAAAAAAAAAAAAAAAAAACAATTTGTACAACATCCATTGTACAGTTTACAGTCCAGTAAAAGAAGGATTATGATTTAAAGTGACTGGTGTGATTTGTGTGGTGTAAGTAGTGGAATCATATTGTCATATTGGTAACTGTTCATTATTCTTTTTAAGATGAGCCATAACAGTCTGACTGCCTGCAGGAAAAAACTGTTTGAGTCTTGTGGATTTTGGCCGGATGCTTTGAAGCCTTTTTCCCGATGGGATGGTAGTAAACAGTTCGAGTGAGGGGTGTGTGGAATTGTCCTGATACTGTTTGCCTTCTTAGTGCATCATTCCATCTAAATATCCTCGATGGTCATAAAGCTTGACCCTGTGATGGACTCTGCATATCTGTTTTCAAATATCAAAAACATACAAAAACAAATGGATATAAAAGGTCTACACACCACTGTTAAAATGGCATGTCAGATCTTTTTTCCCCCCCTTTAATATAACAACCAACAACATTCAAGTGAAAACAAATAAATCTGTATGTACAGTATATTCTGTAGTGTTTTGAAATGAGTCAAACCCATTCTGCTTGATTTTAATTACATTTCACTGGCAGGTCATGCTGAATACGCAGCACCCCAGAGCCTTTATGAATCGTTATTCAGCAGACATCTTTTCTCTTCACAGTTGTTCACACTGGAAAGTTCTGATTTAAGCTGTTTGATGTTCATGTGTGGGAGGCATGATTATCAGCTGGCTTCATCACTACCGAAGCTTTAAAAACTGTATTCTACCACTGAGCTCTACAAATCAAGTAGTTCTAAGAAGGGAATATGGCTATACAACATTCTTGACTGTATTATTAGTTTCTATATTCAAAAGATTCAAAAGTAGTCATCTTGTTGCTCATTGAGCTAGTGATCATATTTGACAGGGGTTGCACTCTCTGGATGAGAAATTGAATTCTTTCAGATGTCCTCAATGTGTAGTTTGGTGAAATATAATTATTAGGGGAAATAACTGATATAAAATATGTCAGTGAAATATTTCATAATTATTTCTTTTTTGTAGACAAACAGAAAACTTGCTTTGAACCAGCAAGGGGCTGCTTTGGTTTTCCATGCATATTAGTGTTCCTTTAACAAGGTTGCTTTTAATGCCCATCCACGTATTTCAGATGTGTGTATACTTTACACAGTCTTTTAAATGACTCTGACATTTGTGTAAGATGGCTATTCATCCATGCTTTCAGTTAATGTGTTAATATGTAGGTTAATGCAGAAGTACACACATTACATAATATTTTATAATGCATACAGCTTCCATTTCAGAAAACTGCTGTGTAGCAGAGTTCGGGGTAGCAGTGTGGAGAAAATGCAAGTCAGTAATTTCTTTGTAGAAATGAAACGTAGGAGACAATTGGGCTCTTTCAGTGGCATCCTTTGTATGCAGGTGCACTACCGAAATGACTCAAATTATTAAATTGCACAGTGGCACCCTGCTACCAGCAAAACACAAAAGGATTTTGTGAAGTATTTCCTCAAGGTCAAATGGCGGTTCTGTCATTGTGATCATTATGCCCGTCATACTGTTGAGTCATTGCAGCGCATGCACAATGTATGTGTTTCTTTAAGGTGGAGAAGCTGAAGATGGAGGTAGCCAAGCAAGCTAACCAGCAGCAGAAGAAAGTGAAGGAGAGGGCCGCAGAGGCCAAGAGAATTCAGGATCTTGAGCGACAGGTACGCATGCACTCAGTAGAGGTGTACCCTGTGTCCTCCGAGCTCCTCTGCCACTGTCTCACTCTGCAGCGTCTGTTTATTCAGGACACATTGCACATTGGGGTTGCTTTCCTGAGCACTGCGAGAATTGAGCTGCAGATTTCACTCCCTTCAAACCACTTCAGTCTTACCAGGATTTAGACTCTGGCTGGTGTTCGCACCTTGTAATTGCATACTGTATAATTACCCTTGAATTTCAGCATAAAAGTACATGTGTACATGCGTTTTGCCATACTCATTTGCATGTTTTGCCATAAAAGTTATTTAGCATTAGCATAGTTATTGTTTGGCATGTAGTAAAAATATAGTTTTAATATACAACTCATACATAATATACAAATGATCATATTTCATATCATATAAATTTCATACAAAGGTATGTGAGAATACCTGGAACAAACAGGGAGATCATTCACAGTGCTTATATCCTCAAATCTGTCTATCAGGTGAAAGAAATGGAGGAGATTCTGCGCCGTAGGCACCCAAACTCTCTGCCTGCACTGATGTTTGCTGCAGCAGCTGTAGATGGAGAAAGGGGAGGAGAAAGTCATCCATGTGCAGCTCCTCAGCCCTCACATTCTGCCGCCCTGCTGGAGAGACGGATCCACAGACTGGAGGCTGAGCTCGAGGACCGTGACGAGGAAGCCAAACGCTCACTCAGAGCCATGGAGCAGCACTTCCACAGGATCAAGGTGGGAAAACAGTAGACGGCTGCTTTAATTTTATAATTAAATATAAAAACAAAGTATCTTTCCTAAAAGTAATTTTTACTTGTAAGTACTCAATAGTTTTATATAGGTAATTTTTTTTTTCTCTCTGGCTGAATCTCAAATCCTAAAATTCCTACTGGGTCGCGATGGATGCAGTTATTGTTATTGTGTCATTAAGTGGCTAAAAGCACAAAAATAGAAGGAAAAAAAAAATAGAAATCACACACTCCTAAACCGCAAACATGCAGAGTGTCTTATTTCAGCAGGTCTTGTGCACAAACCTAATAAGTATCTCATACATTGTTACACCTTGTTAAACTGTTCTTTTCAGTTGCAAAATTGAGGCTATTCACTTTTCTATCTATAACAGCTCAGGAACAGTCAGAATGAGCACGCCAGCCTCTACAGTGACAAGGAAAAACTCGCTAAGACCACAAGTGGAACCCATTCTCTTCTGGGTGACACCAGAGAGTAGTTTTGTAAATTATGTGCCAGTTTATGTTAAGATTGAGCACTTTTTATTAGGAACACCTTTATACTCATTCATTTATCTAATCAGCTAATTGTGTGGCAGCAGTGCAATGCATAAAATCATGCAGATACGGGCCAGCAGCTTCGGGTAATGTTCACATCAGCCATCAGAATGGGGGAAAAATTTTGACGGATAGGCTGGTTAGAGTATTTCTATAACTGCTGTTCTCCTGGGATTTTCATGCATAACTGTTTCTAAAGTTTATTAGTGAGTGGCAGTTCTGTGAATGGATACGCCTTGTTGATGAGAGAGGTTAAAAGCGAAAGGCCAGACTGGTTTGAGCTGACAGAAAGCATACAGTAACTGAGATAATCACTCTATACAATTGTGGTGAGCAGAAAAGCATCTCAGAATGCACAAAGAATTGAGGCCGTTTTGAGAGCAAAGGGAGGCCCTACCCAGTATAGTATAGTGTTCCTAATAAAGTGCACAGTGAGAGTAACCTTACAGCGTAGCAAAGATTAAAAAAAAAAATGCTGTCAAAGGCCCCACTAATTCATATAAATATAGAACATACTGTGATAAAATATAGTTTTATTACTAATAAATAAAATTACTAATACACTAATGTAGTAATATATTTTATTAGTATATATATACTGTATAGTACAGTATGTATATACAGTATATAAATATAGTACAGCATGTATATACAGTACAGTATATAAACATAGTACAGTATGTAGGATCTACAGAACCATTGTTATGCTATACATGATGAATGTATATACTGTACAGTGAGTGAAGTGATTTATGATTCAACACATACCCAAGTGGGTTTCAACACGGAGTGCTAAAGAAGAGAACCTAAAAGACAGAAAACAAGAATAATTTGAGCCTTTCTGGTCATGCTGTATTGTCTTTGTCTTTGTATGCGTGAAATGTATACTGAGCATTTCATGCCAAATGCAAAAGAGAAAAACGATTTATGAGACCACAGTGATGCATTACAGAAGCTGTTGCCATAGAAACAAAGATTCTTTTATGGTGAAAAGCACCTTCTTAAAGTCTTCGTACACATTACTTTTAAAATGGTCCGGACACTGTAGACCAGTATAAATCGTATACTCTCATATAAAATGGAGCACTTTGTGAAGTCACTGTAATTAAAATGCCAGGGAGTAAGTCAGAATTTTGCTCTAGAGAGGCACCTGAATGGGCATAGTTCAACTGCTCTTATTATTTTGAATCATTTTTAACTGTAAAAATAAAAACCAAATTTGTCAATGTAGGTATTTATTAACCAATATTGTAAACAGCAGTGCAGGCTATCATAGCATACCCATTCGCACCTTCAAATTTATAGACAAAATTATATTAATGATCAAGCTTGCATTTGTTGATATTTTCCACATGCAACTCAATTTAACCCTAGATTTAAGGTCTATCTAGTCCATCGCAGGACACCATCCACAAACACTCATGCGCACCTAGGGACAATTTAGAGTTGCCAGTCCACATAATGGGATGTTTACGATGACAGGAAACTGGAGAACCGTGAGGAAATCCATGCGGTGGAAGAACATGAGAAACTCCACAGATGGTATCCTGAGCTTTTCTATAGCTGTTATTGCTTCTCTGTCCATGGCACAGGACCACATAACCATTTGTTTTATCTTACTTTGAGCTGGACTAAATTTAGACAATGAGCATAATGAGCTGGAATAAAACATGGGCAAAAGTAGGGCATAGAGAGAAATATCTACATTGTTTCATGACAGAACTATGACTCCACCACTCTGTAGTATTTGAAATTGATGCTCAGTGCACAGCATTGTATTTATATTGAATCAGCAATAGAAAGGAACATTGCAGAAAGAAAGCCAATTATTCAGTTGATCAGATACAGTTATTGCACTTGCATACAGCCTAGAAGAACGCTGCTAAAAGTAATGTAAAACAAAGTCCTGCAATATGTTTAGATGATTTTTTTTTTTTTTTTTTTTTTTTTTTTTTAAGTCTTTCTTTTGTAATTCTTCTACAGCTTTGTGTATGGACCTTTCTTCAGAGTTAAGGACACCTCCAAACAGAGAGGCAAACTTGTATTAAACAGAGAGCCCGAGCAAGCAATGGTTTAGTTCAGTTATATACCCCTAAGGGGTAGAAATGAGAAGATAAATCCCCAACAGTTTTGAACATACTACAACACACAAAAGAACGTGCACAAAGAGTCACAAGCATATAGCTCAGTACATCAAAAAACTAACCACTCTCCATAATGACCCCATTTCAGTCTTTTTTTTCCTTGGTTCCTGTTCTCCTATATCGAGTCTGGCACATTGCACGTTGCCTCTTGCTGCATGGGGTGTGTTTTGTGAAAGTATGCTGTCTGTCCTTATGTGTAGTTATTCCTACCCATTCTAACAGTAATGATAGTTCCTCACTGTAGTGATTTCCTCAGGAACTGTGCAGTAACCACTTACAGAACCATTAGCAGAAATGACTGGCCAACAGAGGAACAGTAGCAGCACATCAGGCTCACAGTGCTGCACAATCTCTGACTTATATATATATGTTGTATAATGAACAAAGGCATAAAAGGTGTTAAATAAGGACTAGGTTAGGTGATTCAATGCAGATGCAGGGGTATAATTTGCTCTTCCACCAGAGAGTGAGGTTTGGAAAACTATATCTATTGATAGTCATTTAACCAGTTTGACAGACAGATGTGTGCCGCTTCCCTCTCTATTGTGAAGTATTATAAATTTGCTTAAAGGTCATGCAGTAATTTAGTGGCTCAGATTAATTTGAACTAACCAGAATGGATGTAAAAAATGAAAACGTACCACAAGCTCTTTCCTGTGTTCTCATCTTGAAATTAAATCACTGAGAGCAGATCGAGATGCAGGAAACACTGCATTTCTTTTTAAAGCTGTAAATCGCAGGGCATTTTAACCTTGTTTGCTTGTAGTTTGCTTGTAGCTTGCTTCTATCAATTACTTGTTTTATTTTGTTTTGTTTGAGTTGGGATTGTAAACATTTATTGTTGATATTGCAGCTCTGGTTATCCTTTTGTGGCTTATAATCTTTAAAGCTGCATAATACAAACTGTATGCAATCAACATACAATATTTCTTATGAAAATTGTGGTAATATTGTATAGCCAGCTCACAATCCAGAAATCAGTAGTGTTGTGTTCCTACTGAGATTTGTATTTAACACTTTTCGAAGGACATACATATGTAGCCCCAGGCACTCATGTGGGCTCTCAGGAAAACCTTTACATGCCTCAGAGAAAGCATATCCAGTCAGTGGCTAACTCCCCAGTTAGCAGCTGCCGTGTGATAGTTCAACTGCAAATTCAACTCCAGACCTTTTATCTCCTTAATTTGTCATTAAATAACCAGGAATCAGGCCACACCTATGAAACGGCTTATCAGTCAAGTGTCCCATTACTTTTGAGCCTGTGAAAATGGAGGTCCTCTGAAAACAATTGTTATTCCTAAAAGGTTTATGCAATATTTTTGTTAAAACTCCTTGAATTAAAGCTGAAAGTCTACACTTCAATCACATCTTGAAATCCATTGTACAGAGGCAAAATTACGAAAATTGTGTCACTGTTCACATACTAATGGATCCTGTTCTAACTACTGGGTGTGAATTGGCAAATTATGTGAAAATTAGGATAAAATGCGTGGCTATAATGAAAGATTTTCATCTTATTATTATAAAATTAGCTAGTGTAAAATTAGCTAGGGTATTAGCTAATGAATTTACGATTTGTCCACCCTTGCAGTAATCATTCATTCATTCTGGTTACATTTCATGGCTTAGTACTGAATTTCTTTATATAATTATTAAATATGTAAATAATACATTTAATAGCAGCAACACTTGCCTAGAACCTTTGGCTCAGGGCTAATATACCCGATATTCTTTTTGAAATTATCTTTATTATTTGGAATAGCATAAGCATTTACTGACATTCTACTATTTTATGTTATATGTACTTATATTTGCAGTCTTGAGACCATGCTGGTTACACATCACTAATTCTCTTTCTAGCTCCAGTATGAGCAGCAGATCTCTGATTTAGAGCAACGGTTAGCTGAGCAAGGCACAGAGTGTCGTGACTGTTCATCTAAGAAGTCAGAGACCCAGTCCAACGCAGTGCAGGATCTGGAACAGCTAAAGGAACTGCACCAGAGTGAAGTAAGCAGTCTGAAGGCCAAAGTGGCCACTTTGAAGGAGCAGCTCCAGCAGACTCATTCCTCGGCAGAGCCAGAAAAGCCCTCACGACACCAGAAGCAAGCAGAAGCAGCACATATTACCCGGATGGAACGGCTGAACCAGGAGCTTACCACCAAGAGCCGCACCATTCAGGAGCTGAAGCGCACCGTGGAGAGGCTGCAGAGAGAGAGGAAGAGCATGTTATTTAGCCCAAAATTCCAAACATCCAGCGCTCTGTCCAAACAGACAGGCAAAGATCCCTCCCTAGTCCTGGCTGAGACTTTCCCATCTACTCAGGATGAAAAAGATTATCAGCCTGGAGTTTTCTCAGGCTCCCACATTTCCGAGGTGCAGCAGGAGAATGAGAGGCTGAGGGTCAGACAGGAGCAGCTGGAACAACAGTGGTTAGAAGAAAGAGTCTCCCTTCAGGCTGAACTCCAGAGGTATATAAACCACTGATCATGAACCGGTCATATTGTTAATGTGTTAGTAAAGCTGTGCTGTTTTTAGGGCTCAGGAGCAAAACCTGGAACAGCTGGCCTTGCTCAAGGCTGCACACCAAAGAGAAATAGAGCGTCTGGTGGCTGGCCATGCCCTGGAGCACTCCTCCTCCAAAGTAGCTGATCTCACAAATCAAGTGAAATCACAGGAGGTATGGTTTTAATTTGCAAGCAAATTGTCACAAGCATGATGGCAACAGACTTCAAGACTCTTTATGTTCCATGTTTACATATTCACCAAATCCGTGTCTGTCAACATCTCACGCATTTGTGGCATAAAAGTGGACTGGATCAGTGCATTAACCTTAAAATAGTGTATCCAGGTTCCTGTTTGAAATCCTGGTCATGGTGATGAAATCAATTTGAGTCATGTGGCAGTTCTAATGATTAGAAATACTTATAATTATAATAATAAACAATAATTAATCATAGCTTTTAGTTATATAGCAAATAATTTAATTATTGTATGAAATGTATTTAAATAAATATAACTCTGTGTGTGTGTTTCAGGTCATGGTACTGCATTTGCGTGAGCAACTGAAGGAGCTGCAGAGAACTAAAGAGGCTCTTGCTTTGTCTAAACTCCGAGAGGAGACGTTACAGAACCAGGTAATCAAATTCTATTAATCTCCGTCACTGAAAGGTTTTTAGTAGTTGTTCACTGTTTGTCATTTCTATATACACAGTTACTTATTTTTTCTGTCATCTTTTTCCACATCCAGTTGAAGTAGTTTCCAAGGTCTTTTACCTTAATTCCTGTGTGTTGGAGGAAGGCAGATAGTTTCATTCAGCATTCATTCACCTTCACACACGTACTGACTCATATGTTTGACTCTTATATCTGGAAATGGAAGTGTTTGGTATGGATGAGTTCAGTAATAGACAATCCTTGATCAATTGCTATTTATCTCTTAGTATATTGCAGCTTTTAACAAAAGGTCAAGGCATACATGCAAAGGCTGAGATAATATAGAGTTAAACATTTATCCCACGGCACTATGGAATTCTTAAATCTCATTGGTCAGAAGGTGGTGATTTTCTAGCAGCTCTGACAGTAGTGCCACCTGCAAGGCAAATCACCGGTTTTATTAATGCCCTTGTTCTGATATGTTTGTCTAATTTGTCTAATAACAGGTAATTCACAAGGACTATTCTGGGCGCTCCACATAATCTAAGACTAATAAACAGATTTAAAAAATTTCACACTCAATAAATGGTTATTTGTGCATGATTACCTGAAAAGGGAAAGGCTCTGATTTGTGCAACATTTTCAAATGATGTATCAGTGATAAATTATGTCGACCAAAAATAACTGCCATTAACCAAGCTTAATTTAATACTAGTGTTTGTGTGTTTGTGTGTGTGTTTGTGCAGCTGACTAAGCTTTTAGAAGAGCTGAAGCAGGCAAAAGAGGCCCACAGTCCTGAGCTGAGACACTTTGCCAGCTTGGAGCACAAAATCCATACCATGGAGCTCCGATACAATCAGCGTGAGCAAGAACTACAGCAGGTATGTGTGTCAAATTTATCTATACCTTCATACAGACACACAGCACAAACTAATTACCATCCTTCATGTTGCAGATGATAGCTCAGACGCGCTTAGTGGTGGAGCAGGAGCAGCAGGCGGAGGTAATGCGTTGGAAGAGACTGGCTCAGGGGAAGAGCAGTGAACTGGAGGCCTTCAGACGGGAGCTGGACTCCATACTGGATGTGCTTCGAGAGCTGCAGAAACAAGGTGTGGTGATTCCTGCCACACAATACTCCTCTGCTGCTGGCTGTATATTCCGGCCTCTTAGATACTGATCTAGGGCTCTCTCTCTCGCTTGCGCTCTCTCTCTCTCTCTCTCTCTCTCTCTATATATATATATATATATATATATATATATATATATAACATAAACAAGCACTACACTCAGGTATGTCTGGGAGACACTGTTTACAATACAAACCCACCTGAATCCTATGGTGAGCACTATCCAAGACAAATTAAAAAAAAAAAAACAAACATACAGATTGAATGAATTGTACTAGTCACTGCTAGGGCTGAGTAAGTGGTGCCAGATTTTCCATATAATTTTTTAAATCCCATTCAATATTTGTTACAATTGTATGTTTTCTTAAAGAGATTGTTAAACATTCTTCATAAACTGTTAAACATAAACATCTTGTACCATTTTTTTTTTTTTTTTAACAATTGGTAACCACCAATGAACTATTAAAAGTTGTTTCCTTATATCCTATCAGTTTCGGTGAGCAGTGCATATAGAATACTCAGGTTTCTGTGACTTGGTTCAAGGTTCACTAGCATTAAGGAATTCTTATTTGAACTCTTTTCAGCAGTTTTGTAGATTGTTTGCAAAATCATTTGCAAGCAAATTGTAGATACTTTAAGAAGTACTCCTTGTGGTCAACTTTTGTAACACAATATTTCGATACTGCCCCAAAATATTATTTTATCAGCTGAATTGAACCAAATTCCAAATGTGAACCTCTACAGGGCCACCCTTAGAAGAGACAGATTAAAAAAAAAAAAGACAAATAAAAATCTTTCTGATTAATTTTTCAAAGAGGTGCGTGAACCAAAGCCTGTCCTGCACTTTGCACACTTTGCTTTGTGCAAGCTGAATTTCATTTCAGCCTCATATGGCAGGTGAGACCTATCACTAGGATTTGAGTTCAGATGCCATGTGATTTGAATAATGGAGAAGTCTGCTGTAAAACAAGCCATGCAATGTCTTTGCAAAGTTCATTGTTGCAATTGTAACTATATGTGACGCATCTGTGTGCAGTTTGATTATTAAAGTGAAAACATGATTCCCGTAAGTTGTAAATACTAGGAGTGTATTAATATGATCACTCCTGTGCTAGCATTTTACACATTTACACTGGAGCAATGTGGTGTCTTTTGGTAAACCTCAGATAGAAAAAGGGGGGGGAAATGTATGCCATTTATGTAGAGCCACTGTTTTTAGCTGTTAAACTGATCATGCTGACATTTCTCATTGTTTAATTTATTATAAATTAATGTTATTGATGTGTGTTTAAAAAAAAAAAAAAAAACCATTAAATGTTTTTTACACTATTTAAAATAACTTGACATACTTTCTTTATTAGTCCTCTATATTTGAGTTTGATGACTGAAATTCCATGTGGAAATCAACAGTTCTGCTGAATGTATTAAAGCTGTTTTGTCACTGGTCTACTTTCTGTGCTCATCATGTCTAATTAATATCTCTGTATGCAATGGCTAGCATTTTCATCATAATTTCATCTGGATTTTTTGGTAATATGCTCAATAAGGAATAAGATCACGTTGATTTCTGACAAACTACCAGGTACATAGCGTTCCATAAATATCTTTAAGTCTTGTTTGCACAATTCCTGCCTCATGACTGGTGTTCCCATGACAGGCTTCAGAGCCACCATGACTTTGATCAGGCGGTTTTATTAAAGCCTGCTAACGTCCTCCTCTTCCTCTCCCATGAGCCCCCCCTTATGAGCCACTCCTTAAGCTCATTCTCACTTGCCAGTATGATAATAAGCAGTATTATTGGCTGAATCCTTGACTCTTGCAGAGAAGGTCATTGAGCAGATGGAACTGGAGCAGTTCGTCACCCAACTGCCAGCCAGAGTGTCAGAGTGGGTCCAGTGCCACCAACCAGACTTGTTGACAGATGCCTTCCAACTCGCTGAATATGACATGTCTGTGTGCCTGGGCACCGCAAGTTGCCTCACCATTCTGCCTGTTTCCAAAACTCAAACCACCCCAGGTGCCGCATCAGAAGAGGCTGCCCCCGCCTGCAGCTCCCTGGATTTCAGGTGCTCCACCTTCCAGGCATGCCTTTCTTCTAAAATTGCAGGGTGCCATGGGTCTGTTGGGGCTGCAGAGACCTAGGGCACTTCCAAGCTGTGTGCCAGGAGGGCCAGTTAGTACTCAAGGGGGTATACATCAAGTGTTGGCAGCAAGCAGACCTTTACTCTCTAAAGCCTGATTCAAGATGAGGTGTTTGAAGGGTGCTGGGAGGTGAAGGAGAGGTGTATTCATGGTTATGTGCACACACACTGGGGAGGTCTGTGATAAAGTCCAGAGCAATGTGTGACTAGGATCATTGTGGGATCAGGTGTGGTTCAGAGAGACCTGTAGGTAGCTGATGGGAAGATTTGAGACTGCGTGCACACTGGACAGGTTTTCCCATACTGTTTCCATCTTGTTTTAAAGTCCTCTGCCAGAACTGATGTTCCGCCAACCTCTAAGTCCTGGAGATGCCAAGATGACCTTGTCCCACATTGACTGAGGTACATACATTCTTGGTGGTGGGCATTCATGTGGTGCAGGATCACTTTGCTGGGCTTGGTGGATATCCTCCATGATCTTCCAGCATACTGGGGCTCAACAGTACTCAGGATTCAGAAATTATGATTTTGGGGTTTGTTCTGGACTGAGAATTTTAAAAAAAAAATTCCAGAAAAGGCATCAGAGGTTGACTATATGTCAAGGTGAAGTTGAATCTTGGAAAGAAAAGAGCCCTCCTGGCTTGAAAAGGGTTTAGTTTAGCAACTGATACATTCAGTGTATGAAGATGATAAAGGAGAATTTTTCACCTACCAGCCAATGTGACCATTCCTCCAGCATGAGGGCTAGCAGCTCCCAGTTTCTGACATCATAATTCCTCTCGGCAGGAGTCAGTTTCCTAGAGAAGAAAGTACAGGGGTTGACTTTCAGGTTCAGGAATTCTCAGAGTATCTCATTTACTGGAATACAGAGGGAGAATTTACACGGCCTTATAATCAAATATAGCATCACCAAATATTCATAGTGACCCAAATTTGGGATGAAGAACCAGAATCAATGGGGAAAATACTGAGATTCAGAACACTGGCATAACTTTATGATTAGGGTAGTGCATTTACTCTCAATCATAGGTGTTATGGCTTTTGCTCTGGCTATATTTGATCAATGCTATCAGGTCTCAGCATGCAGGTTGCATGGAGATGTCCTTTATTCCCACAATAAAAACATACACCAAATCTACTTCACTGATTCTTTTCATTTGAGGAGAGACTGACCGGAGCAATTTTCATTGATTCAATGTAACTCGAGATGAGTGGCAATCAGGAGCAGATTGTTGGTGCAGATGTTGAGCTGGATGAACTGATTGAGTGAGAGAGAATTAGCTCTGCATCGTAGCTTGGTTTGGGATGCATAAACACTGTCTTTAGCCCTGGAACATTCCATCTGCTTTCTGCAGACAAAGTACAAAATGTTAGTGCATACTCAGCAGCAGGTTGTTTAACTTGTTTTAGTGACAACAGTCTCTCTCCAGCATCTTTTCCAGACTCCAGTTGAGCAAAGACTTCCCGGAACTCTCACTCGAAGTCCACGTATGTTCGGCTAAGCATTATGAGCTCAACAGTAGAGGTGGCCCAGATGAGCGTTCTTGTGGTTAGCAGTGTTTGCACTTGGCAAATTTTATACACCTCTCTAGAGAAATGTGAGTGTATGCTAGCCAAAAGGATGGCACATCCTTTACATCCTTTACATCCTTTAAAAATATTTGTGTGTGTGTGTACATGCACCCTGGTGTGTTTCAGGGAAGAAGACATTTCTTTGACAAAAGACTAAAGTCTAGATGGGAAAATAGTTTTGGGTTCTGTTAAAGACACCCTAGGTAAGAGAATGGTCTGCCATTCTGACGGAGTTATTATTTCCAGCCATATATGTAGAATCCAGCATCCAGTCCCTGTTGTAGTTGTTTTACCTCACCATACATGCAGTGCTCTTAGAAGTTTCGTATGTACATGTAGCCTCACACTTCCTTTGTTTGAATAGCCATGTTGTGATTTCAGGCATGTTTACACATCCTGAGGAACACGATAAGCATCCATCTTTTTATGATACACTAAATCATCAGGTGTGTTGTGAGCAGTGGTATTTTCAGCCTGTGGTTACAGGATACTTTAAAAGGGTGATGCTCTGAGTGACAGGAGGCCTACAGGCAGATCACTCACTCAGTGGGCGAGAGAAAAAGCATAGCTGGAATCTCTCCTCTCTCTCCACTCCAAAATGTTTAAGAAGAGCCACACAGCATCCCTCCACTACAGAATCAGGTCAGTAAGAGTAAGTCTACAGGGATCTGCTTATAATGAGCACTTTAGTGAGATATTTATTATTTGTTATGCCATGTTTTTATTTCTAAGTTAACTGCCTATCACTTAGATAAGTCTGGTTACTGAGGTTTAAAATTCGCTTTCTTAGGATAGTGCGACGTAGCCTGAACTTTGGATGGTGGTATTTTGGTTCAGCATTTCACACAGTAGCAGTATAGTATATTGTGATATACACATTTTCTGATTACTCTTTTTACTTTAATTTAAATTAACCGGAGTCTTTTCCGAACTTAAGATATCACACACAAAGTATTGAATATTTTTTGAATTGTCAAGTACATGAACTGCAATGAAGAAAATGTACATAAAAAAGTCACGGAGAAACATGTAAGAGTTGCCACAATCCAGTCCTGTAGCAAATAAAGTATTACTCATTTAACTTAATATGAATTTTATTACGTTAAATGAGCAATACTTGATAAGAATCATATTAAGTTAAGTGCATGTTTCTCTGCATTTTGTCTTGTGGATTTGAGAGATGCACAGCTGCTCTATATCATTCACTTATAGGCACCAGTAATCTGTTATATTTGTTAGGCTATTTATGTTGTTACTCTCCTCTGAAGTCAATAGCAATGCTAGCAATAATGACTAGGTTCATGGCAAAGGAATGTGATGGCACATTTTACCGTCATTTATCTTTTATGCTGCTATAGAAAGAGATTCCCTTACCTTTAGTGACCATGACCTATATCAGCAGTGTCAAACGTCAACAATTTTCTAAGCCCTTGAAGAGCCAGTTAAGTAGGTGTCTACACTGGGTGATGCATTTTGGTATTTGGAGTCAATCATTATATCAATGGCCAATTAAGACCAAACGTTTCTGAATCGTTGTTAGATTTTTCACACACTGCATATGCTTTCCATTTTAACCAGCGTTTCAGTCCTCTGAGAGGCACGCATAAAACATAAGCCCACATCCCCTGTTGTTTGTTTTATAGCTATCTCTACTTACATTCATAAAGATGCATTAAAACCCCGCACTTTACCCATACAGCTGGCTCTACATTGACGAACCCCTTCTCTCATGTTTCGCGGACACTGTTGTACATTTCTGTGTTATTTGACGCATGCAATGTGAACTGGTAGGACAATGCTATATGCACTCTGCTCCAGTATGAAATGTATCATCACTGTATCATTTTTTTTTTCAGTTCACAAAATGAAATGAGGCAGTAAGTCATATTTTGCCTCAGGCCATGAGTTTGACAACTGTGACCTATACTGTGATTTAAATGTTATAAAAATATTTTTGTGTACCACAAGTGTGACGTTTTTTGTATGATAAAAACTTGCAGACTGTAAACGTGTGTGTGTGTGTATATATATATATATATATATATATATATATATATATATATATATATATATATATATATATATATATATATATATATATATATATATTTATACATACAGTGCTCTGTTTCTGTGTACATCCAGGTTCTGGTTTAAAGCAGTTAACTTGTTGCTCCAATACAGTCCACTGGTGCCTTTTTCTAACACTGAATAGAAGCAGATGGTCCAAACACTGGCTGTCCTAACAAGTCAGACATCAACACACAACAGACAAATCAGAGCAAAGTGAGTAAACAGCTGCTTGTGTAGACTTTTATTAAATCTTTGTTCCACCAGTGTGCTCATTTCATCTGTTTTCTCCTCTGCATTTTCTCCTCTGCACTTACGTGACAGAGGGCGACAGAGAAAGAGGGAGCTGCTGCCAGAGGCCATGACCTTATGTTGGAGTACTCCTCACTGGAGCGTATACGTCTACAGCTGGCTCAGGAAGAGAGAGAACTTCTCCTCAGAGAGAAGCAGCTCCAGCAGGAGCACAGCAAGGAGATCAGCGCTCTCAAACAGGAGAATTACATGTTGCAGAGCAAGGTTAATAATTCGTTTATGGATATTATGAGTTCTCAGTTTGAATCAGTTGTTTACAGGTACTTGGCAGTAAATTATTTACAGTCATGTCTTGATTGTACAGTATAAACTGCATATATTTGTGTAATCCCCATAAATATAATTATAACTGCATGTGATGCCAGTTAACTGGACTTCCTAAACGAAAGAAAGGTACTCTTGCTTAAACTGTGGTTACCTTTCTTGACCATGTATAGTTTACTAATATCAGCTGTTGTGGACAAAAATTACTTGGTAAAGATGGCTTGTAAATAAATGTAGATTTAGTTTGGTAGTTTGGTGTATGCTCTGAAGGTGATTTTTGTCTGTATAGCAAAACCAGAAAGAAGGGTCTATGAATAGCTTCAACTTGAAGTGCATCTAATATTGTCTCACTCTACATGTTTACCGCAGGATTTCCATTTTCTCTGATGAATTTATCTTTCAGGTCATAATAAGGGCAGGTTTTGTGTGAATGGTTGCCATGGTGTTCATTTCATTCACTGGGGGTTGTATTTGTGAGAGTTGTTGTCTTCTGTTCCTGAGAGTGTTTTCTAAGATGTACTTCCAAGATGAGACAACACAAAGCTTTTAGTGGTTCTGTTCATCTTGATCATGACATCTCTACAACACACAGGCTCTATCACAGCCCTAATGGGTTTTTTTTTATTAATCAGTCTATATTTGTACTGTGCAGTACTGTGATTGTCTGTCAGGCTGCATGCTGAAAGATAGCGGGACACCAATTAGACTGGAAGCATCTTTAAAGCATCTTTGAGAAAACTACATTTTCAATGAGGTCTCAGAATTTTGGACCCCACTGTACCTGTGCAATACATACAGCTTTAAAGATAATTTGGGAGTTCAGGGGGAAAAAATGCCTTTTTTTTAGTGTGAAACAAGAGAAGCAGACTCTGCAGGTGGACTTGCAGATGATGAAAAAAGAAAGGGACTTGGCAAAAGCACAAGTGGTCTCTACATCAGGTACAGCAGGCTGGTGTGGGTGTTTCAACCTGCATGTTTATCCTTGTTAAATTATGTGGCACAGCCATCATGGGCCTGTGGTTGTGTGTTTTAGGTGATAAAGGGTTTGAGTTGAAGCTGCTGGAGGAAAGACATAAGGAAGAGGTGGCTGCGCTGAAGAAGAGACTGCAGTGGTATGCTGAGAATCAGGAGCTGCTGGACAAAGACGCAGCCAGACTCCGATCAGCCAATGCAGAGATACAGAGACTAACTGAGCAGGTGAGATGGTAATCTTGCTATAATCATGTTGACCTTTTCCCAGGCATCTGAGGGAATTCATTAGTTTGCCTGGTGTGTAAATGGCTGTTGATGAATTACACCTCAATCTTGTTGAGATCACATGACACGCAATAAAATCTTGAGGTGTGAGTTAACCCTTTGCTAAATCCCTCCCCTAAGCAGCAACTGACCATTGGTAGCTAGAATAAATGACATCCTTAATTGTTTCTAGTCAAATATTGATCTACATCATGTAGGTGTAACATTCTTGCTCTTTTTCTTCCATGCCTTCAATATAGATAATTAGATAATAAGTCTGCTGCTCTGTGCATTTGTCAGGGTCAAATGCTGCCCGTGCTACATTAGTATTTCTGTGAGTCTTTGAAGGGCGTTAATCTAAGGCTGTTCATTTTTAATATCAGTAATTTAGGCTCTGAAAGTAGAATAGGTCATTTAGAAGAAAAAGAAGAGCTGAAACTGTTCTGTATGCACTATTAGGCCTAGGTGATACCATTAATTATCCTGATTAAAGTTGTTTTTTTTAATGTACATCTGTTTTCCATATATCAAAAACAAATAAAATTAAGAAAGACATAAATGAATCCCCACAGGTTTATCTTATTTTCCCATCTCTCTTGTCTTTGCACTTCATCAACACTTCTGTTTTCATCATAAGTCTCCACACTGGGTGAGATATTTTGGGATTTGCATTCACTTATTAAATTCAACAAAAGGCCAATTCAGTTTTGATTTTGAACAGATAGACCAAACTCATTCTGGATATGATCAAAATCAGCACCATTAAACATTAACACTAGGACAACGAGCACAGTGCAAGTTAATAGCAGGTCACATGGAATACGCAGCACCCCAGCCTTTATGGACCCTTAGTCAGCCCACATCTTTTCTCTTCACAAGATTTAGACTGGAAAGTTATCATTTAAGCTGTTTGCTGTTCATGTGTGGGAGGCATGGTTATCTTTTAAATGGCCAGTTCTCAGCTGGCTTTATCATAGGAGCTCATTACCAAAGTTTTTTCTGTAAGGCTGTAGAACATTCTTGATTATACAACAGTTAGTTCTGGTCCACTAATTTGATTGGTTTAGCAGCGTTTCAAGAGTGCCTAGATTTCCTATAACCGCACTGGGATATTTCACTGTGTGTCACTTGTCTGTGTTCGCCACATAAAATTCCACTTCCTAATTCGAAACAGTTACTACAGTAGTGTTAGCGACATCATCAGTGGATATGGCAAATGATACTTTTCAGGAATATAACTTTTGACTTAAAAGATGAAGATGAAATCGACGAAGGGACGCCAGTTTTCCCTGAAGCACCTTTAACGGAAATGTACAAATCCATGTGAGCTACCTAGCCAGCTAGTTGATGTGCTATAAAGTGAGTGTGGCTTCTTCAGGATCTCTTTCCGCTAGTAGGGCAAAAATAAACAGATCATTAGGCCATATTGTGTCTGAAATAACAATCATGCTGTTATACTGAATATTGGCACAGCTGTGATTAACTAAATCCGAATCACAGCCGTGCCAATATTCAGTATAAGGGCACTCTTGCTCATGTGATACTGTTTAATTATCAGTATGTCCCAGGTGCTTTATTCCTCTTTTACCTCAGCAAATTGTCAACAATTGTTAACAAATGACAGGTTATACTTTTAATCTGGTTATAGTTAGGTGTAAAATTGTGGAACATCTTCAAAACAAGTTAGTTCCTGTTGTCACATATGTTTTAGCAGTTATAAACAGTTCCCTCACTAGTCTCTCCTTTTTATCTCTTGTTGGTGTATTATTACCAAGAAACCACAAAGTGCAAGTGTCAGTTACTCGATATTAATTTCTTGTTTCTAGAAAGCAATATCGCACAAGCAACCGTGCGATTATACGGAACATCTGCATGACTGTGATTAGCTACGGCACTCTCCCTGCGGGTTTGTGCCTACGGTGGAATCGCAGACGTGCCGATATTCAGTATAACCGCACAACTGCTTGTGCAATATTCCTTAAATATCTTATTAGTATTTTGTAGTTAGTTATCACGTTGTTCAGTGAGCTAGTGACCATATATATTTCTTTTCAGAGGGGTTATGCTCTCTGGTTGAAAAATAGGATTTAGAAATAAATGTCCACAAAGTTTATTTCAGTCAAATATAATTGTTCTTAGGAGAAATACAAGTGATATAAAACATGTCAGTAAAATGTTTCATAATTATTTGTTTTGTAGACAAACTGCCCTCCCATGTGTTTCAGATGTGTGTGTACTTTACACAGTAGTCTTTTAAATGACTATTTTCCATTTGTGTAAGATGACCATTCTTCCATGCTTTCTAAACAGTACGTGAAGTACGTAAATTTGATATTTATGTACTGAGATGCTTGAAATTTCATTAATGCAAGTCAGTCATTTTTTGTACAAATAAAACATAGGAAACAATGTGGCTCTTTCAGTGCAAAAACAGAATTGGCAACAATTATTATATTCAACAGTGGCACCCTGCTACCAGCAAAACACAAAAGGATTTTGTGTAATATTTCCTCAGGGTCAGATGGCGGTTCTGTCATTGTGATCATTATGCCCGTCATACTGTTGAGTCATTGCAGTGCATGCACAATGTATGTGTTTCTTTAAGGTGGAAAGGCTGAAGATGGAGGTAGCCAAGCAAGCTAACCAGCAGCAGAAGAAAGTGAAGGAGCTGGAGATGGCAGGTACACACACATTTGGCAGAGGTGTACCTTGTTTGCTCTGAGGTCCTCACTGCTCTCATTATGCAGCATCTATTTTTTCAGGAGATCTCTGCTTTTTGGGGTTGCTTTTTCCTAAGCACTATAAGAATTAAGCTGCAGTTTTCACTCCCTTCGATCCTACTCTGTCTTCTTCAAATACTCTCTTCACTGATACTGTTTTCCTTTTTCAGGCTTTGCATTGCTCAAAGCTGCAGGACAAAATCCTTCAAGACGTTTTCTTCATTCCCAGAAATGTACCGACTGTTCGCACAAGTGCTTTCTGTAATTTGTCTGGTCATTTACCACTTCCATCTTACCAGGATTTAGACTCTGGCTGGTGTTGAAACTTAACCCCTTCCCAAATAATTACCCTCGAATTTCAGCATAAAATTGCATGTGTAAAAAGGGAGGTTGATTATGTTTTGTGCAATTCACAATATATCACAGTAGGTTTTGAATGAGAGCATAACCATACACCGTACGACTTGCAGTGAAATGCTTTATACAACCGTTATATGTATATTACATATAAAGAAGAATATATACATAAAAAATATATGAAGGGATTAATAAAAAGGGGAAGGGGAAGGAGAAAGCCATCAGCTCCTCAGCCCTCATATTCTGCCACCCTGCTGGAGAGGCGCAGCCACAGACTGTAGGCTGAGCTCGAGGACCACGATGAGCAAACCACTCACTCATTTAAAGCCATGGAGCAGCACTTTCACAATTCTATTAATTCACTTAACTGGGAAAGCGCAAGGGAACAGAAGGAATTCAAATTCCTGCAATCTGACACTGGAGAGTGGGATTATAAATTATTACTGATGCAAGACAGCACTCCGCTGCAGGAGGCTACAGCTTTGAAATGCAGCCATGTGCCAGTTTATATTAGGAATGTATACTTCACAGTCTAACACAAATACTGTATTTTGTAGTGTCTGTAGTTAAAAACCACACATGTGCTATTCATGGCAATCAGTAGAAATGTAACCTAAGTGAATGGTATATGTATATGCTGCACAAGGCTATTAATCTATTAAAACCGGGCAGCTTAATGGAAAAACCTTTGCTGCTTCTTTATGCAGCTATGCATATAGCAAAAAAAGATCAATGTAACCATGCCTACTATTTAACATATAGCACGTTATGGAAGTTATATAACACCCTTAGGCCAAACTATACATAATTCATATATAGTGAATGTGAAGCCATTTCAGATTCAACCTCACTCTGTGAATTATTACTCCACTCCTTTTATGCCCAAGAAACAAAATATTAGCAATAAGAAAATATTACAGTCGCTGAATGAATGAAAATTAATTTGAAACATTAAAGTATATGATGAAATATATTTCCTTTTATGCTGTTAGAAATCATAGTATAGCAACACTGCTCTGTCTGTGGCAGCATAAAATCATAGGCAAAGTACTATTGCTTTTGAATAATAAATCTTAATTAATTGTAAAATTAAAATGCAATTTTAATGGGATTTGACTGCTCCAGTAGTTATTTCATCAGAAATGCTTTGTACTGCTGACAGTCGAAAAAGGAACAGTGTATAAAACTATGTTTAAGAAGTTTATCTTTTGTGGTATTGGTGGTAAATCTTTTAAGATAGATGCAGTTTGCACTTGGAGTTGATTATTTTTCCTATGCCTAGCTGCCCAATAGCTGTGTGTGTCTCAGTACTGAGCGCTGAAGAGCAGAACCTAAACGACAGATGACAAAAATAACAACAAATAATAAACCTTTCTGGTCCTGCTGTATTGTCTGTATCTTTTTATGAGTGAAAATTGTACGGAACATTTTATGCCAAAAGCAGCCTGGCTATGTGTTTTGCTCCACAATATATGATTCAAGCCCGAGTGATGCTTTACAGAAGCTGTTGCCATAGAAACAAAGATTATTTTATGGTTAATAGCACTTTCTTGAAGTATCTCACTCCTCCATACACATTCAATTTTAAACTGGTGTCTGGATATTGTAGACCACTTTACAGTGTCCATATTCACGTATGAAATGGAACAATTCATAAAGTCAAGGGGCCTCACTGATCAAGCTGGATAGGAACGGATGTATTTGTAAATTATTCGTAGGAGTGTTTGCACAAGAAATGTGGCATTCATGAAAATCCTGTAATTTCAGAAAAATGTTTGTATCCTGCTTGTGCTCCTGAGTTTGTAAATTGACGCATAAGGCTAACTAATGTACATCTCATCTGATCGGCTTCAACTCATATAGTTGCTGCACTTATATGTACAGATTTTGCGATTTTGCTGTCAAGTTTAAATAGCTTCTGTATTTCAATTACATACAAATTTGATGACTATTTTGTGAAACCAATTCATTTCTTGTTAAAAGGCATTAACTAAAGAAATGTTTAATATGAAAATATTTAAATACAATCATATGAAAAAAAAGCAAAATAAAACCTAAAAAAGAATATATAAAAGGAGAATTTAGGAACGACTCAGGCAGTGTATAAGTGGGTCTGTTTTCCATGACCTTGCATTTCCAGCATTTGGCAGCTGCCGTACATTTATCTTATGAGGTAAATGTAAGTTAAGAGCCTTGCTCAAGGGCACAGTAGTGGTAGCTTGGCAGTGCTAGGATTTGAACTCATGACCTACTAATCAGCAGGCCAACAGCTTAACCACTGCCCTCTTTTGCCCGCTGTTGTGTAGCACTTTATTAGAGTCAGCACTAAGTGATCAATAACTGACCAATCTGGCATTTCTCAAGCTGCAGTGTGCCGTATACTCCCTAGTGTACTGTGGACCGTCTGCTTCCTGTGGACACATGCCCTTCTGCTTTTCTAACATGGCATTGGGGAGGGTGCGAGGCATTTTTGCCTGAGCCGCAAAGATACTTCACTTCGAATTTTTTTAAAAAATTAAGCATAGCAGTTTCTCTGTGTGAGGTGTTTGGTGTCCACCTAGTCACCTTTGTGCAGCAGATATCCATCCATCCATCCATTTTCCATACCACTTATCCTACACAGGGTCACGGGGAGCCTGGAGATTAGAATTTGTCAGAATTTGTTTTGAGCTGATCTTAAAGAATCAGGGAAAAATACATTTTTGCATCAAGTGAAAAATTCCTCAGGAGAAGGTCTCCAATGACTCTTCCTAATTGAGAGAGAAGAACAGAATGCATAGACCATGCAAGCTATCATAGCATCTATTCGAGAAATATATAGTACACCCATTTACACCCACAAATCTATAGACGAGCCTGTTCCTTCTGTTATGCGGACACTACTGCAGTTTTAGCACACACATAAACAGACTGAGACAATTTCTTCCCACAGGCTGTAAGACTGCTGAACAGCAGTACACTCTCCTAGCTGGACACTAACTGCATTGCACGTTATCTTTTGTATTCTAGTGTATATACTGCACTCGACATTTTACTTACGGTTTACATTTTCTACTATGCACATATTTTTTATTACGGTGTATCTTCTGTTTCACTACAAAGTGCAATATACGCAGTGTAATATATAATTATATAATTATACGTAATTGGTAATATAGTAATATATATTATATACATTGTTTCTGCTATGCACAATATACCTAGTAATTTGATCCCCTAGGTCTTTGTATTTTTTTTTTACTGACTCCTTTGTTGTTGAAGCTCTTTAATATAGGAATTTCACTCATCTTTTATACATCTTTTATCTGATCAAGCTAGTATTTATTGCTGTTTTGCACACACAAGTCAGACAGCCATATTTGTATCCAATGGTTTGATATATTTGTGGAAAATACAAATAAATTGTGTTGTAGAAGTGCTCGTATATCACAAAACCTGGTTTCAGGGGTGTGATGTAGACACAAATTAAATAAATAAATGAATGAATAAATGAATGAATGAAAAAAAGTTGTTGGATTTAATCTTATATCTTTAGTTATTTCATGAGTTAATGATGATTCATTCATCTTCGGTGCTCTATCTTGGTCAGGGTCGTGGTGGTCTGGAGCATATCCCAGGAACACAGGGCAAAAGGCAGGAATACACCTTGGATGGGATGCCACTCAGTCACACATAGGGACATTATTTTCCCCATTTTTTCCCAATCTGGGAAAGCTACCAAACGGGGACAGTGAAGGCTAGCATGTGTTTCCTTCATGTTATGTGATGCCAGCCACCACATCATTTTGAACTGCTCAACACACTCAGAGAAAAGAGCTAACTGCCCTCTTGAACATGTTCAGCTCCTCACAGACAGGAACCTTATCTCAAGTTTAGAGCCTGGAGCTGCAACACTGTGAGATGAGGCTCATAGTTATAGCAGAATATTTGCTTCTTCCACTTCTCTGTCCCAGTTTATATCACAGGACTGCATGAGCATTTATTGTAGCTCACCTTGAGCTGGAATAAGCAAAGCAGATGATAATGAGCTAAAATGAAACATGGGCAAAAGTAGTAGTTTACAACAGAAGCATGACCAGTCTCATTTGAAATCTATAGTCACTGCACAGCTTTGTGTTTATAGTGAAACAGCAATAGAAAGGAACATTGCAGAAAGAAATCCAGTGACTCAGTTGAAGTACAGTTATTTGCTCATGCATACAGCCTAGAAGAGCACTGCTATAAGTAATGTAAAACACTACTCATAATCCTGCAATGTGTTAAGTGACGCCATAAAAATGTTATTTAACTAATATGAGGAGAGGAGAAATGTACTTTGCTTATACAGCTTTTGTAGACATTTCTTAGTCTTGTACAGCTTTGTACATGGACCTTTTGCCTCAGAGTTATGAACATGTACTACCTCCAAACTGGGTGACAAATTTATGTAAAGCCCTGCGTGGACAAAGATCTCAAACAAGCAGTGGTCCAGTTCAGTTGTATTCCTCTAATGGGTAGAAATAAGATAAGACATGAAAAGGAGGTGGACGACATTGCACATGCATATATCTCATACACCCAGGCGATCAGTACACCAAAAAAAAACATAATCTCCATAATGACCTCATTCATTCTTTTTTCTTTGGCTCTTATGCCCCATGCCCAAAGTGTCGCTAATGACTATTGCCTCCTGTTGGATTGTGTTACAAGCTTAGTTCCTCAGGAACTGCTCAATCAAAACTTTCCTGATTTGCGGAAAGGTTTGAAGAAATTTCGTTCCAACAGAAAAACAGTAGCAGTACAGTACATCAGGCTCACAGATGCGCAGACTAAGTCTATTGATAGCCGTTTGACAAGCTTGAGAGGCAAAATGATTTTCTTTTTTGTAAAGTTTTATAGATTTACAAAAAAAATTACGTAAATCTACATACTGTAATTATTTACAGTAATTTAGTCGTTCATATTAATTTGAACTAACCAGAACGGATGTAACTGAAAATGTACTACAAGCTCTTTCCTGTGTTCTCATCCTGAAATTAAATCACTGAGATTGAGATGCAGGAAACAGTGCAAACTGCATATCTATCTAAAGCTCTAAATCGCAGGGCACTGTACTCTTGTTTGTGTACAGCTTGTTCCTATCAGTTGCTCTTTTCGTAAAAGAAATTGTTATTATACACATTATTTATTGATGCCACAGCTCTGGTTAAGATATGTTGGTTAATTTTTTTAGTTTTAATCACAGAATTTATGGTTTTAATATTGTTTACCCAGCTCACAGGTCAGTCCTCAACAGTGTTGTGTTCCTGCTGAGGTTTTCTTTTTTAACATCTTTCTAAGGACATAAATATATTGCCTCAGGCACTCATGTCTCCCTGGAAAACATTAAACTGAAAGTGCACTTCTGCAATAAATTTATCATAGATCAAAAATGTTATTTCATTAGTATGCATTACACAATTATATGCAAATAACTATAAGGATTAGTACATTTTAGCTAAACTAACCCACAGAACTTTCTTATTAGAATTCTAGCAGTGCTACAAGGCTATACACTCACTGAGCACTTTATTAGGAACACTATACTAATACTGGGTAGGGACTACCTTTGTTCTCAATACAGCCTCAATTCTTCATGGCATGGATTCCACAATATGCTGGAAACATTCCTTTGAGATTCTGGTCCATGTTGACATGATTGCATCACGCAATTCCTGCAGAATTTTCAGGTGCACTTTCATGCTGCAAATCTCTCGTTCTATCACATCCCAAAGGTGCTCTATTGGATTCAGATTCAGTGACTGGGAAGGCGGCTGAAGAACACTGAACTCATTGTCATGTTCATGAATCCAGTTTGAGACGGCTTTTGCTTTGTGACATGGTGCATTATCAAGCTGGAAGTAGCCATTAGAAGATGGTAAATTGTGGCCATAAAGGGATGCACATGGTCAGCAACAGTACTAAAATAAGTTGTGGCATTCAAGCGATGATTGATTGGTATTAACGGGCCCAAAGTGTGCCAAGGAAACATTCCCCACACCATTACACCACCTCCACCAGCCTGGACTGTTGACACAAGGCAGCTTGGATCCATGGATTCATGCTGTTGGCACCAAATTCTGTCCCTACCATCTGTGTGCCTTAGCAGAAATCAGAGACTGTGCGTGAGACTGAAGCTGCTGGCTCATACCTGCATTATTTTATGAACTGCACTGCTGCCATTGGCTGATTAGATAATTGCATGAATGATTAGGTGTACAAATGTTCCTAATAAAGTGCTCAGTGAGTGAATATCATATTGTTTTTCCCCCTGTGTGATCCTAGGCAACAAGGTTCTGCTTACAATACAGAAATGAGAAATGAGCTTATTAGGAGGGACTCGTGAATTGTTTTGGAAAAATCAGTTTGTGTTCTATCAATACCAGGGTTGACAGTTTCCTACTTCAGATACACAGGCCAAGCAGATTGTGTGTCTGGACCATTATTTTTCTATTTGTATTCACCCTGCAGACAGGTAGATCATATGCAGAGATCACCAGCATAGCTTGTCTCTCATGTAACAAAGAAAATACTCCCTCTTAAATACTCCCTTTTATCAAAACAGAGCTTTTCACTTGATATATATATATATATGTGTGTGTGTGTGTGTGTGTGTGTGTGTGTGTGTTTGTGTTTAAATCTAACATATTTCAGTTGGTTTCTTTTTTTTTTTTTTGACACTGATCCATAAGCTGTACACCCATAATCCAGTTCTGACCTCACTACGCCCACATATATTGTTTTCACAGAATATCTGTCTGCGCTCCTTTCTGTTCCCAACACCTCATTACATTAATTACTTTTTTTGCATTTTTCTATAATTTTCTTTATGTGATATCCCCATGTCAGTTTTGAGTCAAAAAAAACATACCTATAAAACAAAATACTTGTACTTTTTCCCACCACTCTACCATATGTCTCCAAATTTATCTTCCGCTTCCCTTTTTCTTGTGAAAATCACTGCTTTAGTTTCATCCGCTGAGAATTTGAAACCCCATTTTATAGCACACTGCTCTACTGCCCCAATTTTATCCATGAAATATCCTATGTTTCCGCCCCTCTTCCATAATGCCCCATCATCAGTATATAAAGACCGACCATCTGAAGGATCTATTTCATCAAATACATCATTGATCAGGATAGAGAAAAGTATTGGACTAATTACACTCCCTTAAGGGGTACCATTCTCCACCATATACCTGCTTGATAATTCCCCATCTACGCTTACCTGAATAGATCTTTCTTTTAAAAATTCTTTATCCATTTTTTCATCCTTTCTGTTACCCCTAACATATTTAACTTGATCAATATACCATCCCTCCACATCATATCGTATGCCTTTCTCAATATCAAAGAATATTGCTACCACTGATTCTTTACAGCTTTGAGTTTTCTTATTATTGATTCAGAATCCATTACTGGGTCCATCATCCCTCTCCCTTTACGAAATCCACTCTGATACTTTGAGACAAACCCTCTACTCTCTAAATAGTATGTTAATCTCTCTGTTATTATTTTTTACATAATGTTACCCATGTGAGATTAGCTATTAATTCCCCGGTTTCCTGATGGTTATTACCACAGCATCATTCCAACATTCAGGTATTTTTCATTTTTCCCATATGTTATTATACAATCCTAAAACATACCCCAATGATCCATCATCTAGCTGCTTCAACATTGCATAACTAATCTCATCCTTTCCTGGTGCAGTTGCCCTTGCGCAACTTAATGCTCTTTTTAGTTCACCTATTGTAAATGCATGCAATGCATGGTCTATATCCTACCTTCTCACATTCACTTGCCTGTACGCTTCCTTTGTACTCTCCCTGCCTCTTACTTGTTCTTCTGATCTTTTCTGAGCTGTGGATTTTAAGAAATGTTCTTGATGGTAACTCTGCCTTTTCTTTATTAGTAATTGCAATAGTCTCTCCATTTTTCATTACCGGATAATCCCATTCTTGATATATTCCATTCATTTTCCTTGTCATACCCCACACGTCTCCTGCAGGGGGTTCTTTCCCTATTGTACTACAAAACTATGCCAACATTCTCTCTCAGCCCTTTTAGCTGTCTTCTATACTTTATAAATGTCTGGACTGTATGACTTCTTTTCGATTCTTTGAAAGCCCTTGAAACCCTTTTACACTCTTCATTCCGCCTTGAAGAGACAGCCTTTTTCTTTTTCTTACTTTTGCTTTTTGGTATTGTATCACTCTTTCAGCTTTTTCCACTTGCATTTTGTTTGAGCAGCAAACTTCCAAATTCCGATCCCTCAGTACCCTCGCTGACTTAATTTCACCCAGTTGATTTTTGAGGATTGAAGCTAGTTTGATTGGGTTTATTGCCTTAACTCCTCCCTTCTCTTTAAATCTCAAAATCACTTTAAGACTTTCTTCAGTGCATCTCCCTTGTTCTCCTTCCTTATCCATTTTCACACCACCTTTTTAACCCCTTCACTATCACTTTCAGTGTCTGTCTACTGACTTTCCCTACTTCTCCTTTCTTCTCTCCTCAAAATTAAATCATTATTGTCCATATTCGCTTCTCCTTCGTCCTCCTCCTCGACTCCCACCATATTTCCCAAGCCAAAAATCTTGGCACTCCACTTCGCACCACTTCCTGATTGAAGCTAATTCCCATTTACAAAAAACTTGAATATATTCGCAAACAGCAATCCACACATCCACAAATTTACATTCACAAAGTATGGTTCACAAATGCAAAACACAATTCATAAATACACAAGTGTGCTTGTAAATTTCTGAATGTTTGATACATTTATGAATTAATTGTTGAATCTGCATTTGCAAATCATCACATGTGTATATATCTCTTTGGATTTGTGTGTCCTTATATTGAGACTTTCCTGCCACAAATTAGTGGGTTTTTTTTAAGGACATAATATGTTTTGCTCAGTGCTTTGACTCTGCTGTGCAATGTGCCTTATATCCGGCTGATAACCAGACTTCATGTGTAATTGATGCAGTTTTTTGATAACGAAGTGTGGCATCTGCAAGGCTAGATATTGTAAAAACCAGAGTAGGAAAGTTAAAAACACATTAGCTTTATGTTACTAGCTTGGTCATGAAAACATAATGATAAATCTTTCAGGTTATCATTTAATTATAGATTCCTTGCCATATTTCATGTTGACGTGCAAGAATTTATATATACGTACAGTTCGCAGGATAAATACAATTTAGGACAGACCTCGGGATATCAGCCTGATATCAGGTTCATGCACGCCAACATTAAATATGGCAAGGAATCTATCATGTATCTGTAATGTATTTGAATTTGCAGTCTTGTGACCATGCTGGTTACACATCTCTAATTCTCTTTCTAGCTCCAGTATGAACAGCAGATCTCTGATTTGGAGTGACAGTTAGCTGATCAAAGCCCAGAGTGTCATGACTGTTCATCTAAGAAATCAGAGACGCAGTCCCACGCAGTGCAGGAGCTGGAACAGCTAAAGGAACTGCATGTAACGTTAGTCGTGAAGGTCACGTGTCACTCTTGGAAGCTAGGTACCTTACTAGCTAGCTTCCAAGTGCTTCCATCAGACAAATTACCGTACGAGTACATCCGTACTCGTCACGCGAGCCATATCCATGCTAAAATTGGTTACAATTACCCTTCTTGCCCAGCTACTCTGAAAGTTGAGACAGGACATAGGGCCAAAAATAGTGCAGTTTGATCAAACATCACAGAATGTCCTGATTAATGTCTCATGTCTCTACCGGCACAAAACTCTCCATAGTGTAGTGACTCTGTGCGGAAGTTTTCAAAAGCAATTCTTCTTCTGAAGAGGCAACATCAAACTTTTAAACAGCAATTTGTTTCAAATTCTTTTTCATTTCTTTTACCCACAGTAACGTTTTTGCTATTTGGCTTGTTTTTGCATGAATTCCCTGTGAGCCATGTAAAATCCACCATTTTCTTTTTATGGCAATTTGCTAGATGGCAGATCTAGCATAAAAGAGCTTAACACACTACCTATTGCCTTCATGCATAGTGTAGAAAAACATTTGAGATTCAAAAAATGCACAGAGAATCAGGATCTGGAGCAGTAACCTAGGAGTATTCGGACATAGCATGCACATGTTCGTGTTATGCAACTGTTGCAAAAGTTACATAGTCACTTTAAATTAAATTATACATTTAAGTTAGGTATGTATGTATACAGTATATACATTCACTGGTCACTTTAACAGGAACACCTGTACAACTGCTCATTTATGCAGTTATCCAATCTGAATAGGGAAAAAGTGTGATCTCTGTGACTTTGATCATGGCATGGATGTTGGTATCAGAAGAGCTGGTATGAGAGTACATTAAAAACTACTGATCGCCTGGGAATTTCACACACAACAGTCTCTAGAGTTTACACAGAATGGTGCGGAAAAAAATAATAAAAAAGTCCTGTGTGTGGAGGATCTGCAGTCTGGAACGCCTTGTTGATGAGAGAGATCAGAGGAGAATGACTAGACTGGTCTGAGCTACCACGAAGTCTATAGTAACTCAAATAAGCACTCTTTACAACCACGCATTCTGAGATGCTTTTCTGCTCATCACAATACATCAATCCACCTCAAAGTTAAAATATCTATTTTAAATAACATCTATAACAATGAAATGTGCATCTTTTAATATAAAATAACACACAGATACTGTAAAACCCTTCTCTCAACTTTTTTCTTCCACATTTTATCAAATCAGTGTCTCCAGTGCAATACTCATAAAGGATTTTATTGAGATTTGTTTTTATGCAGGTACACATGAAGCAGTGGAGATGATTGTGTCGTAATGAAAACGGTTCATTTGCGTAGAGTAACTATTTACTCTAGGTATGAGCATTATGCCAAAAGTTGTAATATGATCTTTGTAAAGCAAATAAACTTATAAACAGAGGGCAGGCTGCTCTGTCTGTGCATCGCCATAACCTGTGAACAAATGCTTGTTGTGCTTTTAAAGGAAAGAATAAAAGAAACAAAGAAGAAGGTGGCATCTTCTTTTAATTATGTGCAACACTTGTCAGCGTGTCAGCCGAGACACTGGAAACAAAAATTAACAGTTTCCCTGTGTGACATGCATAGTGTCCATGATCACCAGTGTACAGTGTAGATCTTTTTTTCTCCTGTTTTTATGTCACACCATTTTCTTTTCTTTTAATTCATGCCTAATTTACATCTGTAATTTGTCCTTTAATTTTGGTCTTTTTCAGGTGCTTTTAAACTGCTAAATGTTTTTTATTGGCATAGAAGCGAGTCAAAATAACTTCCACTTCTTCCTTTCTGCCTTTTCTTTCACCACTTTGTAGTTATTTCGTGTTTTCAGCCCTCTCTGAGCTTTACCTTTTATGGAGTTTTGTGGGTGTCAGTAAATGTAAATGAGCTGTGTTGGGACTGAGCTTTACACTTTACAGGTGATCAACATACACATGTGATTACAAAGAAAATCAGCATTTCAGAAACTTTAGTAAATCTGGTGGAAAATTTTTTAGTTCAGGATTTGGCTTTTTAACTACTGATAAATGAGGCCCATTGGCCCAATACATATGTATCATACCAATAAATTGGTGGTGTAACACTAAAAACGGCTTTATGAAATACAATGAGATCAATCATTTTTATTCAGCGTTTACAAAAATAGACTACATACCAAGCGACAAAAAATCAGTATAAGGTAGATAATAAATTAGATAATGGCATAATGTAAAAATATTCAATGTGCTACTTGTTATTATACAGTTTGTTTTCAACTTATAATAAAAATTCAACAATATGTCTGGAAAAACATATTATGATATAATGCCACATTACTCTTCCCTAATTCCCCACCAGATTTATTAGGTAGTAGTTTTAAAAGGATCGAATGTACTCGTAATCGGTATATATCTGGTGACTCTTGCTGGTGGTTACATGCCTGCTTCCCTGCCAATGCTCCTCTCAACAGGATACATTCTGCGTAAAGTTTCAGTGCATATCAATTCCTCACTATGAAATATCAAAAAGGGAATCATTCAATAAGACTACTCATAAACACAGTATGTAAAATGCACCAACAGAATGTGTTAACAGTTAACAGTATTTGGCGAGTTCTGTTGTTTCTGCTAATCGACACCACACATTTTTTGACACAGGCCAATATGCGCGTCCAGTATAAAATGACCATTTACAGTGGTGGTACACTTACTGTACATACAAACCTTCCATTTAATGCCATTACATATTTTAATTATTGTGTTATTAGCATAATTAAACAAGCCTTATTTGTGAAAACCCTTCACCACAAGCAAATCTAAAGTTTCTCGAATTTCATTCAACATTTGCCCTTTTCATCAAACGTTTTTTGTCATCCAACGCGACTGTGATGGAGTGTGGACAGACGAGCATAACAATTTTACCAAGAGGCACTTCATACAGTCTTACAGTACCTCAGGCTATCTTTGAACTGGGAAAATACACAAAAATCTGCTTCGTGCACAGCTATGAGGCACAGAAGATGAATGAGTTCTGTGTAAATATGAATGGTATAAGTTCAGTGACGGACTTCAGTCTGCCTTTTGGAGTAGATGTGCCACTTTATTTAACATCCTTTCATGTTTCTTCCAGTCAGACTAATTTTGTGTTCATGTTCATTTTGGCAAAATTCTGGGGTTCAGGTATTTAGTCTCTAATGTGACTGGTACTGTGTGAATGAGATTCGCTTTCCATTATTATGGGTGGCTCGCTTAGCAGTAAGTCATCTTCACCCAGTGTGGAGCTAAGTTCAGAGTTCACAAAGTTTGGGATGTTGAAATGAGCCAGAAAAGCTTCTTCATTATCTTCCAACATCTCCAGCTGTGTACTCTGGCCAATTAGGCCACTGGTTTTCACCTGGCCATTAGAATCACTGCTGTTTGATCGTGTGTGAGCTCTGCGGGCTTGGCTCAAGGACCGCTCTCCTGCCTGCTCTTCTTCATTAATGTAGCAGTTAAAGAGAAAGCGAGATTCCTCCAGTAAGGGTCGAGGTAAACCAGCTCTGCTGTTCTCTGGCTCCCGAGGGCGGCCTAGTTCCTCAACACAGCTAGTCAGATGCATGCAATCCTCACACGGTTCAGCACTCCTGTGTGAGAAATGACATTGGAATTAGCTATTTCACAGTAAATTTCATTTGATGTTCAGTGAAATTAACTTATATTGGAAATGATATGTCATAGAAATGGACTTACATAAATTGGCATTATATGTCTTGAATCTACACAAAATAGCCCATAATATTAAACTGAGGGAAAAATTCTATATAGTTTGCAAATTTATTTACAAATTCATTAAAAAAAAAAAGTAGAGATTCTGATGCAACCAGCTGACACATATTGCACAACAATGACATTACATTACATCATATCATTTGGTAGATGATTTTATCCAATGAGACTTACAAGTGAGGAAAATATCCAAGCACACACGTGATAAAAGCCAACATGACGTGCCACACAACGATGATTCCATTTTAGGACCAGAATAAGATACTAGTAGGAAGTAAAAAGAGGAAACTCTTTGTGTGATACCTGGAGCTCCAAGATACCATAAGTGTGCACATACACTCACCATCCACTTTATTAGGAATACCTGCACATTCCTGCATTTATCTAATCAGCGAATCATGCGGCAGCAGTGCAATGCAAAAAAAATCATGCAGATACAGGTGCAAGAGCTTCGGTTAATGTTCGCATCAAACACCAGAATGAAGAAAAAGTGTGATCTCTGTGACTTTGATTGTGGCATGGATGTTGGTGCCAGATGGGCTGGTTTGAGTATTTCAGAATCTTCTGATCTCCTGGGATTTTCACACATAGCAGTCTCTAGAGCTTACACAGAATGGTGTGAAAAACAAAAAACATTGAGTGAGCAATAGTTCTGTGGGTGGAAACACCTTGTTGATGAGAGAGATCAGAGGAAAATGGCCAGACTAGTATGAGATGACAGGAAGTCTATAGTAACACAAACAAGCACTCTTTACAACCGTGGTGAGCAGAAAAGCATCTCAGTAGGAGTGCCCTTATGCCTACTTTGGCAATAGACAAATGTCATCTATGTGTGCTGTTTCTATGGAAAACATAAGAAAAGCCCGTTGCAAGCTCACTCATCCTGGACCCCTGTCTGCCTGGCAGCCTCGTCAGCCCGTTTGCTCAGGACTATACCGTCGTATGGAAAAGCTAAGTTTATGAAATTCTTTCAGAGACTTTGTGTTGCTTCAGTTATCTCACCAGCACCGCTGGAAGCTCCTGAAGTGTATATCTGAGTTCTGTTAATAAACATTCAGAGTTTACCTTCTGCATCTTGTCTGCCTCCTGATCTGTGTGTGACATTTACATTTGAAGGTATATGAAGGTTATATAGAGGGAGAGATTGACCAGACAAGGCTGGTAGAGTGCCATTACACATGATCATCTTCAGCCTTGTTATTCTTGTAATTGCTAAACTAGTAATTAAATTTAGTAAAATATATTATTGACTATGTATTAAACTACTCACTGTATTTAATCTTGTAAATAATGGTTTATAATATAATTAAATTTACTGTAATGATACAAATTTTTCTTTCACTGCATGAAGCTGGATATCATATCTGATTTTTTTTTTTTTTTCATTAAAAAAAAAAAGACACAGTACAATAATCCGGTGCATTCACTACAGATGAAAAATGAGTTTTTCTCTTAAGCAAGTTTGCAAGTGCATTATACTGGTTCTAAGTTGTTTTCTCCATCAGCATATGAAAGTGAAAGGGCACGCTCTTTTGTGTGCGACTTGCCAGGAATCTGAAAAACTGAGTCTGGATTGAGTGGCACTCATTCCTGAAATTACCAGCCTAGGCCACCTTTTCAAATCCCCCCTGTTTGTAATGATCTCAATGACCATTGTTTCATTTCCTGTGTTTGCAAAATGTCATTACATTAAATGTGCCAGGATCAGTAAAAAAAAATAATTCTAGAAATTTCAGTAATCTGGATTGTTCTTTATGTGACTTGGCTGAGGTCAAACGTTAGGTCCCCACAATGAATGATCTGTGGAAATTTGTTTAGAGATCTTTTTTAGGTCTGTTATTAATAAGTATGTACAAACTAACACTTTGTGGGGGAAAAAAATGCAAAAATCCATGGGTCTCTCATGATTTAGCTGTACTGTTACAACAAAGAATGCTGCTTGGAGGTAAGTGCATTTATCCAGGTCTCCTGTAGACAAACTTGCATTTTGTCAGATCCAGAATGAGGCTAGACAAGCAGTGTGTCAGGTTCTGACAGCTTCAGTCATTTTGGAAAACAGCAAGAGTACTCGAATAGACCTTCAACATCATATCTGTAACTTGGACTGGATGACATTTTGGTTACTAACAGAGATTGTATGGTTGATGATTTCACTCAACGATTGATAAAGTCTGGACATGTTTTCAAGTAATCTAATTGTAATGGTCCAAACAACAGTGCCTTGCACTCATATTCTAGCCCTGCTGCAGCTCCTGCTTCCAGTGCTTCCCTCTGGCCATCTGAGAAGATGAGGTTTTGAAAGAACTACTAAAAAGCTAGCTGGGTCTGATAAGTGAGATCCATTCTTTTTTTTAAGCCCCAGTTATTGTAGCTCCCATAACAGATCTGTTTAATTTAGCAATCTGTACTGCTCAGACACGACTGCCCGCCCTCTTCTTAAAGATGGTGATCAAACTGATCCAAACTGTAGGCTATTGCTATTTCCATCTTACCATCCATCCATCCATCCATCCATCCATTTTTACACAGGGTCGCAAGGAGCCTGGAGCCTATCCCAGGGGACTCGGGGCACAAGGCAGGGGACGATCTGGACAGGGTGCCAACCCATTGCAGGACACAATCACACACACGCACTCACACACCCATTCACACACTTAAGACAGGGACTTTAAGAAGCACTCTTGACATTTCCCTTCCTTGCCAGCAGAGGGCAATTTCCAGAGTTCTAACAACCTCTTCAGGTTACTCCCACTTCTGGGTCAGTTCCTGATGTTTCCCTATAAAACCTGTTAATGTACATTGACTTATTGTAAAGCCTTGCTTTAACCATGTGTTCTGTGTAAGTTCTGAGCTGTTTACCTTTGCCCTATCTCTCTCAACCATGATTTTTGCGATTACAGTTTTGCCTTCCTGCTGTTATTATCAGTATTTTACTGTTTAACGATTATTGGATCATGGTTTAGGATTTGGTTGTTTATGGTTATTAAAATATCTGCGCATCTCATACTTTGTTTGAGTGTCCATTGTTACTATTATCTTGGTGCACACAATAGGCCTCATTTATCAATCTAATAATAAAGCTGTGTATAAACCTTTGCATAAGCCAAACTGAACAAAACTTTTCCTCCAGATTTACAAAAGCTCCAGAAAAGCTATTTTCTTTGTACTTGTGTGTATGTTGATTACCTCTGAAGTGCAAAGAGTGTCCTGACACAGCTCATTTGCATTTAGTGATGCCCACAGAACTCCATAAAAGTTGAACGATCAATGTAAAGGCTGAAAGGCAGAAGTGGAAGTTATTTTGACTCACTTCTATTCCAATAAAAGTATTTAATAATAATGATAAAATAATAATAATAATAATAATAATAATAATAATAATAAGATGAGGAACAGACAGACTGGCCCGCCTTCCATTTATACAGTGCCATTTCTTTTGTCATAACTGAATGATTAGTTTTATTTGTCTTAATTTATGTTTTTGTTTTGGCTCGCTTTCTTAACGAGAATAATATAAAATTACTGGGTTTTACAAAATGTTCTCGATGTTATTCTTAGTCCCTGAGCTAGTGAACTAGCATGAGGCTTTTGATGAGGTGTTTTTGATACAGACTCCAAAGCACTTCTGCATGTCGCTCTGGATAAGGCCATCTGTTAAACGCTGCAATAAAAATAAACAATTTAAACTCAACAGTATATTCCACATAAAAAAGTGCAATAATCCATGCAAATGATATGATTTGAGGTCGGTAAGGAAGTAAGGTTTACATTAGTTAGTCTTCTTATGTGTAAATTTACCCACGCAGGAGCACGAGTACTTACAGGATTTTCATGAATACTAAATGTCTTGTGTAAACACACAGTCTAATGATTTATGCATAAATCTGTTCTTCTTCAGCTTGATAAATGAGGCCCAATATTTTTGTCTGGGTGCGGTCTGGTTTTCTGACAGGTCACGGCTGTGCTGTAGCCACTTTGAAAGTTCTTAATTGTGTTCTGTATGCTTTGGAAGCCATTATTGTGGTGTAACATAATATTCATTGAACAAGCTAAAGCCATTGATTCTTAAATAACAGATTGGGGTCACAGACCTCTTCCTGGCTTGGTTTTCAGATTATCTCTCTCTCTTTCTATGGGTCTAGCCTAAGGTTTAGACTAAGGATCGATTTTTTGAACGTAGAACTTCAAAGTTCTATCTGTGGTGACCTTAGAGAGCAGTCAGCCTCATTGATGTTCATTTTCTTTACTTCAGACAGCTAAAAAAAAGAGGAGTTTCATTTTATTTCCTTTTTTCAGTTATAGCTCCTCATCTTGACATGCAATTTGACCTGCTATTTCCTATTTGTACATGTATCCATAATTTCAACCTCTTCTCATGCCAACTCTTTATGTAATATTTCTTCTCATAAATTGCAACTTTTCATCAAAATACAACAGCTATACAACTGTTGTAGGCTTTGTTTATATATAATACTGTGCCCACATAAATTTGGATGTAGTTCATGTAAATAAGATGATATTCATATAATGATAAATTAAAGCATGTTTTATATCTACGGTGTAAATAAAGGAATTTCAATTTTCAACTCGTCATGCTGCAATAGAAACGTTAATGTATTACAACGTAAGTATTAATATAAACTTGTGATCTGAATTACAACTGTCACTATTGTCAGAGCCACACTATTATAGAAAATTAATACTTTCAGATTTGAAAGCAACAGCTCTGTGGTATTAAAATAGATATTAGGATATCATACAATCATTTCTGAATCCTATGTAGAAACGTTTGTACTTCATACAACACATGTTGCAGACATGCATCAAATTCATGCTTATGAGCTCCACGACCATATTATTGAGCATAATGAAAATCTGTGATATGAGCTTGCTGCGCAGACATCGTTAGTCATTGGATACATTTCCTGTGTCACTGCACACTGATTTCCTGCTTTTCTGGTATCTGGTCTTGTCATCAGTGTGTGAAAGACAACCTATTAAGTTGTGGTTGTTTTTACTCCTAAAAATAAGTAGAATTCAGCCATTCAGTGTGTATTGCATCATTTTCTGGTGCTTGATGAAACACTGAGTTTTAGGGCTTTATGAGTGAACATCACATGAGTGTAGACTTAAAAATGGATGATCGGTTGTGGGCCAGACTCTGAGATCACACTCCTACATTCCAGGTTGACGAGAGTAGGGCACATAAAGCCCAGTCTGTGTGTGACTTGTTCAACAAGCATAATTACATGCTGGAACACTTTGGCCTGCAATGCCACCGGACCTCAGTCTCATAAAAAATTTGCGAGATTACTCGGAACATCAGGTGAAACACCAAAATAGGCATCATGAACTCATCATGAACTGAATTGCAAATGAGCTAAAACTGACAGGCATCCCTAGCTGACAGGACTGGTGAGCGTATTAAGGTGAGGGACAGCGTGGCCAAACATGAGGGAAAAAATTACACATTTATCTGGGGAGCTTATGTTTGATGTGGTGCATAAGTTGTTATGTATTATTCTAGTTAGGGATGCACCATTGATTTCTGTACCACTTATCCTACACAGGGTCACAGGGGAGCCTAGAGCAAATCTCAGAGTACTTGGGGCACAAGGCAGGTTACACCCTGGACAGTGCACACACACACTCTAGAGATGCCAATCAGCCTACAACACATGTCTTCAGAGTGGGAGAGAAAATCCCCGAAGCATGGGGAGAAAATGTAAGCTCTGCACACACAAGGCGGGAATCAAACCCCCACCCCTGGCGGTGTAAGGCAAACAGGCTAACCACTAAGCAACCATGCCCCCCGGGGACTAGTATTAAACAATCATGTGGCATCATGGAACATTTAATTTAGCTGTCTTTGTGTTGGTTGCCGCTATTTGCTGCTAGCAATGAACTCCTGAATAAATCCTGAGATTTATGTTTAAGATGTTACTGTGTTTAAACAGTATTTTTAATAGCAAGCGCAAGGGCAGCTGACCTAAGCGCGCATGGCAGTATCTGCAAACGTGCTCAATAAAAATGAGCACCAGGTGCCATGAACTGCACACTGACTCCCGGGTAATGTGGAGATCCTGGCAAGTGTGCATGCCTTAGTTCCTGCACAGCTGAAATGATTTCATGTTCACGCTCCAAGCCTGCACAAATCCATAGCACCTTGCACTCTTTATTTTATTTTAATGACCACGCTTTAGCAGATACTGGCCTACATGCTTAGAAAGGCTGCTCTCGCACACTCTTTCAAAGACACTGAGTCATAAGCATAAGAACACCATTAGCTGTTTTACCATGTTTCTTGTATTGTAAGAAGATGCTGTAGTTCCTGCTCTTGATATTTTCACAGAGCACAAGTTGCAATCTGCTTTGCTTTGTTTGCCATTATTAATTGTGATATATGTTCTGATTGCTGTCATATATGTTCATTCGCATGACAACATACACTAGGATTATGTCACATTGTATTACTGGATGTTGGTATTGGAGCATTTTTTTACGTGTGCTAATATGAATAAATGAGAACGGTATCAGACCAATGCCATTATTGGTATCAACATACTCCTAATTCTGTTACATGCTAGTCTTTGGTTTATCCACTCCAAACATTTGGATTTACTGGGTCCTTTAGGTACTTCTAACACAGCTCTATTCTTGAGACATCATCTAAGGGGATTTTTTCCGTGATTTATACACTATACATGCCAAAAGTATGTGAACCCCTGACCAACATACATATGTGTGGACCTTCCTCAAAGTTGGAAGCACACAATTATCTAGAATGACTTTGTATGCTGTAGCTTTAAGCTTTCCCTTCATTGGAACTGAGGGGCTCAAACTAACATGACAGTGCTCCTGTGCACAAAGTAAGCTCCATGCCAAGGTCCAATCCAACTGAACTGTGTACAATGCCTTCTCACCCAACATCAGAGCCTTCCCCCAGTAAGGCACAAATCATTTACATTACATCTACAGCATTTGGCAGCCATCTGTATCCAGAGCAACTTACATTTATCTCATTTATACAACTGAGCAGTTAAGGGTTAAGGGCCTTGCTCAAGGGCCCAGCAGTGGCAGCTTGCCAGTGCTGGGATTTGAACACACAATCTTCCACGCAGTAGGCCAGTTCCACTGAGCTACCACTTCCCCATAACCACATTACAAAACCTAGTGGAAAGCCTTCTCAAAAGTAGAGGCTGTTATAGCAGCAAAGGGGAACCAATTCCATATTAATGCCCATGGTTTTGGAATGGGATGTTCAAGGGCACACAGGAGTGTCCACAAACTTTTGGCCATGTAGTGTATATATTGTTCCAAATCAAGCTTTTTTATTACATTTAAATAAAATGTATAAAATGTTATTTCTTTTAAATAAAAGTCGGTGTTTGAATACTTAGTACTTAGAATACTTTGAATACTTTCGTATTCTTAGTCATTTTAATTTAAAATTAAATTATTGCAGCAGGAAAACACATGAAAAACACTGATGTCTTCTGTACTATAAAATGCCCCTTCTATAGTCCTGCCTCACCATATTCCTTTTATTTTTCTTTTATGCATTCCAGGGATGTTAAAGGATTGCATGCACATTTGGCCAAAGAAAAGGATGAGTCATGGCTTAAGAGCCATTTAATTAAATAAATAAACAAAAATATATGATTAAACATTATTTTCCCATTAAGCTGCACAGCTTAGATTTGTTACTTGACTTAACTGAAACTAACAGACAGCTAATAAGAGGCAGGTCACAAAGATACACACACACGTGCACACACACACACACACGCATGCACACACACACACAGAGCAAGAGCAGATAATGAGGCAAGTAGACAGACACTGCACAAACAGTTATGAATAAGATGGATATTAACATGAATGGGCAACTGTGCTTTGGGGTGTAATATGTTTATGATATTTGACCAGGTAGACTACTTGCTTGTACCTATCTAAATCTTGATTGATGTACTACGCATTCCAATGAGGCATGTTTCTGAAACTGAGTTCTTTCAAGCATTTCCAAGTGCCAAGTGTGTGTGACTTACTCTGGATGTGGAGCTCCCGTCTTGGTCAGAAGAGTGAGCACGAAGAACATAAAAATGACAAACACTGCAAGACCCACCCAGAAGCCAATTACAATGGAATCTGAAACACAACATTGAATTTAAGGATCACTGGTGTAAATGTTAGGAACTGGTCATTCAGCCTGTCATCATTTGTGCTGTTAAACATTCACTATGGAGGTCTATTTATCCAGCTCTGAGACTGAGGTTCTATCACATGTGACAGTGAAATCACAGGATTGCTGCTGATTAATTCTCAGAACTGTGATGCATGGATCTGATAAGACAGAAAGAAAAAAACAACAACCACCTTAAGGCTTAAACTCCATTCCTAGTCAGAAGAAATCATGACTTACATTTGTGTGCTTTGAGTCCCTCGAAGGAAACTGGCTCTTCGTCATCGTAGTATTCGTACCTCCATTCATAATCTGTGTGCGAAACGCCAGCAGTAGTGTTAGTGTGCTGTAACACAGGCATCTCTCTGACTGGACAATAACGGGGCAGGACTGAAGGAGTCTAGTTCGCAGGCCTGTAGTTTTCAGCTAATACGAACAAAAATCCGGCAGCTGGTTACAATCAGATCCGACGCGTATTTGCAGTTAGAGGGCTACACTGACTGGGTGCCTCTGCCTGCGCTGAAGGAATGCGATTAACAGTGAATGTAAACGCTGTTCTTCAACATATACTGGTGCAAACCCGCTGTAGAATTCCATCCCTTTAAATGCAGAAGCAGATGCGCTGCGTTGAGAAGAAGCTGGGCTGTGCGCTCTGCCCCGCGCGCGCCTCACACGACCACTGCTGTCATCGTCGTGAGTGACTCGTACACGAATCGATTCATTCGACTCTTTCTCAGAGCCGTACATGTGATCTGAAAGCGAACCTTTCGGCTTCTTTGTGCACTCTATGTGGACACCTGAGCATCACATGCATCTGTGGTTCTTCTCCAAACGGTTGCCACAAAGTTGGAAGCACACAACAAGTATAAAAAATGTCTTTCATGCTGTAGCTTTAAGATTTCTCTTCACTGGAACTAAGAGGCTCAAACCTGTTCCAGCATGGCAAGGCGCCTGTGCACAAAGCGAGCTCCATGAAGACATGGTTTTCCAAGGTTGGAGTAGAAGAACTCGAGTGTCCTGCACAGAGTCCTGACCTCAACCCCACTGAACACCCCCAGGAACTGGAACCGAGTATGTACCAGACCTCCTCACCCCGCATCAGTGCCCGAGCTCAATAACACTCTTGTGGCTGAATGGGCAAATCCACATTCACACGGCAACATTCAGAATTCTAGAGGAAAGAGTGAAGGTTATTATAAGAGCAAAGGGAGGAATATGGAATGGGATGTTCAACAAAGCTCATATGAATGTGATGGGCAGGTGTCCACACACTGTTGGCCATATAGTGTATTCTGAATAGCTTGTAGATTGAGAAAGTCTCAATCAAAATATTTGTGAATAGTAAATAAAGTCAGGCTACTTTTTCACTACTCAAATGCAAAATTTCTGAAAGTATGAAACCATGAAATTGAGTTAGCTTATTGAATGGGACTGACTTTGTAGCCTACGTGGTATTTCAGTCGTGTGATGGAAGGGTGGTTGTAATAAGCCTTTGAAGTTCATAAAATTATACCAGCATTGTTGAATCAAACAATTATGTGGTATAATCTTATGAACTTTTAAGGCTTATTACAGGTCAGAAGGTGTTGATTTTATTTTTTATTGTTTTAATAACAGTAGCTCTGACATCACCGGTTTATATTAAAGCACTAATTCTAATACATTGTTTCTATCAGCTTACGCAGGGACTTGTATCCCGCATGCGCCACCTAATCTAATTCTAAAAATAAAAGGATTTTTAAAAGTGTTATCTCACAAAGAATAACATATAATTGTTGATATGGCGTGAAGAGCCTTCATGACTTCTGGCTTCTGCTTTCTGGTTTCGCTGTAACATGATGAAATGGCAACATTTTTTGTTCGTCTATTTGTCTTGTGAACTCCAACAGACAGAGAAAAAAACAGAGACTGGTGAGGGAACGACTGTTTATAGCTTCTCCATTTCGCATCAGGCCTTAACACACCAGCCCAGCATTGATTATCTTCCTATTACAGCACACCCCATTGTGTTTTATTCCTTCTCCTTACCACATTACGTTTTGATTTTGTGAAATCGAAATGTGACTGTTGAACAAATTCTAATGTTTCATTGAAGTTGACAGAATCTAAGCAGGTCTTCCTTTGCCAGTTATTAAAGTCACAAATATAAAATAACAAGTCGGACATCAAATCACACAGTTATGAAAGGTCTATTAGTCCTTTGAAATTTCATACTTTAATGAATCCTGTGACTTTTAGAAACTATAAAGCAAATAAGAAGCCAAACCAGTAATGCTATTTAGTGTCCATTCATTTAGCAAATAGGAATAAATAATAAATGATAAATGCAACCTTGTCCTATGCGTAATTAGGTGGTGCCACCCTTAGTGTGCTATCGCCCCATCCCTCCTCCCCTCCTACTGCTGGAAAAGACTAATCAGAGTTAGTGCTCTAAAGCTAGCTTAATGACACAGAATCCTATGAGTGACGTGTGTGCTAGCCTCGTGACTCATTCACATCTGTATTCATTACTAACGTCCTCACAGCAGGCTAAACAGATCATCCTAATTGGGAATTCACAACACAGATCAGCAACCTGATTTATTAAGCCAGAAGGGACAATGAACAAAGGATGCTAAGTTGAATATTCAGCAGATCCCTTGAGTCTTATTGTGCAAGTAGGATCACAGAAACTAGAATTTAGATGCAAATATATAGCACACTAGTAACAGCAGTGTGATTTTCAATGAAAGAGTTTTTTTTTCCCCCTAATTTTCTCCCTAATTGAATCTTGGCCAATTCCAAACAACCCCTTCATACAACAACTACCGAGACAGGTGACGCCTGGCAACTATCTGTTCAAACTGCTGCTCATGCAGCATCATGGGGTGGTGTAACACACTACATGCATGAACTCACAGACACCGACACGTGCGTCAGGTAGCGACGCTGTGATTGACAGGGAAGAGAGAGTATGCCATCCCTCCCACAGATGGCTGTGGCAGCATCAGAATTTGAACTCCGGAAGATAGGGCGAACTCATTTCTGTTGCACCACTCTGGAGCCCCAGTGAAAGAGTTATTTTGATTTAATTGTGAACATTCACATCTTTGTGGCTTCTTTATGTAGCTACTTGTAGTCTGGACCCCAGGAATCTATTTCCGGGTGTGATTTCTGAGATCTCTGGTTACTCACGAGTGTTTTTAAGGAGGTTGCAACAGCAAGTTTTATGGAATCGATGCTACTTTAAGCACTGGTCTATGGAACTCGCTAAAAATGAGAATGCAAACATGGATTTATTTTGTGTTTAATTTATTTTATTTTATCTTTTGGATCATTGTGTTCAATTTCAGACAGCCAAACTACAGATTCATATAATTTGAATAGAGCATTGTTCACTTAGGAAGTAGTCATGTTCATATAATCATAGAAATAAGTTTATAAAGTAGTTAAATTGGTCCTGAGTAACAGGTAGGTCACCCTTTTTTCTCCACTGTACGTATAGATTCGGGTAGGAATGGTAGAGCTTCATCAGTGTAGATGTAAACAAACAGAAGATGGAAACAATAATAAGAATAATTTGTTATAATTAGTATTTTATATCTTCTAAAAAAATAAGACATTGCTTTTCCTCATCCAGAGAAAAATCCAGAAACATTAGGTATGTCTATGGGCATAATTGTACTGTCCTCACAGTAACAGTCCTCCCTTTCAAATATAACCTTGTCCTTTATGCTTAAAATAAACCAAATTCATGCTTGTTTAATCTATAAAGGTGTACTTTGATCAGCGTTTTAATGTTGATCACTAGCCGATCAACACCTAGTGTATTAAAACCCCACCAAGATGAAATGTTTTGGAAGCATTACATAATGTAGAAAGGATTTGTATGATTTATTTGGATTTGATTATTTTATATACAATATGTGCTTGTGGACACCTGATAGACACCTGATCATCACACCCATATGTGCTTGCTGAACATCCCATTCCAAACCCATGGACGTTAATATGGAGTTGGTCCCCCTTTTACTGCTATAACAGCCTCCACTCTTCTGGGAAAGCTTTCCACTATATTTTGAAGCATGGCTGTGGGTATTTGCGCCCATTCAGACACAAAAGCATTAGCGAGGTTAGGCACTGTTGGAAAAAAAAGGCCTGGCTCGCAATCAGCGTCCCAATTCATCCCAAAGGTTTTCAGTGGGGTTGAGGTAAGTGCTCTGTGCAATCACCAAGATGAAATATTTTTCCCAGGAAAAGAAACAGTTTCATTTAATAGTGGCAGCATGCAAAAAGAACACTGTGTTGAATTTGATGTTATATTTCTGATAGCTGTGGTTATGTTTATGATGAGGCTAACCACTAACATTTGTCAGTTTTGTTACCTAGCTAACAAGCAGGTAATGCTGTACATAATGTTAATGGTGAAATTACAGTTCATTTTAGCAATGACAATTACTGATGTTGACACTGAACACTTTCTTCAAAATTGATGTTAGGAAGATCATTCATGTGAGTAAGCATTCAAATCACCCCAGACAATAAACAGTTTGTTTGCATCCTCCTACATTCATTAACGTTAGCTACCTAGCTAGTCTTGTTCAAGCAAGCTTGACTGTTAAAAGACAATTAATTGCTATTGTTATTTCATTCGAAGGTTTATACATTCAATTTACAAATTGAAGATGTATATTACTAGTATACCTATAGCATTCCGAAAGAGAACATCCTGACACCAATCAAACCAATGAAGAATGTGAATGTTGCAAATGAGGAATTGGTTGTGAAATGTGTTTTCCTCACTGCCCCAAGATTATCACAGGCAATGTGTATTAAGCAAGGACAGAAAATCACAATTTTCTGTCACTGAAGTCCCATACTTCAATATTCAAAATACAGAAAATGCCTGAGATCATGAAAACAAATATCAAAAAGATAATGCTGTTAATTATGTAGCACAACAGGATTCTGTCAAAAATACACATTTGTCTGGATTCTGCCTGTCACTGGATAGATTAGATCTCTTTAGAGAGGTGTTCTGCTGTGTTGGTTAGCAGACATATGAAATGCTCACACAAATTTGATGTCGTTTCCACAGAGGAGAAGATTAAAAGTATCACATCAGGGAGAAGATTAACAGGCGACTAGAGATAGTGGCTCTTTTTTGTTTGTTTGTTTTTTTTTTTGTATTTTTTTAAAGAGTGGGAGGTGATGGAGAAAAATCATTTTGATAAACAGGAGGACAGAGACAGTCCTTCAGGTGACTTTGAAGCGGGCTATTTTTCATGACACCAACCTTAAATCTCCACTTCTAAGGCATCTAAATGCAGTTTACTCAAATTTGTTGTCAGTGCTACAGATGATGACAGTGAAACATATACAAGGTTGTCTCTATGTAAAATGCAGTGCACTGGGAAATAAACCCGGCAGCTCAGCCTTGTATGTAAATTGCAGCTCTCTTCGACCTAATCAGAGCTGTTGGAACTCGCTGTTGGAACTCGCTGTTGCGCATCCACAAGCAATTCATACCATTAAAGAAATTAAGGATTAAAAAAAGGATTGCAGAGGATTAAAAAAGCTATAACTGCAAGATTTGTATGATTCATTAAAGCATGTTAAAATCTTTAGATTTTCATCCATTTGTTTTATATGGATATGTAATAACTGTAACTTGTATTCAAAGCAATAGACAATTTCCCCATATAAATAAAACATTTGTATATTTCTACAGGCTGAATTTAGCTCAAAGTGGATTTTTGGATGAGTACACTCCTGTAATTGCACCCATCTTTTTGCTAAGAGGCTTTGCACTATATTTTGAAGCTGGGGGTATTTGTGCCCATTCAGCCACAAGAGCATTAATGAGGTTAGGCTCTGTTGTTGGGCAAGAAGGCCTGGTTCGCAGTCGGCGTCCCTTTTCATCCCATATGTTTTCAGTGGGGTTTGAGATCAGAGCTCTGTGCAGGCCACTCAAGTTCTTCTACTCCAAACTTGGCAAACCGTGTCTTCATGGACCTCATCATGGCTTTGTGTACAAGGGGCTTTGTCATGCTGGAACATGTTTGGGCCCCTTAGTCCCAGTGAAGGGAAATTATAATGCTACAGCATACAAAGACATTCTAGACAACACCCCACCGATTTGTCCTAACTAACTTTCAACCAAAATAATAGTTAATAATAATATTAATAAAAATAATATAATGTGCTGCCTAATTTTTGCTCTTAAATGTGTAAACATTTCAGCAAACAACAACATTGTGTTGAATTTGATAGAACATTTCTGGTAGCTGTGGTTATGTTTATGATGAGGCTAACCATGAACATTTGTCAGTTTTTTTTACCTAGCTAATATGCTTGTCTACTTCTCCTGGATCAGGGGTTGTTTTGCCTGCCTGCATAGTGCTATGTTAATGTGAGCACCCCTATTCTGCACTGTTCTGTATACCCCCACAGCCCGCATCCCAACCCATGACATTTTCTGTATCAGTCTATAATAATCCCTGTTTTCATCTCTCTTATCTAGGCTAATGGTCTGCCCTGCCATAGGGTTTGACTACATCAATCATCACATAGAGACCAATTTAGACTGTAAACAAATGACCATTTCCAGCAGCAAATATTTTGATGAAGGTAATTTCTTTGCATCTCACAAGCTGGAGGGCTGGATGGTAATTTAACATGTACATGTACCGGAGGTAGGATCATGCTGTTTTCCTTTACCTAATTCAACACAATGTTCTTAAAGCATCTTAAAGCAAGTCCTAGCGTCTGCAATCTGTGACGGTAAGGATGTGTCTTCCACGAGCAAGTCAGCTCTTTTGAGTGTTTGTTTGGTTTTTTTTATAGATATAGGCAATGATGTTGCTCTTGTACTCTTGCTGTTACTCTCCAGTGTAATTTAATCAATATGCTTCCATGGAGACGTGTGTTTGACACTTAGTTGTGTGTATGAGGCAGAGGCTCCACCTGCTGCTTGTTGAAGATGTACTGCATGTATTAGCACAGGCAATCAGCAATTAGGATATAAATGAACATTCATCTCCTTAATGAAACACAGACACAGCAGGCACAACGACAATGCAGTGAATGCCAGTATTTGTCAATGCACTTTTATAGTGCCTGATGTAATGATTACTTAAATAGATTTTATTAAATTCAATGCAAAGCAATGTTATTGCATTAATTAGAAGGTAGAGCAAGATTTCATGAAACAAAATTAGCCATAGTTACACAAAGAATAACAATCACCGGTCATGATATCACAAAGTTTGTTCAGTTTGAAATAACAAATGGCAGGGAGCCATTTGGAAGACAACTCTTACCGGTGAGCTTAGCCAAATGATCTGATTCACTGAAAAACAGAATACCCATCACTATGTGGCAGAAGTTATAGTCACAGCTGATTACTTTCTGTATTATCTTCTGTAATTCATGTTAGCTTGAATAATCCCTTATTTATACTGAATGGCTACTGAAAAGCTACTCATTTTATATCATTACTTGAGGAGGGTTTTCAGCAAATTTACCCACATCTGACAGTTAGATATAAAATCCTAAAATGATATACATATCAAAGGCTTGCAAGAGTCAGACAAAAGCAGGTCTTTCATCTTAAAATGTGCTGCTGTTCATGTGACAGATTGCACAAAAATACAGTGGTTGTTTTTAAACCTGTGTCTAAAATTTCACATCAAATCAGAGAGAACGGTAGCTGTGCTCATGTCAACAATTCAAAACAAGATCAAACCTGACTCTAAAATTGCATAAGCCTGAAAAGCCTATTCTAATAATCGCTTCGGGGGGGAGTAATCAAAAACCATCAATGTGCCAAGGCAAGAGTGGTAAATCTCTCTTGTGGAAAAGGTGATAAATATTTGAGATCAAAGTGATTTAATGTTCATAGTGGGATTCTTTTGTTTGTCACTGTGAGGGAACTCTTAAAGGTTCTACATAGAAGCCTTCAACAGAGCATTCTACATAAACAAGGTTCCAAGTAAAGGGTTCCCTTTAGGAAGTGAAGAACCTTTAACTATCCAAAGATCCCCTGAGGAACCGTTTTTGTAAGAACGTGAGCAAACTGTGTGGTTTTTTTATGCCAAAGAGCTTGCCAAAGAGCTCAAATCATAAGTGTTCTACACTCATGTGGTAATATTTGATATAGTTTGTTTTTTTTGTTGTTGTTTTTTTTTTACTACAATATCACTCTAACAATAAATGTAAAAAAAAATCATTCCCCTCTATTTCCATCTCTCTATCTCTATCTCTCCTTCAATCTCTCTATATCCAACTCTATTTCATTTACAAAGTAAGTATTATTATTATTATTATTATTATTATTATTATTATTATTATTATTATTATTTACATACGATTACATGATTGTTTGTTCTATACAAAAAAGGGAGGTGAAATTCTGCCCAATTTGTTAATAAAGTATATTCTTATTTGCCGTTCATATTTGATCCTATAATTTACTATGCTGCCAGCAAATTTGGAGAACTTTTTATTATGTTCTGTCCCTGATATTTGGTTTATAAAAAGCTCATGATGCTACATCATGATGCCTATGTGGCTAGCTTACAATGTCAATGAATTAGGCATGGGTAATAGTGAATTGGCGTGGGTAATAGTGAATTGGCATGGGTAATAGTGAATTAGCCATGGGTAATAGTGAATTAGGTGTGGGTAATAGTGAATTGGCGTAGGTAATAGTGAATTAGGCATGGTTAATAGTGAATTAGGCATGGGTAATAGTGAATTGGCATGGTTAATAGTGAATTGGCATGGGTAATAGTGAATTAGGCATGGTTAATAGTGAATTAGGCATGGTGAATAGTGAATTGGCATGGGTAATAGTGAATTAGGCGTGGGTAATAGTGAATTGCCATGGGTAATAGTGAATTGGCATGGGTAATAGTGAATTAGGCATGGGTAATAGTGAATTAGGCATGGGTAATAGTGAATTGGCATGATTAATAGTGAATTGGCATGGGTAATAGTGAATTAGGCATGGGTAATAGTGAATTAGGCATGGGTAATAGTGAATTGGCATGGGTAATAGTGAATTGGCGTGGGTAATAGTGAATTAGGCATGGGTAATAGTGAA
>CM040975.1:4488507-4534002 GCA_022985145.1 Pangasius djambal
CATGGTGAATAGTGAATTGGCATGGTGAATAGTGAATTGGCGTGGGTAATAGTGAATTGGCATGGGTAATAGTGAACTGGCGTGGGTAATAGTGAATTGGCATGGTTAATAGTGAATTGGCATGGGTAATAGTGAGTGTACATTTCTAGGGCTGTTTCATGAGCCAATGTATAAGTCACTAACACTTGGCCAAATTCTACAGTTTGCACTTTATATTTAATGAAGATTTTACAAAGTTCAGGATAAATGTTAAAAAGTACAGTTAAAAAGAACAAGGAGATCCACAGTGCACCATCTGAAGAAAATGTCATTCTGCTTGGACATCTGAAATGGCATCCTGCAGTGCCTTAAAATCCAAATGCTTTCGGCCCTATAAAGAATTAAGAAAAAAAAAAGAAGTGTTCACACTGTAGCCATTTTCCAGTATGTTCCAGATTTCTTTGTGTCTCTCTTTCTTATGTCTGCTTACTTATTGCATTAACACCTGAGTGTTATTGCCTAACTCACCTTTGTTCAGCCTGTGTGTGTAAAAATCCCAGTCATGTTTATTGGCAGAACTGTTGCACTATAAGTCCCAGTCCTACAGCACAGTATCTACACAATGTTGAGGCCTGACGGTCAAGAAAAGTGTGTTAATTCAAGAAACATCCAACAATACAATTAACATTGTAAACTCTTACCTTGCCAGCTAAAAAAGTATATATCCTTTAATATACAAACCAATTTGGACAAATATGTTTATACAGTGGTTTGCTGTATAAGTATTAGCCCCCTTGAATTAGTGTTACAACCTGGAAATGAAATGGACTTAAAAAATGTGAAACAAAATTCAAGGGGGGTAAATACATATGTATAAGTGACTGTAATAAACTGTTAGCATTGACATGTTTTATTACTATTCATTAGTTTCTGCAGAGTTTACATTTAATGAACTACTAATTAATGAACTACTGAATCAGATCAGTATATTTTTAATTATTATGTACTATCATAATAAGTGCAATATGGTTGTGATTTATTTACCTCATCGTTTATCTGGTTCATGCCACCGCTGGCTGAACTGGATTGTTCGTATTTAATGCCTTTATTGGGAGTTACATACAAATCATAATCTATACTGGTTGTATAATCTGTAATTAAAAATGTATTAATGATAACAGAAAAGAAATTATGTATAAAGTGCATTTAATTTTAATTATTTATTAGATTTATAATAACTTGGCATACCGTCAGATTCGTAGACAAAGGAGTAATCTGTGTAGTCGGTATATCCAGTGGTCACTGTCACAGAATTATAATCATATTCACTGTCGTCTGTATCACCTGTAAAAGAGGGAAAAAACAAGCACTTAGAAGGTCATTATGTGGAGATGTTTTTGGAGAGTGGAGAGTTTGAGTTACACTCTAATCTTTAAAGCCATTTACCGCTGTTGTTTTTTCATTTGCAAAATACTAAGCTAATCAGGCTTTAAAATAAGTGTGAGTCAAAATTGCAGAATGTGTTGTTTTGTTTGTATTTAGTGGTTTTGAAAAATGACATTTAAAAAAATGTCAAACCTTTTACCTCTTCTGAGAAGTCTGCTTTAGAACAATGAGAGCGTGTTCATTTCATGTTGTGTTCTGATGTGGACTGATTTTGGGAGAAAATGTACGGAAAAGTCGTGGCATGTGAATGGAAAACAATAAGGTGACACAAGGTAAGAAAACCTGGCAGAAAAAAACTTGTTGAAGTTACAGTATTCAACCACATCCAACCAACTGAAACATTGTGATGGTCTGAAACCATTCTTTACAATGTCAGGCACTGAGTTTCCCCTCATTGAACCTGGCAGCTCACTGTTTTACCCAATTACAGAACAGGTATAGACAAGATCGTAATACATTCTACAGTCTTGGCTTAATGCAGCTCATATCTCCAGCTCATATCTAGAGAAAGTATGTTTTTCCTGGCAGCTTGAATGAGTGGTAAAAACAAATCCGCATTAGTTCCACTTTCATTTTTTAGTCACTTCCTTAGTCTTGATATAATCAGTATGAAATAAATCACATACACAATTGTTTGGACTGTGGCATTCATTGTTCTCACACTGATTTTGAGACAGTCAGCAAATGCCAGCAGACAGCCACCTCATTTACGCACATATTCAGTTATCAGCTAAAACACATGAGACAACAGGATGAACTGCTTAAGACTGTTAGATGATTGTCTGTACTTGTTCTGGTGTGTGTGTGTGCTCGCACATGCTTGGACAAGATTTTTTATGTTTGCTATTCATTTCAGTCTCAGCATGACGAGAGACCTGATTGGTTTTTTCCTGAGCATCTTTTAGAAAGAGCAATTAGCGTAAAATGAGATATATGGGGAAAACAGTAACACAATTCATGGCGAATATGAGAATGTTGGCATGTTTTTGAGGCAAGCAGACAGTGTGGAAATTTGGAATTAACACAGAGAACTGTAAACTGTCAGTCTGTTATCACCCTCATATTTTCTTAAGCATATCTGTAGGGGTCTGGGAAACTCCAACCAATGTCATAGCAGCTGAATTCTGGCAAACAGCCAAAAAAAAAAAGACACAAACTCATTTTTATAAAAAAATAAAAATTGGGTTTTTTTCTGCACATAACTGATAAATTGACACCTGTCCTGAAAGTGTTTTATCAACCCTGTAATCTTGCCTAGGCTTTCTGCAGAAATCACTTTAAATAAATAAGGAGCCAGTTTAACAAAAGGTTTCAAAACATTACACAGCAGAAAATGCTAACATTTCGCCATGTGAAGGGTTTCCCCAGGCTGCCTCACGTTCACAATTTCCTCTGTCTTTTTGGTAAACAGACTATGAAACTGAACATAACTGAGAAGAAGCTTTATTAAGCTTTCAAACTAACACATGGTAATTAAAAAAAGTTAAAATCTACTTTTTCAGCTTAAATCAGTCCTGAAGAAAAAAAAAACATTTCCACAGTCTTTGAACACCTGTTGAATTTCATAATTTAATTTTATTTATTTTTTTTTTTTTTTACTATGATGGCTTTTTTGGTGAAATGCATTTTTGGTGAAATGCATTTTTAAAGTAACCTTTCAACCTTAATGAATACATTGTTAATTGCTATGTCAGCAACTACCTTTAATTTACACCGTCACTACACATAAAACAAGACAAGAACAAGAAGTAGTACTTACCCAAACACTGAGGCAATAACAAAGCCCCTGTCACCCACAGAGAGATCAGTCCTGCGTACATGCTGGAGAAGTGTGTGATTGCAGAGTTGTGTGTCTGTCTGTCTGCGTGTGTGTAGTGAGCAGTCAGACACATGCATATCTCTACATGCTGTGTTTATGTACAGGAGTGTGTCAAAGGGTGGAGAGGACTGGGTTGGGCTAAAACAGACTGCTAATACAAACCCATCTCTCTTATTGGTCCTTTGGCCTTTATAAACTTACACACAGGTGACAAATTAAAGGAAAATGCAACATAAGATCTAAAGTAAGTCTTAAGTAAGGGGTTGGGCCCAAACAAGCCACTAGAATAGCTTCAATATTTGGCACAGTCTCTGGAACTGTACTGGAGCAATGAACAGCATTCTTCCAAAAGATATTCCTTCAGCTGGTGTTTTAATGATAATGGTGGTGGAAAGCACTGTTTAAAATCTCCAATAGCTATTCAGCTGCATTGAGATCTGGTGACTGAAGGCCATAGCGTGTGATTTACATTTTTTCCTCATCAAACCATTCAGTGACTCCCTGTGCCGTGTGGATGGGGGCAGAGTCATCCTGGAAGAGGCCACTCCCATTAGAATAGAAATATTTCATAACAGAATAAAGGTGATCAGTCAGAAGAACTTCGTTTTGATTTGCAGTGACCAATCCCTCTAAGCGGACTTAAATCATGTCAGATAAATGTCTGTCACAGCATAGCCGATTCGACGATTTTTACTTGAATTTGTCACCTATGTGTATATAACATTGTTTATTACTTCATTAACTGATGTCTATAGACATTTTGTTTTATTAAAATAATATTATTCTATATCTTTCTCCAGATGTTTCTTGGTTGATTAGCTAGTTTACATAGCTCTTTGTCTGGTATGTTAGATAGTTCTCATGTCCACAGGACAAATCTAGAGGCAGATCCAAACACGCAGCCGCTTTGTTATTCTTGGTTTCACCTTAATACGTCAGTAGTAATGAAGTTTCCATGTGTTTCAGTTCAAATATTGTTAGTATTTATTAACCCCTTAAGGAAAACACATCTCAGTCATTATGTAATATTTAGAAATTATTAAAGGAGATATCTCAAAGTATATTTTAAGAGGACACATACACAGGGCAATATACTTCTGTGAACTAGCTAAATGTACAGCACTGGCACGTGCTCCTGTGAGTCACTGACATTTTAGAATATGCTACTTAGTACTTCTTCAGGAAGTTGGTCTCCACATTAAAAAGGAACCTATGTGGTCTATGGTAAATAAGATCCACAGTTAATATAAGGTGTTTATTATGTAGTTTTCCAAGAGAAATTTAAGATTCGGTTATTCGGTCATTATCACACTCACTTGGTTCTTAATAGTTGCTATTGTCTATCTATCTGTCTATCTATTTTTTTTAATGAAAACTTACTAAACTTTGTTAACAAAATAAAATTATTCCAATAGCAAAATGCTGGACATGTGCAGATTAAATTACTTTTTCTTTTATTATTAACACTATATTGCATAATAAATTATCTCTTTCACTGAATGCCTTTCAGTGTGCATTGCTGAGATTAATGGCATTAGTTCTATAAAATTCTATACAAAATAATGCTATTATTATTTATTGTCATATTATACTGCTCAAAGTTCTGCAGTTGTTAGCATTAGACACTGCTTTCACAGGAATCTAAGTGAAATCATTACGCATGGCAATAGAAATCAGCAGGAAAAAATCCCATGCGTCATGCGGTTTTCCTTAGAATAATTCAGAAAACTTAGAATATTCCTCCAAACTCCCTTAGAATCAGTACTTTTGAATCTTTGCTAATTTCTCCCAAAGACGGGTTGAGGAAAATTAGCTAAGATTCACTAAGCACTCTTGTAGCTCAGTAGTTAAATATAAGTGAATTGTCATCATGTGACTGTGGTTTTGATTAGAGGAAACTAGTAGCCTAGACAGCATTTCACCGTAAAAATGCAAGCTGAACAAAGGAATAAGAGCAAAGTGATTTGGTGGTTTGTCAGAGGGAAGAGAAATTCATTGTTTGGTGGAGAACAAAGATTAAAGTGTTTCTGTTTCCTGTTTTTCATTCAGTAGCAAGGATATTGTATTATCCTGCCAGTAAAGAAACAGTTTTTATACTGAATGTAGTGGCCCAACGCCTTGAACCACCGAATCTGCCCTTTTATTGCAGACGGTCATCTCAATGCACATAGTAGATAATTTCATTCATTTGTGTCAATCATATAATAAGAGCAGTGAGTCATTCTTGTGCTTTCAGTTGGCTAATTGCAAGATCCAGACATATTGAGGCACAGCTGTGTCACAGACATAGAGCAGTTAATGGAAATTCCCAGTTGACGAAAATTCAAACAAATACAAATAAGTACAAATAACTCTACAGTTCTACAAAAACAAGATCATAGTCACAGACAGCTTTAGACCCTACACAAGTCATGTAGGGAATAAGCCCTTTTCTGTCACAACAAAAGAATTGTTTTTTCAAAACACTGGAGCAAGGATTATTGTCAAATAATGGTTCACATGTCACTTACAACATTGTCTCTACCTTATAGACCCTACACTTATATAAGATGTTGTGATATATATGGGGTGCACCATGGTTTAGAGGTTAGCCTATTTGCCTCGCACCTCTGGGGTTTGGGGTTCAAATTCCACCTCAGCCCTGTGTGCACGGAGCTTGCATATTCTCCCTGTGCTTTGGGATTTTCTTCCATGTACTCTGGTTTCCTCCCCCAGTCCAAATACATGCATTTTAGGCCAACTGGTATCTCTAAATTGTCCATGAGTTGGCACTAGGCCCAGGGTGTCCCCCACTTTGTGCCCCTGGCACCAAGACATTAGCAGCAGATCCCGTAAGTTACGATATATATATATAGACCAAAATAAACCTAAACTAACATGTAGTCACTTTTTGTTCCAGGTTTCTGCCTTTTGAAGTCTAGCGACTTCATTAGCTGCAGTTAGTCATACAAGTGTTACTCACGTACACAGGGGGGACTAAGAATACAGGGTAGTTACTGCCAAAGGGGAAGAATTTCTCTGATTAGGTTCAATGTTGGTGCTATACCGGAATAACATCTTGCTGAGTGTGACAACCTCTGGGCTTGTTTTGGCATATGGGTTTTGCTCTTTCTGTTACTGGAAACTGAAGGAGGATGTTATTACCATGGCTTTATCTGGAGCTGGGAGAGCAGTGCGGCTTCTTGTGCCATTCTCTTGCTCCCCTTCTCTCTTTTCTTTGCTTTTCTGCTGCCTTTCTTCTAGGATGTTTTATGATTATTTATTATCATTTATGATTATGCCTTTTGCCTATTTATTACCAAGGTCCAAGTCTGTGTTCCTCTTATTTGTTTCGTTGAACTGGGGTCGTAACACTGAGTATGCAGATACATTGCTACATAGAATGCGTTTTGTGTTGTTGTTGTTGTTGTTGTTGTTGTTGTTTTACCTCTTAGGAGATATGTCCATTTCATTTCACTCAGAGGTTTATTGAAACAGAGAGTCTAACTCTAATTTTGTAAATATAAAAGAATGTAAGGATATATTGCTTTTTTTTTAAAGAAATGCTTTCGCTTTAGGAAATGTTTCTACAAAAATCTCTCTTCCTCTAGACTTTAACTATATTATAAATGTTGACCTAAATTTTGCAGGCCAGTAGTTATAGTGAACTGTGTATGTGTGTGTGTGTGTGTGTGTGTGTGGGTGGGTGGGTGTGCATTCTGGTTGATGAGGTGAATCATGTGTATCTCACGTTCTCAGATTCAGTACCTCTTTTTTCTTTTCTCCGTCTCAAGTTTCCTAATAATCCGTTCATCATTCTACCAAATCAGTGAAAGGTTTCAGTGCAAATTTCAATAACAGTGTGTATGAATTTAGCTTTTCCCCTATTTGTGATAGTGTCATTTAGTAAATAATGGAGATTTGCTGCAACCCTTCAGCCCTGCTGTTTGAGGAATAATATAGCATGTGTAAAAGTCTTCTGAAATTACTTCCTGCATTTGTTTGTCATTCTATAAAAACCTTTGGGAACTGAATGGAAGATTTACTGTTCAATAAATAAGTATTGCTAAGATTATTTTATGGAGAAAAAAAAACAAAAATACAAAATGCTTTGTGCCATGTCACAATCATATATCATGTCAGTTTAGCCTGAGGACAAACAACCGTCTCCCTGTGCTGGCACAAATGTAGACACTCAAATACACACATTATCTCAGTATCTCTGATTCACAACGCATTCTGCTGTATATAAGAAAAAAAAACAAATAGAAGAACAATGATAATAATTGTAATACTCCCAGGTACCATGTGTTGCATAAGTATTCACCACCCACACACACACAGACTTGAGTATTATGGGCTAATTTGTGTAGATTCATGATATACAACATAAAAATACAGAAAAATACAGAACATAAAAGCATTTTTATAGAAATTATATACACATTAGCATATAGAATCCAAAAATTGGAAATATTTTGTGTTTATTTTGTATAGCAGGTACTGCTCATTCCTGATGTCAGCATCAAGCGGAGGGGATTTTCAGCCAGGTTACATATGCACTTAGCAACAAGCAAAATTATGATTCTGAAAGAATTCGTGCAGTGTTTCTTTGGAATATCAGGAAACATTATGCAAATTAGCTACCCTGCTAACTATCCAGCAGAAGAAATTGAAGTTAGCCATTATGCAGGCTTATATGGAGTACCTGAGAACAGCAATTTAAATGTTATATTTGTTCAAGAAAATAAGTAGGTTAATTTATTAATCCTGTGTTATTTACAACCAGTTTCTTTTTTTTTTTTTCTTCTTCTTCTTTTCTTTGGTTTTCTTTTTTTTATGTAAATTTGTTTAAAATTTATGATGTTGTATCTCAGTATCAGTATCATCATGATTTGTTATTGGTGACTATATATATATATATACACATATATTTTGTAGCGAGGTGTTATTAAGTGCAATAAGTGAGAATGTCGCGCCCTCTGGTGGATGGTTCGGGTAAATATTTGGCAACCAGAATTCCCTTTAACTGTAAAACTAATTCCCCAGACTCATTACAGATTATTTTATGAAAACAAACCATCTTTTCAAATATTAGCCTCATTAATTAAATATGTACAACAATATTATGGCTATTTATTAGGGCCATAGGAGCTTTCTATTCCTGAACTTTCCACTGACAGGCCACATTAGGCCCAAGCTGACATAATTTATAGGCCTTATTGTTTTCAAGTTATTTGTTATACAGACTGGTTCGAGCTGACAGCAAGGCTACAGTAACTCAGATAATCACTCTGTACAATTGTGGTGAGCAGAAAAGCATCTCAGAATGCAAAACACATTGAACCTTGAGGCGGATGGGCTACAACAGCAGAAGACCATGTCGGGATTCACTTCTGTCAGCCAAGAACAGAAAGCTGAGGCTGCAGTGGGCACAGGTTCACAGAACTGGACAGCTGAAGACTGGAAAAACATAGCCAGGTCTGATGAATCTCGAGTTCTGCTGAGACACACAGATGGTAGGGTCAGAATTTGGTGCCAACAGCATGAATCCGTGTACCCAACCTGCCTTGTGTCAACTGTACAGGCTTAACTGGGTGATTTCTTGGTACATTTTGGGCCCAATCAATCATCACTTGAATGCCACAGCTTATGTGAGTACTGTTGCTGACCATGTGCATCCCTTCATGGCAACAATTTACCATCTTCTAATGGCTACTTCCAGCATGATAATGCACCATGTCACAAAGCAAAAGTCGTTTCAAACTGGTGTTCCTAATAAAGTGCTCAGTGAGTGCACATCTGTAACTTGTTCCCCTCCCCTTGAGACTCATGTGCCAACGTGATAAATTAGATAGGATTTGCTAGTTTACCTCCTTTTCAGAAAAGCTTCATCACGGTTAGTCAAGACCCTCCACCAGGGCCTGCTCATGGTTTATGAGAGCATATGGGGTGGGAGATGAACAGCTGTTGAGTGAAGTCTTGCTAGGCCCCAGAGCATAAACCATGCTGTCTACAACCTCAGGACTCATTCTCAAACCCTTCCAGTGATTTCTCTTGCTTGTTTCATATTGAACATGTTGGTTATTATGCCACTTTCATCCAAGTGGCATAATTTAGAAAGAAAACATCACCCAAAATGGGATGCAGTCAGTTTTGGGAAAAGAAGATAAATGCTTTGTTGTGCATAAACAGATTCTGCTTGTGTCCAGGGTTGTTATCAGCTGACCAAGAGCTCTCGGTCAACGCTTTTCATGAGCAAAGTAGTCTTGCAAATTTTCTGAATGCTACAGTTATAATACTGATGGCAAAATGGACAGACATTGTTTATCAGCTTGAATCTACATTGAAATTTTCATAATATGGTTATATAATTTCCTCATTTTAATGAACTGTGGGTAAAAATAAAGTATTTTTTATGAGTTACTTAATTAAAATATCACTGTACTTAACTTTTTCTACATTTAATTAGTTCATTCATTCATTAAGTAATTATTCTGAAGGGTATTATGGGTTCAATTTTGCTCCAATTAGGAGTGAGTCTTAAGCTGCCAACTTGTGACTCAATAATTATACAGTATTTATGAAACAACATTATATGTATAAGTTTGATGCTTTTGTAGTTGTTGTTGTGCTTCGACTCCTCACCACTATGCTGGGGCTAATTCAGACAATGGCACCTCATCGGCCAGCTGTGTTCACAACGACACCTCATGCAGCTCTAATTAGCAGCTAAAGTTTCTCTCTTGACATTTTATACCATATGATGGCGTTTATACCATGTAATTTCAGACTGACACCACACACGGCTGTTAACCTTCAAAGCCTTTCAGTGCTGTGTTATTAAGTCATAGTCTTGTGTATAGACATTCCCTGGGACACAAAGTCTTATTTCACTGTTCAGTGAATATTTCATGTGTACAAGCTAGATCTGCTTAATGAACTCCTGAAGATACAGATACATTTCATGAGTTCTTTTATTTCAAACAAAGATCAGGTTTAAAAAGAGTGGATTTTGTAAAATGCCGTCACCAAACAATGTGCATAAACAGATTCCTTTGTCATAATGAAGCCTTATTCAGTGGCAGGCAGTTTTTTATTAGCTGTGAAACACTGAAACGCAACAGGATGTTTTTTACCACACAGAAAAAATAGATGGTTACTTATGATTTTAAAGAAAGAAGAAAAAAAAGGAGGCAGTAAAACACAAATTCATTCAGTATATTTGAGACCCAGTGTACACACACAGCACTTGACTTAAGCGATCTGTTTGGCCATTTTACACTGTGCTAAAGTTAATCTTGATACAGTTACAAGTTATGAATTATGTGTATACCTACCTTGCTTAATAGAAATTAAAAAGATTAACCATAAGCAGAGTGGTCTGTTGTGTGTCTTTGGCATAGATCTGCGCTCTTAGAAAAAAAAAATCTGAAGAATCTTTAAAGGTTTCCTAGTTTGTCCCTCTGGGGGAACCTTTAAACGTTCTACATAACCCTAAAACTGACACTTTAGGAAGAAAAGAAAGACTTAAATATTCCAAGAATGCTGGAGAACCTTTTTTCTGCAAGGGCAGAATATTGTTGCTACTGCTATCACTGGAAGAAACAGACATTTACTCAGTATTTAAATGTGGTTATGGAGTTAGAATGGTTTTTAATTGCACAAGTGGTCTGTCTCAAGTATATCAGAGATTCACCAATCCTGAGCATAAAAAATTAAGTGCAACACCTACAGTTATATATTCACACGTAACCACATGTATCCAGCTATGCTATACCTGAAGCACGTAGCTAAGGAGACTTGAGGGGACACGCCATCAATTTTACAAAACTCTGAGCAGATAAACTGAAATGATTAAGGTGTTTGAGGTACATAGCTGCATTTCTGAGGTATTTCCAGCAGTCTGTTAACTGCATGGCATCTCAGCAACGGTGTGACATCAACCAGAGAATCAGAGAGAGTCCAGAGTATAAACATGATTAACATTCAAACCCCCTGCACCAACACTTTATGCTCTACAATCACAGTAAAAACAATCTATAAACATAACCCTGTTAGGATTCATTCTAGTACATTTAACTTTAAAAATAAAACAGAGCCGGAGTTGAACTAGAATGTGTTCATGTGTTCGCTACATGAAAGATTTTCATGCCTCTCCTGGGACCACAGATCTGAGCCATTCATTCATTCATTCATTCAAAATTAAATAAAAAATTAAGCATCCAATAATCAAGAGAAGTTGTTACAACTGGTAGATTATATGGCTTACAGGAAGGATTTTCGAATATGAGAAAAACTTAAGCATTGCATGGTCACACTATATAATAATAACTTAGTAAGTGATATTGCAAATTTATTTAATAGTTGTTATTATGAAATTATTATAAATCAAATACAAGGTTACTCAGCCTATTTTAGATGCTTTAAATGTTATTCTGTTGGCAGATAATTTTGCTTCTTTCTAGAAACAACTGGTTAATATTAGAAGTATCTACCAATAGAACAAGACAATTTCAAGCTTAAAATTTATGAAGCATATCTAGAAATAAGTTTAATAATCATATATTTGGTTTACTGTAATGTTATAATAGGAAATACTAGATACATTTGAAGGTATTCAAGATATTTTTACTTGCATCTTCACTTTCCGTCTTCAGCCTGTATAATGTTAAATAATTTAGATTTTCTCATCTGTGGTCCATTATGTTTACAGCCAAATGGAATAATGTGTCTCAGTGTCTGGGATGTGTGGGAAATTAGCTTCTAGTCATAACTTAGTGGATAAATTGTGGTGATTCCACTGATTGTGGATTTTCCACTGATGATACATATTCAAATGGGTTAGACACAGAAATTACTGGCATCTTTGCAGCATTAACATTGCATCCAGAAAGGAAATTGGATTAGTTCTGTAGCTTTTACAAAGACAAAAAATGCAGGGGAAGCCTTAAAAACATACTGTGCTTTGTTACATTTTTAAATGCTAACAGGTTTTCCACAACACACCATAGTGCCTCAGATTTCAAACAAAGGGATTTGAGCTTTTTGTCCAGGTACGCATTATACAAGTCAATCATTTTGAAAAAAAAAAGAAATTCTAGAATATTTTTACTGACTCTACAAAAATGCATTTTACAATAAAATGTACAAAAAAATAACACTGTTTGTTATCAGGTCTAAATAACAGAACAGATTTAAATCATACCTACAGAATTGTGCAAACACGTTAATGAGCTACTAACTGTAAAACAAGACGTTAGTTACTGGCAGCACATGCCCTTTGGTCTGTTACAGTACCACACTTTACATCACCAGTAAGTCTTGATGCCTGTATATTTCAGGCTTGTATGCAATATTGCATAGTTTTCTATCTGCAGAGATTCACTTAAGCAAATTAGGTCTAATGTAAAGGCCTCTGTGCCACTGCACGTCTCACCTCATATTGATTCAGGCAACTTCAAGGTGAAATTTCATTACTGGAAAACACAAATGTCTTTGAAACTGACATGCAAATTGCATGTGCCCTTGGAAAGTACACTAAGGCAGCATTTGATTTTTTTTTTTTTAAATCCTCGTACCAACTTTTTAGGTAACTGACTGTGAGCTAGCTACTGTTAGATTGTCTGCTCAGTGCCTTCACTTCAGTTTTACAGCATTTAATAGTGCAAATTTGAGATTATTTTCCATTTCCTTTAAGCTTTCAACCCTCCACAAACACTGAATCTCAGATCTAATGGCAGTTCTGTCTCATCCTCCTTCCAAAACCTACAGCAGCACTGGCACCAGATTTTATCTGTATTCCTGACTATATATCTCCGCATGGCTTTTTTGAGTTTGATTCCACCTACTTTGAAAGAAAGTTTGCAGAGAAAGTACACAGAAATACCTAGCAAACATCATAAAATTCAACATCAGCTTTCTTCTGCATGTATGCAGCAAGCCTCTTCACCATGGCCGCCACTACCGTTGGCTGCATCCGATTTATTCAGTGTACATACTGACGTCCTGTACGTATATAATAGACCATGTGTGCTGAGCGTTATTAGGAAAACATTAGAGAAGCAGCAAAGTCTCACACAGCCCCATGAAGTCCAGAGCCTTGGAGACTTCCATCCTCAATGAACCAGAGCTGTTCCAGTGTATTAAGTAGAAAAATAAAACTTTCACATTGTGGCAGGTTGGTGATGCCCATGGTTTTCTCAGTAGCTCCACTGCCTGAGATGCTTTGCTCTTCCATATTAATCCACTTCATAAAGGGCTCCATGACAGCAGAGTTAGAGCGAACACGCCAAAATACTTTGACCTATGCTATATTGGTTTTCAGTGCAGCAAAAAACCAACATAACAGAGCAGCGGCGAATTTCTGTCCCAGGACATCAGCAGCTTCTGATACACTCAAACCAGCCCTTCTGGCACCAAAATCTATGCCACAATCAAAGTCACTGAGATCATATTTTTCCCCATGCTGATGTTTGATGTGCACATTGACCTGAATCTACATTGCACTTGTTGTGCATTGCACTGCTGCCACATGATAGGCTGAGCACGTGTTCATGTGTCCCTATGAACGTGACCGTTGAGTATATATTATTGGCTCCAGGTGAGTATATATTATTGGCTCCACTCTGCCACTGCTACTGAGGGAAGAGGAACAAATCAGGATTTTGTAGGGCAGACAGAATTTCACAATGGCTACAACATGCACTTTCTGTAACATGATCAATGACTGGATTATGGCAAATTTCTTGTTTGTGGCTTTGGACAACCTTCTACATATCAGCTGTATCAGTATCAGCTGTAGTAAAACAGGACCAAAGTCTGCAGGTACAATTTAAACATTTACATACATGCTAACTGTCATGTAATGTCAATTAGTGAGAAATCAGTTGTGAGAGTCCTTTGAGGAAATTCACAAACTTCAGGCATAGTGTGGCAACACATTCGAACCATTTCTGCAAAATAAATAAGGTCTCTCAGTGATTTCTGTTATGTGCTATAAGTGGCATGACTTCAGATGTCCCAGGGTGAGATTGCTAAAGGTTTTGTAATATAAAAACTATTGTAGAAGGTTGCAGATGACAGTAAGACATGTGTCTTTAAACACTCTTTAACATTTAAGAAGACTTTACAAAGCTTCTGACGAGCTGGGACAATGTTGAAGGTGTGTAGCCTGACAAATTAGAGGCATTTCTGTCCAAATCGAATATTGACCAGTCTCACAGTTTCAATTTTTATTAATTTTTATGTCTATTAGTTGCATCACCAGGCCTCATTGCATCACCTTGCCCACATCTTCACATCATGCTCTTCCTATGTTGATTTTGTTCTGGGCTTTTCAGCTTGTCACTAGGGCAGGAGCCCTCCTCTAGCTGCTTGCACAGCATTCTGATTTCCTTCACCTCCTCCAGCACGTCTCTGGCCTGTCCCCAGGCACTTGCCGCCTCCTCCAGCAGGCGTTCCGCCTCCTTGCCAGAGGCAGAATCTGCGCTGTGACCCTGGCTGTGACCCCGTGCCTCACACAGCAGCTCCTGAGTTCTCTCCAGTTTTAACGAGATGAGCTCCTGTAGCTGGCAGATGGACTGTGCGGGGGCTGAGGCTGCGCAACGTGGGATTGATCTCTTAGCGTCTGAGTGAGAGAGGATCTCATCCATGGAGGCGCAGCGGTTCTTGTCCGTGGTTCGGAACATCTTTCCAGCCCTGGGCGTTTGTGCTTGGCTCTCGCACCAGGTCCAAGAGCTCTCGCTTTTACGTGGCAGGCTCTGAGACTTGGCTGTAGCCTCACAATCAGGCAGAAGTTTACAGGTGTCCACACTGGAGTTTGCAGATTTGCTCTGGTCATGTGCCTCAGGAGATGGCATATCTTCTTCCTGAATGAGGTCAAGGGTCAGCATACCATCTGATGTAGATGTTGAGGCCTGAAAAAGATAAAACGATAGAAAGAAATAAAGCAACTGCACATACTGGCAAGTTCCGGTGAAAAATGTTTTAAGAAAATGTGTTGCACATAACAGCTATGCTAACAGATCTTAGCTATCTAAAGAACTAGTGTAGCTCTAGTGTTAAGGTATGGAAAGCTCACCACAGCCAAAAGGTGCCCGCGGGTGGGAAGTCGGCGTGTGTGTGGGATCTTAGCTCGGTCTCGCGTGGGATGAACCAAACAGCTTTCACCTTCCACTGTAACCTGAAAAGTTAGCCAAAGGGACGTGTGAGGATTAGAATAGATCAGTCACATGCTTTGGCATTATGTAAAAATATCCCATATCTGACCTCTAATAATAACTAGCCCACATATAAATGTAATCTCACAAAACAAATATTTAATATTACAATTTATTTTGCATGTATTTACATACTGCAAGACATACAATCAAATAAATTCATACACACATTCAATAAGTAGATTAGTAAATTAGTAGATTTTATATAATGATGGTTATTAACCTGTTTAAAACAGGGGCTAAACTCCGAAACTCTTCTGAACACAAAATATGTTCCACATAATAATCTAAAGTCCAGTCATAATAATCTAAAGCCCAGTTTAAAGCATTTCATGACTGCAATAAATATGCCAAAGAGCAGCACAAGAGGAGGTGTTATGCTAAGCCCATACAGCCGTTGCGCTAGTGTAAAGGCAGTCATGTGTGAAACTGCAGTCTCTGAGGTTTAACTCCTAGATTACAGGGACAATCTGTTCACAGCAGACCTGGCTTTGTGTGCTGACTCCATCCTCTCCATCCTTTCCTCTCCTGATGAGTGTATGAGAAGTGCAAGTAGCAAGTCGGCTCTAGTGGAAAGTTTTCAAGCCAGTCAGGAGATGCTCTTCAATCAGCAAACAATGACGACTCAACTAGGAATGTTCCCTCAGACTCTCTCAACTCAAGATTTTTTTCTACGACTGTGTCGCAGCCATTTTGCTGCTCAGTACATCATATAATAGGTGTAGTCACTGCTACTAAATCTGAGAAATGGACAGTTTAGCTGGGAAACAAATGCAACTCTAAAATACCATTTTGAGTCAGCGGTTATACATAGAACTTTTATTTAGCTGTTGCATCTTTCAGCTCATTTCAGTTACTAATTACAGATACCTACAAAAAATGGAAATGGCTTCACTTGAAAAATAGAGGACGTGAGGACAGCAATGTGTGTTTGTACTCATTAGGGATTTCTGTACATCTTTAGAAAATGAATGAATCAGAGGGACAGATATATGTGTGCATGTTTGTGCTTGCAGGTTTAATTCACCTCATCCAGAATGCGGTTCTTCCCCCTGGTGATGGCTATGTTTAAGGCATTGATCCATGACTCTTTTTCCTCTGGACTGACAGCCAGGAAGACCAAATTTGGAACCTAGGGGACATGCAAACATAGCTGTTAAACCTATACCATACCTGTAACATGATGCATCAGCTTTTGAATCTTTCATTTTGCATCTAGCACCATCTTAAAGATGTTTTCTTATTTAAAAACATCTCATAAAGCTCCTACTATTATGGTCATTGTGCAAGTGCAGTAATAATCAATAATCAGAATATCAATAATCAAATTAACTCCCTTTGTTCCATTTAACCTGAGTATGCATTAGGAGGAACCCTTTCTTAATAATACATTTAGATTTCCCATACACTTTGTACTTATGTATTTCACAACAATAATGTAGTGGTAAAAACAACTTGATGATTGGCATAACAAATGTGTTTTCTGTCTTCTGGTGCACTTTTCTCAGTGGTCACTCACATCTGTGAGCACTTTTGGATAGCAGTGTTTTTATATAAACTAATTCATTGTCTCTGTGATAGCAATTAATTCTGGCATTTAAATAAATTTTTTAGACATTTTATTGATGTCTGCTAATATTACGATGCATAATAATGATGCAATTCCCTGATTGACATGTAGTAGCCACAACTGAGTTGTTTGTTCTTATTTGCCATAGATAATATAATTCAGTCAGCGCATTTACTTAGTAGGCAGGTGGAATAGCCTATTCTTGTTAGCGTGTGTGGTAAATTCCACTCCACACAAGAACAGTTTGAACCAAAATACCACTGCAATATCAGATTTTTAAAGTCAGATGTGTGTGTATTTTTAAACACAAAATTATCAACTGAGTGCAAACAGGAAACAACTGGCATATGCTCAACCAATTTAGCACTATGCTGGCATTATACTGCAATTTATGCTACCACCCACAAAAAAACGGAGCCCATAGAGTCGTGCGGTTCAAGCTCCAATCTACACACGCAACAGAAAAAGAGCAAGAAGCTACAATATCATGGTGCAAAACTCCAAGTTTTCTAAATGTAAATCTCCCGAGACTGCAGCATTCTACACAAATTCCACTGCTTCAGCTGTGTGTATCTCAGTGCTGTCAACTTCCAGAACATAGCCTCAATATTGTGCTTTAGAGCATATGTATTTTACTGCTGTCTAAGTAGTTTTGTAACACCAAAGGAACTGGTCTTTACCTCTGAGTCTATAAGAGAAATGTACACAGCCAATCAGTACTGTCTTATGATCTGCAACTTGGCACAGAAAGAGAACATCAGCAGAGCCTGTGGCTTGTATTACAGCATGAAATTATAAAGTAGTGGTAAAGATTAGCCACGTGGTGGCGTGTGCTGCTGACTGGTTCCCCTCAGGCCTGGGATTAACCACCTGCCTCTGTGCTGAATTCCAGTAAATCAGACCTATTGCAGAACATGTGACTGGTTAAAATCAGCTAAAATAACCACTGATGTTAGGTGACAGCATTTGTGTGGTATGACTGACATGAGATGTTTTGGTCTGAAGGACAGTGCTCATGAAGAGGATGACTGAGGACTTGCGAAAGGCGATTAGCATTCTTACTGAAAGCTGATTACCTAGTACAAGATGATGACAAAGAGTGTGCAACGCTTCTTGCTTGTGGTTTATCACTTTTTACTTATATAAGTACGCACGCCACGCTGGAGGCACATCAGAGCACCTTCAGCCGTAGACTAAGACCACAGAATGTCACAGGAGGATGGCCATCAATCTGTATAACTCCTCCCCCTTATTCAGGGAGTAAAGTTGTAACATCGGACACTAAGAATAATAGTATCACTATCATGTGCAATACCATTATTGTGCAATATCACTATTGTTACTATTTATTACTTTTCAGTATCACTGACAGTACATCTGTGAATAATAATGTGCAATACCCTGGGCTTTGTCGTTTTTCTGCTATTCTACCATTTGGATGTGCAATACCAGGTGCAAAGTCACTTTCTACTTTTCACTCTACTTTTCAACTTCTCCACTTATTTTTTGTGTACTTAATTATTTTAAACCAAAGTATCTCACTCTTTTGCTATTCTGTTACGCACTATGTTTATTTTTACTACTTCGTTTATTACTATATTGTTTTTTACATACAATTTTTCATACAATTGTTGTACATCTGTTTGAGCAGCCTCTGGCACAAGAATTTCCCTGGGGATGAATAAAGTTCTATCTTATCTTATCTCTTATTTTATTTTTAAAGATTTCTTTAAAAAAAAAAAAAAAAGCTACCTTCTTCTTGAAATCTGAAATTCCAGTGTGTCAGTATTTCCACATAATATCTAGATAATGTACTTTGCACTGGAATCTATTTTATAATATTTTTTTCTTATTTTGTCTTGTTTTGTTTTGATCACCATCCCATTCTGAGCGTTAGCCAAGAGACTCTGCATTACTCACCGTGTTGCCTGGTTGGCGGGCGCACAGCAGCGTAAACTTGCTGTGATTTTTCTTGGTCCGACTCTTGGCCTTGCGAAGCTCCTCAGACCTCTCATAGTCTGTAAGGTCCACCACCTCCTGAATTTTCTTCTCATCCTTCACCTAAGGAGGGCAATAGATTTAAATACATTCTGTCCTACCCTTATTTGATTGTTATATTTTCTGCATTTGGATGATAATAATGCTGGAGTCCTGAGGAGTCCTGACCTTTCGACTAAGTAGGACTGCAGCAGAATCTTGGCTAGTGTAAAAGGGGTGGGAAGCCTAAAAGCCTGAGCCAAACTGAGATGAAAGTCCTACTGTGTTTTCCTTAAGACATTTTAGCCAAATTCACTTGCTCTGAACAAAGGCTGGTTATCTGTTTAATTGGCCTCATTATGGTAAAATGGGGGAAAAAATCCAAAATATATTACTTGGACCCAAACCATACCAGCCAAAAAATAAAAACCCACAGCACAATAGAGTCATCAGTGCTTCCTTAAACTATCTATAGCTATTTTAAAACTCAAACTTTAAACAAATCCAATGTCATACCTCTAAAAAAAATAAGGTAATCACATCAGCAAACAATTTTTTTTGTCTTCACAACATCAAGACTCATCCCCTAGAGAAAACTAACAGTAATTATTTCACACTTATACTTAAATTGATTTAGGATACATGGACCTAATTTAACGATTAGGTCTTCAGCCACAACTAAGGCAAAGTGTAAACCACTTGGCCTCCAGTGTGGCAGCTAAAGTCCCTGGCAACAGTCACAGTGCAAATGACACTACTTAGATATAACCAACTTGCCAAAAGGCAATCTAAGGTCAAAGCTGCATTTGCAATATTTATACAGCCTGAAGCTTATCACACTCAGCTCTGGCTATCGAGACAGGGACGATTATCAGTCAGCTTAGACGCACAAAGCTACTGGTGACAGTCGGTCAGATGCTGAAACTGGACTCTGTTTGTTTTCCAAGCCTCAGGACTATCACTGTTTAAACAATATGAAAACTGTAATTTAACACTTTACATTCAACAGATTTAAGTGTTAAATGTAAACTGAGTCTTTCAGAGAGAGCTGCTGCACATCATTGTTTTCAAGGACGCCCTACACATATATAGCAATCACTGTTCCAAAAAAAAATTAGGAGTCAGTTATAGTAGACTCTGGTGGCAGCAGTGGACAGCAATATGTTTGGACAGATTACCAAATATCAGCAACTCATCAATGTCTATTAAAACTGACATTATTTACACTTATGTGGCAGTTGTTCTTATTCAGAGCTACTTCCAAATGTTATGTACCACTGTACTGCAATAAACAAGTCCTCTCACACTTTTCCCTGTGAAGCTACTCATCTCATATTCCTGGAATAATTCTCAAAACCCACGCACTAGCACTCAACCCACTCATCGACAAATCTCTCATCGGCAAAACGCATCCATATCTTTCTGAGCCTCATATGTCCACTGCACCAATTCTTTGCATGTCAGTACTGTGCACTAAACTTTAAAGAAAGATATACTAATTCTGAAGATGCTTCCTTTTCCAAAACTAAACTGTCTTTCACAAATGCTTATTTAGGCCAAATTAAGAGTGTAATAGTGTACGGAAATGATGGTACACCATTAGTATAGAATTAGTGGTATTACTTTCAGCTATACCAAAATGGATTAGAACATCACAAAAATGTATCTCCAAATGTGAACATTTCTTCAATGATTTTACAAGATCTGTTGAAAAAGGGTAATCTATCTGTTTTGATAAACTACCAGACGCTAAAGGCAGGTCTCTTTTTTTAATCTAATTAAATCTAATAATATCCTGTTTGAAAATGCAATGCTCTAAGTAAGGAATCAAACACAACAGGGCGTGCTGTTATAGGAAAATAATCAATGATGGGATGGTGTGATGCGGCCTGATGTGAAGTAGAGGGCTGTTATCAGCCCAAAGTTGATTATTTTCCAATAACAGGATGTCCTGAATTGCGTTATCCCTCTTATACCACAGCAATTTGCAAACTCTAACAATTTATTTATTAAAGAATGGCATATTATGACATATTATTTTTTTATCTGTTTATACTTACATCTGTTTGTAGTCGTACATCCACAAAACAAGTTTGCTCTTGTTATCACTTATATTGTGTGTACTTTATCATCACATACAGTGTTACACTTTTTTCCTTGTCTTGTTACATGAACTCCAAAACCCTCCACCCTGAAAACCTTGCTGTGTTTGAAAACTTAAAATTGCTTAAAACAGCTTTACCTCTGACTGTTACAAAGCACTAACACTGGTGACTCCTTCCAGAAATGCTAAATAAAGGTTTCCTCACAGAAAGCTTCACAGTATCAACAACTACAAGTTTTTTAAATCCACTTCTGTGAAGCATCCACCGTACAAGTCCCTGTGTGAGGTTTTATAGATATGATAACTTATTAGAACGAGCACATTAATATAAACCTCTGATTTGTCTTGTAGCCCGAACTCCTGTCAGAGCTGCTGTTATAGAAAAATTAATAAACACAAATCAGAATTCAAAATCAGGTGAGGATTCATTCATATAATTGTTGTTAATTTATTCATGGGACTATGAATTTTAATATAGTGGGAATTTAACTCACTGTCTGAAATAACACAGACCTTTACATCAATCTGGCTAATTGCTTTTATTGTCAGCACTCTGTCCTCACAGTAGCCTAGCAATTAGCTCAGTAACAACATATCCAGCTGCAGATCGATTCTGAGGAAATTACTCATTAGTGAATCATCACTTACAAACTGAAATAGTAATTGGGTTGGAGCTCGAGAAGGATAACAACACTACAGAGTGTCCCGAATGTCTCCATACGTAGAGGAAATTAAGACTTTTTAGCAAAATGTAACTTTATTTACAAAACATCCTCTACCTGACTGCCATTTCTTTGCAAACACACACAAAGTCGTCTCTCCAGCTTTGGCTGCCAGTTTGACAATGGTGTCGTGGGTGATGTGCTTGCGATCACAACCTTGCAACGGCTTCCCGATCTAGCCATGAGAATGATTTCACTACGTTTTCCTTTTGTCAGTCTAAATATGAAATATTTTGGAAGACATTTTGCTAAAAGTGTTCATTTCCCCTATGTATGAAGACTTTTGGGACACCCTGTATATTTACTCTCTCAGAATCAAAGACTAATTAGAATACTGTATCTCAGTCTGCAAGAGAGCGATAAATGATGATGATCTTTACACAAAAACAGCTACAGTGTCACGTCATGAGGAATAAATATGAAAACATGCATGAAACGAAATAAGCACTGTACAAATATACAAGAAGGGCTCAACCTTACATAACTGTTAGCTTTGCTTAACGACATTAGATGCAGTCAGCCTACGGAAGCTGTTTACTTTTTAGTTTGCAGGTTTATGTCCACCTACAATACTGCATTTCAGAATCTAATTCTGGTTTGGTACTGAGTGACGTGCTTTTGTCCATCACATCATCTTCCATGGAACTTTGGTTGTGGGTCATTTCTGCAAGAGCAGGAACGAATTGCAAGAATAAACATTATGAAGCTTCTACTTCTACTGTACTTTGCTAATCACAAATGGCTAGCACACTGCGTAATGGAACTATAAAAATGACTAACACAGAAGGAAAAGGGGACTGTGTTGTGTCATCCTTCTGGTCAAACATGTAGACAACTAAATAAAGACCAGTATATAACAAAGGGGAACAGAAAATGTGGAAATGGACTCCAAAAGCAGAACAGAGATCAGGAGAGTCTTTCAACATACAAACCAACAAGAAGCCAGCCTTATTTGGATGAAGAACAGAAAGGCACTGTACATCCTTTTTTTTGCTATCTGTTCTATTTCATCCAAGAGTTTAATAAATACTCATTTGAGGATCTTGGACTAACTCTGACATTTTTATAAATATGACTAAAATATTAAGTCAAAATCTAAAATGCTTCATAAAACTAAAATCTGCTGTAATAGAAATATAAATACATAAACATATGTCTATATGCTATAAATAAAAGGTGAAGCAATCTAGATGGAGTAGCAGATACTCACTATATAGTGCGCAGTTTATGGGGTTTTACCATTTTTCTAATCACATCTGGAAATATAATGCATAATATCCAGTGTACTCTTGATATCCCACAATGCACTGCAGTAGGTTTCAGTCCAAGCAATAAAGCTGAGGGCAAGGCAAAATTTTCCTAGCCAGGGATCCCTTTAACTGTAAAATCAATTCCACAAACCCCCTCAATGCAGATTTATTTCGTGAACCGTATTTAGAGTTTTTTAGTCCTGAACTTTCCACTAACAGAACACGTTAGCTCGAAGTTGGCAATATTTATAGGTTTTGGATTAAACCCATTCAATTCACGATGCATGTCAAATAGACTAATAATTATAATAGCTCAACAATACATATAATAACTTTGATCATGGTGGGTTGATTTCCACCAGTGTAACTAAATTAATCAAAATGACTGACCTCCTGGCTATACTTCACAGACACCACTTAGGGAATGCAGAAAACCCATAATGCACTTTACAGTTTGCATGGAATTGGGAGTAGGGAGTCATTTCAGACACTGGGGTAGATTATAGTTGAGACAGTATTAAATCTTGTGGAAGCAAGGGCAGAAAAGGCTTAGAAATGAAGAGATGGAAAGACCTGAGAGATTCACAGGGCTTGAAAACTGTTGCCAGGTTTTTTTTTCTTATGATTGACAGGTATTTATTTTTGCTTACTAAGTTATTTGGTAATGTACTCAGCAAAGTTAGCTCACAAAAAAACAATACTTGGATGTAGCATTGTTGTGGATGCAGACTTTCTAACTAGCCAAGCAGCACACTAAGACAATTCTAAGGAAGCAAATCAAATCGGTTTAGATGTTACTTTTTAAGCTTTTAAATCAGGAATCAGAGTAATGCAACAGCCTGAATAGAATAAAAGCTTGTACCCACACCAGCACTTTCTGGATCATAATATTAAATCATGATTCCACTTGTCTGTGTGAATGTTTATGAAGGGAGAGACTCTGGAGGAAAATTTGGACGGAGGGTGCGGAACTGAAGAGAGTGGGTGGACTTCTTCTGTGGCCAAAAGTGACATTAGCAAGATCACTAAAACTCAGCGAGCTTATTATTTAAGCACAAATAATAAAATAGCTTACCGCCACTTTATCATACACTACCAGTCAAAAATTCAGACACTAGAGTAAATATATATATTTTTCATTGTCTTACAGACATTATGATGAAGGCTTATGGCTGAAATTTGTTTCTAAGACTAATGTAAATAGTGTGGTTAATGCCAATGTATAAATGTTATTTCTGAATCAAAATGTTTTTTTATGAATAGTAAAACAAATAATTCTTACTTAAAATTAAATTGTTCCCCGCAAACATCTACTTTGGCCTATTAGGAAACTTTAAAAAAGGCTCCTGGGTAAAGTTCCTCATGTTGCTGGTTGAGAAGATGCAAAAACTATGCAAAGCTTCATCAAGAACACTGTTGAGCTTAAAATATAAAATAGATTTTGATTCGTTTAATGCTTTTCTTGGTCACTACGAAAATTTATTATTTGTGTTTGTGTTAGTGTCTTCATGATTATTCTAAAATAATAGAAAAAGAAGAAAACCCTCCAATGACCAGGTGTGTACAAACTTTAGTGCTCAAGACAAGTACACCATTTGCATTGTATCCCACCTTCTGGTTTATGGCTACTATCTTGGTCCTTTGTCTGTGTGAAAACCTTGCTGCTATCAAAACTAAAAATGAAGTAACTGTGAAAATGGCATGTGCATTAAACCACAAACAGAGAGCAGCGAGAAACACTGATGAGTCAGATAAAGTGGAGACACCAAACAGAGTCTCCCACGTCTGTTTCCACTCCCCACAGACAGCTGTCCCACTCAGAGGACACCACTCTTCACAGGACATCTGATCGCCTGCACAGATGAGGAGACACCCCAGTGCTGAGGTCATGTTTGTTCCCACACCCCTCTCAAATGCAATAGAGGACACTGTCTCAGTTTACTGACTATCAGTCATTCTATCAGATGTGATGATTCTTAATACATTTTGTTAGTGTAACAGACTAACACAATAACCCGTCAACTCCAGTGTCACTCTGTAAGTCTAAACACCAGGTCAACTGTGAGTCTCCGATATACTTCCACATGTCTCTTGGCGTTAAAGAGCAATTTATCAACTATCTCTTTTGGGGGTCCTCATGAAAATATTTCTCGTTTGTCCTTCACTTAATAAAAATGACCCCAAAGCAACAGAAGCTACTTGATTAATGGTATCTGTCTAGACAGCTGCAGAAAACAGTCACCAGCATGATGAAACATCAGTGTGTTAAGTACTAAAAGGGTCATTCCTCCCTGTAGCCACAGGCCATATGCTGGCTCGGCATTGTTTGATCCGATGCTGAGCGCAGCAAACAGCTTTATGCGTGAGCATGACTCAAGCTTGTTCCATTGCCCCTTTCCTTAGTGGGGAAAAAGCTAGATGAATAATGGCCTATTTATATTTCTGCATGCTTACAGTTAAAGCTTCGGGGGAAAGAAACATTACGGAAAATATCAACATCTACATTTACTGAGATGGGAATATATATATATATATATATATATATATATATATATATATATATATATATATATATAGAGAGAGAGAGAGAGAGAGATAGATAGATAGATAGATAGATAGATAGATGTGTATGTATAAACAAATGTCACTGATAGCAACTTTGTTACATGTCATGTTATATAACCAGGTAGTGTGTTCACAATTGGATCAAGGTGTTAAAGCAATGTTGAAAGCCTCTTAAATCCTTCAGCCAGACTAACTGCCTCCTGTTTTCCATCACATCCATCTACGATTTTCCTTACATGAACCAGTGACAGACTGCTCATATGCAACAAATACAATTGCTATTAACGCAGCCACGTGCTGAAGCATGCAACAGCATTATATAAAACCTTCACACTAAGTTAATCTGTTTCTGGGTTAAGACTGAAGACAGTTGTTATCATCTATAACTAATATATACTACATTAATAATCAGTGCTTGGCCATACATGAGGACTGGGATAATCAAAACTAGACAAAAAATACCATATGTGAAAATCTATAAAGGTTAGGCAAAAGTTTTAATGTCCCTTTTCTATGAGTGCACATATGTGATTATTTTTGTGCAGACTTCCTGTTTTGAATGAATATGCTGCAGCAGCTGAGTGAACTGTGGTTTAGATAGTTAAATATAAATGCATTGCCTGGGCAGATATATCTCTGTGTGAATGTGTCTCATCTCTGAGGTTTTTTGCTGTTGCATGAAGACTTTGAAATTAAATTGAACTTCTGACCAAAAAATGAGTTGCTACTGTAAATGTCATTTATACTTACTGTATCTCTGTATATACCTGAGAACTATTACAGCAATTACACTTACAATTATGAGGTCTCCAATGTATGCTTTTGGAGATAGTATAGGCACTGATCACTTCAAGAGTGCAACTGTCACAATATTTATGCCTACATAAAAGGTCGGGTCTGGGCACAAATAGAAACCCTCCTTAGTATAAGACAATACATTCTTATTCTTTAACCCAAATAACTTGGGCTGAAATAAAGCAACAATGATTTTGGCTTCATTGTTGCAATAATGGACATCTCCCTACACCTTTCACAATAAGGTAAAGCAATTTGTTGTTTTAAAAAAGCAGACTGCATATATCACAACACAGCTAATTAGGATAGGGTCATGATGTTGGCTTGCTAACTCTGCTCAGCTCATTACATTTTCCCATGGACAGTGTTTTCTTTCACATCAGGGGAGGACAGTTGCTTGCTTGCACAGCAAAGCTAAACAGGTGCAATAGTAAAATGCACAGGGAATGAAAAGATTGCAAAGGAAACCAAGTTTGTAACATACAACTGACAGCTCCTAAACAAACCCCAGACCAGGTGTAAAACAGATGACTGCTGACCACTAGGAGCCTGTGTTTGTGCAGGATGGTAGCAAGGGTAACAGGCAAATTACACTCCAAACACTGCTACCCTCCATTTAACCTTATGTAAACTAGCACGATTATACTGTGGACACAATTACTATTAGCAAAGGTATTAGAGAGTCATAACCTTTTGACTTCACATCTACTGCATCAACGATGAACTCGCTAACCTCTCATCTTTATAACAAATAAAATAATAGTTTTAAAACCAAGCCATTTAGCAGCACTGTTCATTTGTACAAAATGAAAACCTTAACACCACAACTGTCAGACAAGAAGTCTGACATACATATTTACATACTTACATATTTCAAAATCTGCATGTACTGCATTTTGGAAATGTGAGTACAGTACACGCCATGCTATAAATGCACATAATGTACAGGAAATCCCAAAAATTTCTGCAAACTTCATGAGCTCAGCTATTAGATGTATAAAGTGTATTAGAAAAACTGCAAAAAGGGCCAATATTCAAGCGTTAATAAGAAGTTATTGGTTTTTCTTAAGGCTTATTGGAATGCAGCCTGATGTGAATCGCTGTTCCTGCTAGCACTCCAAAACTGATTATTTTCCAAAAACACAGGTCTCCAAGTGCTTTATTCCTCTTGCATCCCAAAAATTTGCCAATGATTACATTTTTTACATTAATTAAATCATTAGTTACAAATCATACTTCTTATTCATTTACAGTTACATTTAATGTTGTGGAACATCCACAAAACAAGTTATTTCCTGTTTTCACTTCTTATAACTGCTATAATCAGTGGTTCCCTCACCAGCATCACTTTTTTCCCCTCTCTTGTGAAGTTATATGACCAAAAAACATGCAGCTTGTCACGTTACCGAGAAACTGCAAAAGCCCTCTGTCCTGAAGACTTTCCCACGTCTGAAAACTTCCAGCTATACCTTGGACAGCTCTGACACTGGAGACTCCTTCCAAAAAATGTTTTTAAAAAATCGCCTTACCGAAAACACCATATCAACACCATATCAACAATCACATTTTTTATGTGTGCCTCCATTTATGTAGAGCATCCGCCATGCTAGTCCATTTGTAAAGTGTTACTATATCATTATTAGAACTGATATAAACCTTTCAAGCGGAACTGTCTGAACTGGGCTTATATATTAAGTTAATCCACAACTTCTGACCAATCTGAATCAAGCATTCAACAGTGCTGTGGCATAAATAGATATGATACTGATATCACAATATAATAACATCAAGATTACCTTTTCTTTTCATTTTACATTTCAAAAACAGATACATGGGCATTAAGGAGTAAGTTAACAGATCTCAAGCACTTGTAAGGAGCATCTGCAAGAATTCTAACAAGCAAAGGTGAGGTCACTGGATTTCTAATGAATGAGGATATGAGAAAATGTATGAGCACTAACCCTACTCTCACCTCAAGCCTTTATAACTTTTTATACTGAACATGAGACGATGCTGTATCTGTCAAGTGGGCAGCATGAACTTTATTGATAATATTGGTATTTAAAAAGGCTTTTGTAAACATGTTTGACAGTGTTCTCTAAACTGACCTCTTTCTCCGAGATGTACAGCTTGTCTCCTTTCAGCACCACATATCTGTTTTTCCAGATCTCCCTGAAAAGGCCTTTGCCACAGTACTTGCGAATCCATCCCACTTTATCGGGTTGAGCAGGCTGCTGGCTGGAGTCCTGCAAAGCCTTCAAACACACACACAAAAACACACACACACACAAAACACTAGGCAATTAGGCAAAACATTAGGCAATTACAGCCATGGGTACTGCTCCTGGAGGTAGCCCATTTCACAAATCTACACAGGTGAAGTGGTACACAAACACACACATGCACATACAACACACACACACACACACACACACCATTGCCTTTGTCATGGAGATCGTCCCATTCTTTGTGCAACACCAACTGTGAGCTTGAGTCGGTGCTGAACTTTCCACAGGAGATCAGTGTAAGGACACAATGGCTCTTTACTTTATGCAGTCCACTAATTCACGCATGGATCAACAAAAAACGTGCAAGTGAAGGAAAGAGAAAAAACGCAGATGGAAAATGTCAGTTCTGCAATAACAAATGGGGATTAGTGATGGAGTCCAGCAGCCCACACGTACAAAAACAGAGCTACAATGGCGCATAATCGAGCAGATCGAGCATCAGCGTGTGTGTTTCCCAAACGTATCCAGAGACAAAGTGTTAAAGCACAAAGACGCGTGTTAGTTAAAGCCACAGTGACAATAGCGCCCACTCTTCTGGGGCTCGTACCCGCTTCGCCGAATTGTTCTTCTTCATCGTCAGATCGCTCGACTTCCCTCGGATGAATCCTGTTTCTTCACTCCGATCTGTATCTTTGCTTTTCCGAATGAAGTCCACTCTGGAGGAGAAATGCAAGATGAGATGGGAAACTAACTACAGGCTCGTGGGTCTTCGGTCCGCCTCGTTTCTGCCAGGCGCTGCGCTTCACGTGGAGCTGCTGTGCGCCTTTCCGCGCATTCCCGACAATAGAAATCAGCTTTATGGTAGCACACGCAGCGCTGCTGCCACCGCTCTCCTCCGCCCGTTACAAGTCTGCTCTCACACTTGTATGGGTTTGAAGAAGTTGCCGCTGTGCTCCTCCTGCTTTGCGCTCCACAGCGCCTCCTGTGTTCATCACAGCGCCATGAGCACTCTGTTGGAGGAGGGAAGGGCACCCTGAACATACTGTTGTTGTTGTTCTTCTTCTTCTACTTCTTTCGGCTGCTCCTGTTAGGGGTCGCTACACATTTGGCAGTTTGGCACAGTTTTTACTCCGGATGCCCTTCCTGATGCAACCCTCCCCGATTTTTATCCAGGCTTGGGACCGGCACTATCTTGTGCAACCCCAGTGGCTGGAGTCGGTTCCCTGCCCGGGAATCGAACCCAGACCAGGATAATGAGAGCGCCAAGGCCATCACAAATCACTACTCCTCCAGGGACCCTGCACCCTGAACATACTGTTGTTGTTCTTCTTCTTCTTTGTTCAGTTGTTCTTGTTAGGGGTTGCCACACATTTGGCAATTTGGCCAAATTTTACTCTGGATGCCCTTCCTGATGCAACCCTCCCTGATTTTATCCAGGCTTGGGACCGGCACTGTCTTGTGCAACCCAAGTGGCTGGAGTCGGTTCCCTGGCCGGGAATCGAACCCAGACCACGACAATGAGAGCGCCAAGGCCTAACCACTACTCCTCCAGGGACCCTGCACCCAGAACATACTATCCAACTAAAATTTGTGAAGGCCCAGATATGTAAGTTACCTTTTATTACTTAACCATTACTGATTAGTTCATCGTTAGAAACGATAAACACCAATCTGAAGTGGTTATGTTGTCTTCATCTGTGGTTGACTAGCACCATGGAGTCTGAACAGATGAGACTCATCTGTTATGAACATTCCTCTCTGGCTAGTTGTCCTTAAACATTCTGTTTTCATTGTTTACTTTTTTATTCTTTGGTTCATGTTTAGAAAACTTAAGTCACTGAACTATAGCCATTTTTTTTTCATAGACTGCTGTATGTGATCATGAGAGTTTCAGCTCAACTCCACTTACAACTCCACTTACATCGATTGGCTTGTGGTTTGTTGTACCATTGTGAACTTTGTAACTCTCTAATGGATCAGAATTGATAATAAAAACAGCATGCACACATGACAGGAACCCATGGCAAAGATGACTAATTACATCTATATGGTTGATGCATGCATTATGGGATGATAAAATCATGTCTATTGCAGTTTAGATTACTAGTGTGGTCAGTTTTCTAAGCAAAAACTGCATGAAGTAATCTATATTGGCTAAAGAAAATGTGAGCATTTTGTATTTGGTAGATTGCATTTGTCATGGAGATCATCCCATTCTTTGTGTGACACCAAGCGCAAGTCTGAGTCTGTGCTAAACTTTACTGAGCAGTTTCAGGACAAAATAGATCTTTATTTTATTTAGTCCTGTGTTTTACACATGTATCATCAAAAATGGAATTCAAGTGAGTTGGAGCAATAGAATATGCCAGTTCTTCAATAAGTGCCATAAATTGTTTCTAATTCTACAACGGTTCAATGTATTCTTCTGAATGTTCTATATTTTAATTATGTAATTGAGTTTCCTGGAATCACTGGCTGTTCTCCCCACATGCAACAGAGAAGGCATTCAACTCTAACCAATTATTCAGATGTAACTCTTTCTCCTTTACTGAGAAACTATTCAGACTCTCTCTTAACTATTTGCTGGTTGTAATATGACCAGTGTCCTGTAGTACTGAGTCTATTTGGCTTGCAAAACCTTGATTTAATTGAGAGAATGGATGCAAAACATTCAACCCCCAACCCGTGAACATGAAAATCAGTCCACAGCAGCAAGTCAAAAGTAGCCCAAATACATGGATAAAGTGCAGACTTATCAACCCTGGTTTAGTAAAGAGAAACATTGTCTTGATTCATTCATTTTCAGTAACTGCTTTTTGCTGGTCAGAGTTCTGATGGATGCAGAGAACTGAGCATGAGGCAGGCGGAGACACCAGACTTTCACAAGGAACCATGCACACACATATTCATACACTCGATCACAGCTATCTGTATTTTAGAGTCACTAATCCACCAAAGGGCCTGTTTTTGTGAGGTGGGAAGAAACTGGAGAACCTGGGGAGAACATGGGGAGAACATGTTAAACGCCACACAGACAGTAACCTGAGCTCAGGATCAAACCAGAGACCCTGGAGACATGAGATAGCAATGCTGCACCACCACGCTGCCTGTGTGATTTGATGTTTGCAGCTAACTGTTTTTATTTAATTCAGTTAATTAATCCATTTAACAACATTTATACATATAATCATATATTATGCCTGTTGGACAGCTGGGTAATTTGTCCCATTTGTATCTATTCAGAGATTAGCTTGATTTCCAACCAGTTGTTCATGAGACCATGTTCTAAGCCTATATGTCTTTATATGATTGGCAATAGTGAAATTTAGCTAAGGAGTTATAAAATAACAAAGCTAAATTTGGAGTTAATTCATTCTTGGAGATTTAATGTGTAACATCATTTATTCCTGGTTGAAGTAGATTTTTTATTCACTATTTGTAAACATTAAGCACTTTGACACAAAAGTAATCATAGAGTGGCATCAGACAAATGACTCTCACTAATCCAGTACCACTGCCCCAGTTTTAGCAGGCCTGTTGCACAACCATGGTGGAAAGGCGCTTATGAGCCTCTCCAGAGTCAGTCAATAACCAAAAAAAAAAAAAACAACATAAGAGGCTTGGGGTCCTTTTAGCCTAGTGAAGGTACAAGGAGATCCACTTTAGAAAGAGAGACATAAATTGTTAATTACTATGTATTATCTTTCATATCCAAAAGGATCTAGTTATTTACTATATGTAGATCTCTTAAGTGTCAATTCTCTAAATAGTTCAAACCCTGACAACAACAAGTCCTCTTAGAAATTGCTCGCCCTCATATCTCACTTTGTTGTGAGGGAAAAGGTCGTGTCTATAAATAGCAGGCGGTCTTCTGAGAGACCTGTCAGCGAAATGGTGCTCTGCTGGTTGGCAATCACACTGTTTATCCTTCCAAGCTCTATTAAGTTGACTCTTCACCATAATTGCCCAATCAGATTCAGAGTGTTCAGAGAGTTTAACACCAGAGACTAGAGAGAATGATTTGATGAGACTCTCCCACTCTGGACAGTGACCAAGTAGCTAATATCCTACAGCCCTAAGTGTATCCTAAGTGTATTCACACAGTTATTACTTTACTGGTAAATGTATCCTAAATGCAGAGATCCAAGGAAAAAAACATTAGTCCATTTTTCTTTGAATGGAAGTAATAATACTGAGATATTATCCTTGTTATAATATTGATTTTTTTTTTAACTTGTTTACTTAATACTTAATATTCAAATAAACTACTGCAGTAATCTTTCAAGGAATTTGGGTTAAAGTCCTCGTCTTCATTTTGTAGAATAGCTGCAATAGTATATATTTACAAATTTAATTTCAAAATGATATTGTCATGCACAATTCCACCTTCAAACTTTCTGAGACAGAGCCCAGACGTTGAAATGATACCAAAATCTGTGAAAGAAATAAGTTCTGGTTGTCCAAAATAACATTACAACATTCAGTTATACTGTTAAGTTTTGTTCATTTGTATAATATAGACTACAGATCACTAAGTCAACTAAGTGTCCTAAGTCATATTGGCAAGACATTATTGAACATTATTGAAACACTGGGTGAAGTTTGTAGCAGATATTTACAGAAAATAGGCAGGGTAATTTTTAGCTACAAAACTAAAAAAAAAAATTCATTTATCAGACACCATAGTTAGCTAATGAGGTACATTCGAAACACATAGCTTTAAATTTAGTGCTATGTGAAAAGGTCAATTTGTCTTTGGCTTAACCCAACAAAAATGGTGAAATGTAAAAGTATAACAATAGCAACAACTTAAACAACTTGTTAAAGGAAGAAGTTCTAAAAATTGCTTATATCTACTCATATTTTATGCATGTTTCTAGATGTTACTGATCATGCATACAGAACTACAGTCAGTGTTTTTGGTGTTTGATAATATTTATCACTTGGGATACTGAAGGATCACCTCATAGGCTGAGGGGAAGTTTTGTGTAATAGCACTGTTTGAGGAACTGGAAAGAAGGTGTTCTGAGATTATCCACCAACGTAGTCCCACACAAGCTTGGACAAACACAACCGTTTAGGGGAATCTTGTGGGTGCTTCTTGACCGGTACCTTTTAGGTTGGAACATGCTCAGTATTTTAGGATTTATGGATGAGCTACAATCAAGTGTAGGAAAATCTTAGTCTGACATATGGCAATTCTGTTTTGTGCAACTTTAACTTAAACTACATTATATGGGAGAAAAAGCATTCTCAAAAATTCCATTACACCGGCATTTTCTTTAGGTGTATAATGCAGCTAAAAATTAAGTAACTTTTTAATCCCAGTTTGTAGAGATACCACTGTATCTTACACAACATGTATACTTTTCTCTAAAATTCATCATTTTTTCAGCTACCTGTAAACCCATAGAGTCTTGTTTGTGAATTAGTACAATAAATTTAAACCTGATAAATAGTAAACCCTTTAACTGATGTGGCAACTTTAACATTAATGCTTTAAACTGAGTAGATCCTCTCTAACTCTAATTGTCCTCTCTAACTCTAAGCACTTGTCCATGAGTTCAAATGATCTGAAATCTGAGTGCATTTCATAGATTTGAATGTGCAAATGCCTGTTTCAAAAGTCAAATAAAGCTTTCCCTATTTTCCATTTTTTCTGTAAATTTGTGCCTGTGTAAGGGAAAATCTTCACTGCTTGCATTTCCAGTCTAATAAAGCAACAATAGCAATATCATGACGAATATAGAACCATCTGACTACCCAACTCGTACTTTTTCATTATTGTATAGTCTTTACTTTTTCCTTATAGCGTTCACTGAAAAAAACAGGTTTAATGACATTCTTCAGTTGTTCCTCCAGATAGAGCATCATCACTAATACACAGCACTTTATATAGTAGGAAAAAAGCACAAACATTTTGCTCCTCAAGGCTAAACTTCTTCAATGACCAATGCTGTATCATGTTGGGGCTTGAAATTCTATTAAAAGAGATCTCTGTAATTTTGGTGGTTTAATTTTTCACATCATGTCAGAAAAGAACATGTCTTAAAATGCTGTTCTTCCAAGGGGATTAAAGTCTAAAGCTTTTACACTATGCATTTGTGTATAATTTTCAAAATCCCTCAACACTTTGGAGAATCCAAGGTCATGAGAGAGAAATATGCAAATAAACATCTTCCTCTTAAGAAATGTACTCTAGGATTACAGGCTAAATATACGATTTTCTCCCTAGCATTATAGTATGCAATTATTGTGTTTCCTCTACAGTTCTCTGACATCCTGCTTCTTTACAGACAGGTGTTTTTAAAAAGACACAATATTAAAGTGGGAGAGTATCAACTATTGACTCAGTTCAGGTTTGAAAGCTGGAGACCTTGACATAGCAAAGCTATGGTTTTGTGAAGTTTGCAGCATATGCTTATTTACAACGTAAAATCACGCTTTAAACTGTGAAATGACCCTTCAGAAGTGCATATACACAGAGACTGAAAGTATTGGCCAGTCCTTCACTGCCATATTTAGTTTTGGCTAGAAATGTGTCACAACCACAAGTCTTTGATGTGGGTTTTCTGCATTCAGGCACTTGTGGTATCTGTCTGAAAATAAGTATCTAACTTTGATGGGAAAGCTCTATATGTGTATTTCTCAATACATTTGCCAATCTTATGATCCTTTCGCATTATTATACTCCCCATGTCTCTCTACTAGTGTAATGTTTACTGACATCATTATTGATCAATTTGTGAACTATAATGCACATTATCAATAAGAGTCCGTGATACCTATCAGGTAGGTATGGGTCTAAAAAAAAATATTATCTAAAAGTGATGCCTTCAGTATGAGAGTTACATCAGGAATGTTGCTGTCTCTCCTTTGTTGTTACCTTACACTAGCAAATGAAAGATTCAGTGAAACCCCATCTCACATGGAATATTGGGTCCTCGAGCAAGTATCTGAATGACCAGACTGCAGGCAGTTAAACACCAGTTCAACCTGAGTCATCATACTGCCCTGTCCCTTGTTGCGTGGTAAAAATACACAGAGGGATTAAAACAACTGAGCCATTATAATGTGTGTATGAGCACTGAAGCACAACCACTGAGTGAAAGTTAACCCCTGAGCCATTTTCTCTTTACTGAAGAAACAGAAACAGTTGACTGAATTTGGCAAGAATGTATATATCACAAAAAAAAAAGGTAGCTTGCTTGGATTCCACATTACAATCACATTATATCATGTGTGTGTCCACATCACTAATCTCATGGAGAATGGGGTCAAGCAGAGATATGCAGGAAAAGACCTACTTCGTCCGGATTATGTAAGTGAATTGATGGATTAGGGTGAACATAATGGACAGTATCCAATAGTACAACCAGTACAGACATTTGATAACATGACTGTTTTAAGACAGATTTTAAATATCAGGTTACTTAAATAGCAAGATAGGTCCTCAGTGATTTGAGTTCTGCACTCTACTCTGATGTATGTACATTATATCCTCAGGAAAACTTTCAGGTTAGATTTGGCACAAAATTTTCAGCTTCATATTGCCTACGTATTACAACCTTAGGCATAAAAGAAGGTCACTGTTTCAGTAACAGTGTTGTGAAGGCAGGTTTGACGCAGAAAAAAATAGTAGGTTGAATATGAAGGATGCAGCCAAACATCAACCCTTGTTAACCTCTGCTGTGGGATAGTAAAAATAGGGAGAGACAAGACTCAAATTAAAACAAATTTAAGATGGCAATAGCGCTGCCATTTTAAGGGGTTCAAGAGTGATGAACATTTGACTTTTTTGCTGAGCAGGTGATATAGTCATTAGTTATTAGCTAATTATCTAATATCCCAAACCTTTCAGACACGGCCAGTTGTTTTATAATTGTTTTAGCTACCTAGCTAATGTTATGTCAGGCTCGCCATCAAGAGGCAGTCATGGATAGCCCCCTCTTAGATGACCCCACATTCTCCTAAGAAACTAAATGAAGGCTTAAAATATATAGACCATTTTTCAGATTACGTTACACAATTTAGCTCTAGTTTTTGCTTGTAGGATAGCCTATTATAACAAAATGGGGGAAACTCTGAAAGGTAAATAACCTCAGTTTCAGGCTTTGCATCCATTTGCAAGTGAGCATCAGTGCTAGCTAGCATAAGCAGTGAACTGCAGTGCCCTTAGGGCTTGTTGTACTTTGTCCATCAATGCTAGCCACCAGTATTAATATAACTTCCTGGAAGAGATACCTGGAAAGTATTTTACAGTGTAAAATAAAATGATCAGTTATATATATATATATATATGCTATATCTATTTCGAAACAGGGGACCACTGTATAACAGTGTAACATAAGCCATGATAATAGTGAAATAGTGAAGAAAATTTGAAATGGTTAATTAAATTCATTCTTAAACCTTGGTCTAAACAAGTTTTGTTCCAAATGCCAGGTAGGAGTTCTGAGAGTGGGGCAAAAAAGGAATAACAACCATAATCCATAATATTCTCTGCATGTTGCATGGGATTCCTCTGGGTTCTCCAGTTTTCTCCTACTGTCCAAAAACATGCAGATAGGCGGATTGGCAACGTTCAACTGCCCCTAGGTGTGAAAGAGTGGATTAAATTTAACCTGCAATGTAATGTTAGGCTGATCACTGAACCACACAGTGCTCTGTTTTAAAGCAGAGTAGGCACAGTGGTTTATCTATGATTGAATACTTGGGAGAAGAAACTGTAAAAAAGGGTTCTTCATTAATCCATGCAAATTTTTTTGACCTGATTGGACAATTAAATATCAGTGGTTTGAATTTTTTTAATGTAAGTAACAAAATACAAGTCTGCATTAGTTTTTTTTTTTTTTAGTCCAAATAATGCAATATTTCTTGCAGAATAGAAATAGCTGAAAATTAAAAGAGGCTAGATTATAGCAAACATCATTCAGTGATACACAACATTTCACAGTGTACCAGACCTACATTGTAATAATGTTGCTCTTAAAGACTAAGGCTCATAAATAATGGAGTTTAAGGATTAAATTCTGTTAAAAGATATTTCTGGAGCATTGATCATTCTGTTAAATTAATGACTTCCTAGATTCAGTGCTACTGAAACCTTGCTGTAACTGTAGCTAGATTTTTGTCAATCTCCTGTTGTATTAACTGTGCAGAAAAGTAAAGGTGTGAGAAAATCTGTTGCACTGCAGTATTAACAGCTTCAGAAAGTGCTCGGCACACATTAAAATAGATCTTGCACTTAAACAAACAACTGAAATCTTTTAAAAAAAAACTCCATAGACTCATTTTAACTTGACCAATTATTTTGTTGCATGACCTCTGAAGGTGTCACTAGAAAATATTTGTGCTACAAATAGAGTGTCTTAATTCTTTATAATTTATGTAAATATACTTGGACTTTTGCAGTTGGATTTATGACACCACTGACAAGTAAATCCATCTTTGCATGAACATTGACACTATATTTGGCCAAGTGAGAGGCACCTGGGTCTTGTAATGCTAGCCCTGAAACTCTACTCTGTACACCCATCAATTATGGAGTGAGCCAAGAACAGAAATGTTCATTGACACTCTCTTGTCAAAGAACCATCTTTCAAAAAAAAAAAGCCCTGAAACTATTTCAGTTCAGCACTGACATGATGCTAGTTTCATCCTAATCTCAAAAGAATGAGATTTATTAGTGTTTTTGTAATACACATTGAGAAGAAAAAAATTGGCAGCCCATAATACTTCTCAACATGTCTTATATTCACAAGTTGTGTTGAAATGTAAATCCCTGCTGTATGGCAGTCCTCTGAACTGCTAAGCTAGGAATTATAGGGATTTATGTATTTTCCCTGCTGACCGATGGTCCTTGCTGGGTGGCCATGTACTGGGCGGCTTCTTTAACTGGGTAATAATAAGTAAAGATTTTCCTGTAAAACCCTCAGTAAATTGCAAAAAAATACACCCCGGTCTAAATTTGAGATTCACTGGTTATTATACTCTGTAGTATACTGAGCTGTTTGTATTGTGTTTTGGCATTAAATGGCAAGTAGTTATCAGAGGTTACACTGAGATCTGAGTGCTCCTAATCAATTATTAAAGCATCTTTTATTGCTTTGGTCATTATTCATAAGGCATAAATGTGCTATGTCTACACTCTCGACCTGTTGTAGAGGTTTGCTTGTCTAATCAAGTTAATGTAGACTTTTATCTAAAGTGATCTGCTTTTTAATCTCCACCAAAAAGCCTGATTCCATCTACAGTCATTAACACACATTTTGTGTTTTGTTCACTCTTCTGAACTTAAGAGACATAATGGACTTTATAGTTCTGTATGCTGTATGCTAGCATGCATTATATGGCCAAATGTTTGTGGACACCTGACCATAACACCCATATGTGGGAGTAAATCCATTCCAGATTTAGCCCCCCTTTTCTGTAATAATAGCCTCCACTCTTCTGAGAAAGCTTTAAAGTAGATTTTGGAACGTGGCTGTGGAGATTTGCATTGGTGAGGTCAGGCACTGATGGTGAGCCAGGAGGCCTGGGGTGCAGTCGGCATTCCAATTTATCTCAGACCATCCTTGATTCATTTTGTTTATTGTAGTTGAATTTGTATCGTTGAATCCCTAAAGTACTTAACATTTTCATTTAAACACATTAGAACTGAGTAAAGAGTGCCATAACTGCATCAGAATGATAATCTACGTATAGCACAGTACTTATGAATTCTAGAAGTTCAGAGTGTCTAAGTTAACCCACACTGTACATTTTAGTGTTTTTTCCATGCTACAACACACCCAAATCAACTCAGCACCTCAGGAACGAATTCTGAAGTAGTTTACAATGAGTGTGACTACGTGTTAAGAAGATTGTGAAAAGATTCAGTTACATTATGTTGTAAATACACAAAGTTACAATGTGTTTTTGCGGTGCTAAAAACTGGCCTGTCACCTTCAGCGATTCCTGCCTGGAGAGAAATTTAACAGAAACATTGTTTCAGGATTGTGTTATATGGCCCTGTATACAGCTACACACATGCTGCCACATCAGTTCAGGACAGAGCAGCATAATATTGACTGGTTCAGATACATCACATCACATATCTTTGCATGTCTGAGCTCCCTTTCAGAGGTTGATTTGCATTTGTTTTCAGAAGGCCTGTGCGTCGTGTTACATACTGGAAATGGCCAGAAGCCACATTATGTTAGGTAACACAATCAAACATTTTGTGATCAATAATCTCTTTTGTTCTCTCACTGCCATTAGAAGGCAATGGCCCACAAGACAATGTTATAGTGATATTTAGTTCATTACTATTTTACCAAGAAGAATGTGAAATTTGAAATGCTTCCCAAACCACCCAAAAAGCATACAACAAATAACTCTCATAACATTCTGTTCAAGTAAAACATTTAACCTTTATTACAGCTGCCTAGAAGAATCATTTAGCTCAAAGGACCATAATGAAAGTGTATTCGCATTGATTACAAAGCACAGGAAATACAACGATGGCCAGCAAACTTTTTTTCATGGTCCATTAGAATTGAAAAAAACATTTTGCCTCTGATGAGTGAAAATGAACATGGCTTTGCACAAATGGTTAGGGATATACGGTATATTAGCAGTAATGATTTCTCTAATGCAATAGTAAAAGCTAGCAATGAGAAGATTGCAAGAGCTACTGCTGGGCTCTTGAGCAAGAATTTTAACCCACAACTGCTCCGCTATTTGCTTGCATTGTAACTGTATATCACTCAGGGTAAAAGCAATGACCAATTGAATAGGAATGCCAAATTAATGTAAATGAATTAATGTTCTACACCAACAAGGCACTTAAAAATCAATTTGCCTTGTGATACTTCATCTCATATATGATGTTTTCTTGCAATTTGCACACTAAAAATAAACAGTCAGTACAAGTATTCATTCATTCATCATGAGTCACCGTTGATCCAGAGCCTATCCAGAGAACACTGGGTGTGAGGCAGGAACACAACCTGGAGGGGACATCAGTCCATTATCAGTCACGATTCACACACACACATGCACACACACACAGAGTCAGGCCTAGAGGCGATGTGTAGCCAATCCACTGACCAACATGTTTTCGAAAGGACGGAGGAAACCAGAGAGTCCAGAGGAAACTCACACGAACACAGAGAGAACATGCGAAACTCTGCACAGTAACCCAAGCTCATGTTCAAACTAGGGACCCTGGACCTGTGAGATGGCAACACTACCCGCCGCACCAAGATGCCACCCTCAACCCAATTATTTTATAGTGAAAATGAATAGAACTCTCACAGAACATGAAGGTAGTTTCAAAAAGTTCGAGTTGACCAAGAAGATCCATACTGCACAGAAGTTTTATTGAAAATCATATTTGACAAAAATTTCTTTGGGTTAAGTCGATACGTGGTCAAAATGAAAAGCTGAGGAACCACGGGTTGTCTTCACAGTGCTCTCACAGCAAGTGGTTTATTAGATGAACTGGTTGTATGTGTCTCAAAGCGTAGGCTGTCTCTGTACAATCCCACTGATTCTGTGAGTAGCACTGATTAGAGTGTGCCTACATGCAGCATGCAGTAGTGTAATACAGAGCAGTGATTACTGCACCCCACCAACTTTAAGCTGCCATACAAGCTCAATGTTAATTACACCCCAGCCATGATCTGCCTATCCTCCTTCACTGAGCATGAGCTTCAGCTCCCATTATCTCAGTCTGTCTCTGCAATGCAGCTGTGGACTAAAACATAGCCACTCTGAATGTTATAAACCTCATTTTGAGTTAGAAAGATGAGCAATGTTTGATTCTATCAGGTTAAAGACAGCTTGCCTTTTTTATAGATGTTAAATTCAGGCATCTTTACTAGTTTAAACACTATGGTTCTAATCTCCTGAAGGGTTTCATGCGGAAAACATGTGAAAACTTGAGAACACCAACAGAAAATCCAAGCTGGTTTACTAAAATTGTCCATCAGTGAGCAAATTAGCAAATCTAGTCCATTTTGCTTTTGTTGTCTCAATGACAGTACAGTGCCTCCAGAAAGTATTTAGCCTCCAATGATTATTTCTCTTTTTGCTCTATTGCAACATCAAATTTAAGTATGTTAGAATGGTGACTGTCTACAGAAATAAAATTAAATTAACTATTTAGAGGTCCTTAGAATTATTTGAAAATATGTATTCATCCTCACACAGTGACTTGCATTTTACAGCAATTTCAGATTTGAGTTGCGTAAAATTTCTCCAACTCTGCCAAATTACATGGAGAATGCTGGTGGGCATCATTTTCAGGTCATGCCACAGATTTAGAATTGGATTTAAATCTGGGCTTTGACTCGGCCATTGCAAAACACAAACCTTCTTGTTTTTCAAGCCATTCCTTTGTAGTTTTTGCCCTGTGCTTTGGTTCATTGTCCTGCTGGAACATATATTTTCATCCTAAATGCAGATATCTGGTTGACTTTCTTCCACTTTGTTATAATGGATTTCGCACTGATCCTAAAAAGGTTGAAAGCTTTGCTAATGGTTTATTAACATTCTCTATCTTTTTTCATCCTAACAACTTCACAGGCAGGACTGATCTGATCTGCCATTTTCACTGTGGGGGGTGGGGGGAGCATTATTATTATTATTATTATTATTATTATTATTATTATTATTATTATTATTATCAGAAGCATTATTTTATGCATTGTTTGCATGTGTAAGCTTTATGGGCCAAAAGGATTGGCCCATTTCTAATAATAAACAATCACCAATCATTGCTGTTCTGACTCAGATAGAGGGCAATTAAGCTAAATCAAATTGTCTGTTAGACATAGTTTAATAGACTCAATAACAGCCAAGTCAGTTGAGTGGGTCAGCAGTTACTGAGTGTGATATTTCAGTTCCTGGGACTAGCAACATAGGGGCACTGGGAAATATGGATTCGGGGTTCTTTTCTGAGCTCAATTCCCCATAAAAGGCTCCCAATGGATTCAAGGTCATTATCCATGATTATGTAACAATAACCCACTATGGTCTATAAATGTGGACTTCATAAAACCTTTCTGAATACTGAAGCATGTAAAAAATGCAAAAGACAACTTAGCCTACATAATTACTCTTTTAACTTATTCTGTAGTACAACAAAATATTAGTTCAAATTGCTTTAACAAAAACACAGCACAAATAGCATGATCCCATGAGCCAGTTCACCACAAGCAACCAAGTACTGGTCTTTACTCCTGTAATAGAGATGGGACCAGTCCAATACCCAGTATCAGTACCAGGCCGATACCAACAGAAAAATGGTGACTCAGATATCAGAGAAGGAGTAGTATTTAAAGAAAATGATATTGGATAATTTCAGTGTCAGTATTTCAGTATCGAAAAAGAAAAAGTTGTATTGTGCCATGTCTAATTTATAACCACTGTTTCAGGAGTTGTAAGCAGTTGTCACATGACTGCACTGGTTAAACACACATTTCTGAATCTCTCAGGAAGCATGCAATAAGGATTTCTCTAATTTCTCAGAGCCTTTAGCCAATCTTGAAGTTTATATATGAATGAATTATGATGCACTTATAATTTAAACAATACAAATGCATAGTGCATGCACTATCCGTTGCATTAGAGGATTCATAACCTATTCCTAAACTCTGATATGGCTTTCTCTCTTATGCTTTATAATTGGTGGATAAGTATCCTACAGACAAGAAACCATGGACCTCTAGTCAATACAGTCTAGTGTGCATGAAGACAGAGAGCAAAAGTCCCTAGTGGGACAGTCTGAACAGACAGCTCATTGATTGAGCATGATCCTTCCTACACTCTTAAATGAAACCAGAGACGATACAGTCTAAGTAAGAAGTGCTATATTAGCCATAAAGTACAATCTTATTGCACTTATGTAGTAGCAATGTAGTTATAGAATATGAGCACCCTTATATGAGCACCCATAATAGATAAATATTAAAAATACTACTTGACTGGTTTATTGCAGACCATGAAAGCTTGCCATCTGCATGATGCTAGATGCAGTAAAAGTGTTATAAAATCATCATTATATTGAAGCCTTTCACTAACCGAACTGCTAATGTAGTTTTAAAGCATTCTACATTTTTCTCTCTTATTTTTCTATAATTTCTCTCATGTGTGGTGTTTTCTATAGCTTCATATCTCCAGCATCTGAGGTTCGATCTTGAGCTCAGATTACTGTCTGTGTGGGATTTTGCATGTTCTCCCTGGGTCCACATGGATTTTCTTCAGGTACTCTGTTATGCTCCCACCTTCCAAAAAAAAAAAAAAAACATGCCAGGAGGTAGATAGGCTATTCTCAAGTGAACAAATAAATAAAATGGAGCTCTGGGTATTGTGCAGTGTTCTCTCCTGGTCCCATTTCATTTATTGTCTTATTTGTGGGAAATAGCATTACAAATTTCATTTTTGTGTGATAACCACATGAACCAAACCAAAATAATAGTTTTTGCCTGTTCCTGTATCACTTATCAGTAAATTGTTCCATTAGAGGAACCTTAGAGACAATGTTAATTGTTGACACTGTGAAATAGAAACCACTAACGAGACTTCTGTTAACAGCTATTCTTTTTCAGAATAAGAACTTCCCTGTGGACACCACATCCGGTAACAAGGCAAGGACTTGGGCTTAGATGCTCCAGTGTGTGTATTGTACACATACACACACATATGTATGTGTATGTATATACAGTTAGGTCCGGTATTTGGACAGTGACAGAGTTTTTGTGATTTTGCCTTTATACACCACCACAATGGATTCGAAATAAAACAATCAAGATGTGATCAAAGTGTAGACTTCCAGCTTTATTTTAAGAGGTTATATGGCATTTACCATTTAGGAATTACAGCCATTTTCAGCAAAGTACCTCCATTTTCAGGGGCTCAAAGGTATTTGGACAAAGTGACATAACTGTAAATATAACCATAATTTTAAGACTTGGATGAAAATCCTTTGCAGTCAATGACTGCCTGAAGTCTGGAGCCCATGTTCTCAAAACTCAAATTCTGAGTTTCCTCCCTGGAGATGCTTTGCCAGGCCTTCACTGCAGCCACCTTCAGTTGCTGCTTGTTTGTGGGTCTTTCTGCCTTCAGTCTTGTCTTCAGTATGTGAAAAGCATGCTCTATTGGGTTGAGATCAGACGACTGACTTGGCCGTTAAAGAATAGTCCATTTCTTTGCCTTCAAAAAGTCTTGAGTTGCTTTCGCAGTATGTTTAGGGTCATTATCCACCTGCACTGTGAAGTGGCGTCCTATCAGTTTTGTAGCATTTGGCTGAATGTGAGAAGAGAGTATAGCCCTATACACCTCAGAATTCATCTTGCTACTTCTGTCAGCAGTCACATCATCAATAAACACCAGTGAGCCTGTTCCATTGGCAGCCATACATGGCCATGCCATAACACTGCCTCCACCATGTTTGACACATGATGTGGTATACTTTGAATCATGGGTTGTTCCTTTCTTTCGCCATACTTTTCTCTTCCCATCATTCTAGTACAAGTTAATCTTGGTTTCATCAGACCAAAGAATCTTATTCCAAAACATGGGGGGCTTTTTTAGATGTTTTCTGGCAAAGTCTAATCTGGCGTTCCTGCTCTTGAATGTTACCAGTGGTTTGCTCCTTGTTGTAAACCCTCTGTATTTACATTCATGAAGGCGTCTCTTGATTGTAGATTTTGACAATGATACGCCTACCTTCTCCAGAGTATTCTTGACTTCTGTTGATGTTGTGAAGGGGTTTTTCTTCACCAAGGAAAGGATTCTGTGATCATCCACTTTAGTTGTCTTCCGTGGTCTTCCAGGCCTTTCGATGTTGTTG
>CM040975.1:4534102-4584102 GCA_022985145.1 Pangasius djambal
TTGTAAACCCTCTGTATTTACATTCATGAAGGCGTCTCTTGATTGTAGATTTTGACAATGATACGCCTACCTTCTCCAGAGTATTCTTGACTTCTGTTGATGTTGTGAAGGGGTTTTTCTTCACCAAGGAAAGGATTCTGTGATCATCCACTTTAGTTGTCTTCCGTGGTCTTCCAGGCCTTTCGATGTTGTTGAGCTCTCCAGTGCTTTCTTCTTTTTAAGAATGTACCCAACTGTAGATTTGGCCACACCTAAGGTTTTTGTTATCTCTCTTATAGATTTATGTTGTTTTTCAGCCTAATGATGGCCTCCTTCACTTGCATTGAGATCTCCTTGGACTTCATATTGTTAGCTCCAGTCGAACTGCTGCCAAATGCCAACTCAATACCTGATATCAACTCCAGACCTTTTATCTGCTTCATTTGTCTTGAAGTAACGAGGGAATGGACCGCACCTGGTCAATTAACTTCTTGTCAGTCAATTGTCCAAATACCTTTGAGCCCCTGAAAATGGAAGTACTTTGCTGAAAACGGCTGTAATTCCTAAATGGTAAATGCCATATTTTTGTGGAACCTCTTAAAATAAAGCTGAAAGTCTACACTTCGATCACATTTTGATTGTTTTATTTCAAATCCATTGTGGTGATGTATAAAGGCAAATCACAAAAACTCTGGCATCGTCTGAATACTTCTGGACCTAACATATATATGTGTGATATATATATATATATATATATATATATATATATATATATATATATATATATATACACAGGACTACATACATACAGATTTAGACTGGACCAAAACTTGATACAAAGTCAAGCAGTCAGTTGTCGTGTAGTCTTTGCCTTACTTTGCTTCCATCTAGGGGTCAGTGACTCACACCACTATGTCACTATGAGCATGTCACTGAAATTCTGCATAAGGTGATGCATTTAAATAGCAGTTTTAATAAAAGAGCCTCAGTACCAAATTCACTCTGTAATAAAAAATAATGTACATCATATCCTTCATGTACAGTGTTTGCAAAATTGTCAACAGGAACAGTCTTATGGATAGTTTCAGTGAAGCCAAAAGTCTGTTTTTTGCTGGTGTACAGAGCCACGCTCTCTTCGGAAAATTACCAGATAGAAAGCATATATACATATTATACATGTCTTTATTGTGTACATGTATGTATTCTATATACATCATAATGTTTATATGTATACAGCATACACATTTTTTATCATTCTTAGCTGAGATGTATCATCATGTAGATAAACATTCATTACAGTAAACACAGGCTTCCACGTTCACAAGAAATAAAAACATTAACCAACAGAATGCCGTTATTAAGTGCTTCATTTAAAAATAAAGTTGGATCAGAAATACAACTTTATTTCCTGAGATTCTGAATGAATAATTCATAAAACATGTGTAATCAAATAACCTTTGAATGCAAATCACCCTGGTTGCTTGGTGATGCCAGTATTTTTGTGACCTACAGAGTGAGTTGTCCTATTTTCTGTTCTGCTACACCAGTGGCGAGTATTTGGTCTGCAGCCATCACCAGCAGAGTGACACACAGCAGGGGTAATAATGAGTGATGACTTGCTGCTCTTTTATTCTCTCCTGGATCCCCTGCACTGCCCAAATCCAATCAGATTGCATATTTGGGGTAGTACAATGGTTCACTGAGCTAACCAAAGGCAAATGATGTCCCTCAGCAATGGAACACTTACAAATGGGCCTCACTGAGTCTTTCAACAATTCGAGGGGATTAATTAAGCAACAAGTATACTTGTGTGGTACTAATCATAAGGCAAATCTATGCACTGTTGTCCACATGTATTGTGCAGTAGTGGTAGCAGTTAGAATCCAAACAGCTTGATTTGATGAAGAAAAAACATCATATCTTTGCAGTATTGGAAGCAGGTGCAGATTACTGAAATGTCGAGTCGAGTACTTTCATTCCACAGTCTCTGTGCCACCTCATCATCTTTAGCTTCTGGAGCAGGCTCCTTCTCAGCACAATCACTGTAATGCAAACACGCACCCACATGAACACTAAACAATTGAATCATTTTAATTATCCAGGATTTCCAGAACATTCCTCTAACCAAAACATTCTGCATGATTCAATCATTGCAAGATTTCATTCAAAGACAAGACCAAAAGAAAACAGTCATTTTAATGTATTTTATTGTTCTATTTTCCAGAATAAGTTAATTTTAACTCAGCTCTTCGCAAAACTAACTGATGAAGCCACTGACAGTCTCTACAAACACAAAAGAGATGGGTTTTTCAAAATTCTCTCCCACAAGGGAATTGTCCCAATGTTGGACGTTATACTGACTTAACATTGATCTGACCAATGCTATTATATGAGGGCCTGTTTGTGCCACTCAATAATCAATTCTTCAATAGATAATGCAATCAACAAATCAATTGATAACTAGATAAATCTATAGAGAAATGAATCAATAAATTGGCAATGAAATAATTCTCATGGTTAGCAGATGCTAGTGCAGCTTTTATTAACTATCCAAAGTAGACAAATCTTAGGATCTAGGTAATTATTAAAATGGGGGACAGACAGAAAGTCAGGCAATCCATGGACAGGCATTAAGAGTCCAGGTTAAAGTCCAGGTTATTCAAACCCACCCCCTGTTCTGAGGCATCAACCTCGACTACAAATGGCAGCCTAGGATCTGGCTAATTGAGGATGGGAGTTGTAGGAGAATGCCATCTCAGATTATGTATTCCTTTTTACAAGAATGTGAGGGGCCAGTGACTGAGCAAAAGTTGAATGAATCTTCTGTATTACTTTCTGGACAAAGCCTAGAAACCTCTAAAGTTCCTGGATGTTGTGGGGAACAGGCCAGTTAGAGATTCACAAACACATGGAAGACAAAGTGGACATTGACCATGCTATACAGCCTTACAAAATATTCATATTCATCCAAGATGTAGTGCTATAAGCAGTCTTCAACTCCTCTCCTTCACAAATTCTTATCAGGTTATAAGCACGTCTGAGGTCAGGTCTTGTGAAAACAACAGCAAATTGTTCTAAGGCTCATGGAACAAGGGGCAGTGGATACTGATAGTTGACAATAATCTGATTGTGGCCACAGTAATCAATAAAAGGATGCAGACCCCCCTCTCTTTTTGGGCATGAATTGATGTGGAAGGTCAAATATAACCTTGGACAAGGGCCTCAGAGATATACTATTCCATTATTTTTTTCTCAGTTGGGGCTAAAGGATTATTGTGGAATATAGTTGGGATGTGTTGGAGAGAAGGTCAAATGCTCAGTCATAAGGTGTGCAGGCAAAGCACAGGCTTTGATTTGACTTTTTACTTGGATTTCAGAGCAACATTTATAGATCGCTATGGACTGATTTACATTGGGGCTTTCAATAGAGATTGTTGCTATGGTAACAATAGGAAAAGACACATAGGTCTCAAGGCAATGCAGAAACCAGGTGGTAGTTTCTTGTAATGTCCATGATGTTTTAGGGTTGTGATGCTGAAGCCATGGCAACCCAAATACAATAGGGAATTTAGGCAATGCTGTGAGGAGGAGATGGATTAGTTCACTGTCAAGAGCCATAGTTTTGGTCCTGGATCAGAGCTATGCTATTTTGTTCCTATCAGACTTTTGAAAAAAAGACTTTCTGAAAATTACAGTGAATACTGTAGCAAGAGACCTTTTTAGACAGATCTTTATCATACTTGTCAGGTTGAAGAATAAGTAATCAGTTGTGAATGACTGTTGTTATGGGAGCAGAACCAGGAGTGGGGTCCATAGCGTGGCATGAAGGACAGAGATTTGCTGCTGTTGTTCACCTTTTATATGCCCTTAAGCAGTGAGGGCTTGACAGAGCTCTATGAAACCTGCTGCATTCATGTTAGTGGTAAAGTCTCCTGTCATTGATGGTGGGCAGAGGAACACAGATGCAATCTGAGCTTTCGTTAAAACCATCCAAGGGGCTGGACAATTTCCAAAATGAAGGACAGGCAGAAAGTCAGGCAATCAGCAAACAGACATAAACTAGGCCAGGCAGTGTGGGTAAATGGAAAATAAGCAGAGGTCAAACCAAGTAGACTAAGCAGGAATGCAAACAGCTCAGAATCAGCCTAATGCTGGAGCAAGACACAGCATTAGGCTGAAATAGCACAATTCAATTTTTTTTGTGATCTAGTGATAATGGTATTTGTTGATCTTTAATTTGTTGATCGTCTTGTGCCCTTAACATCAATTTGTCCTCTGTGCCAGAAGACAGAACTCTAATCATTTCACAAATTGTTAAATAGAAGTTGTCTTTGCTCAAGGCTTCCTGATGGTGCCAACAATGTTGTGACTAACAATCATCCTCAAACAAAAATTCTTCAGAAAAGCAGACTTATGTTTAGATTACATAACATCATAAAACTATATTTGCATACTATTATAATTACTTGAAATAGCATCCAGACTTGTCCTCCAGGCCCTCTGTCACAGCACAGTAGATGGACGTCTGTGCTCCCTGCCAGGGCATTTTCATCAGCAGGAAGGAAGAGAGTGAGAGTACAGAACTTAGCAGGGGGTACTGAGACATGGCGGCCCAGCTCCATATGGTTCACTCCAGGGTGCAAGCTGTAGGAAGTCATCCCAGTACCGTTGAAACCCACAATGGTGTAAGAAATGAAATATGTTGATATTGTATGTGTGTTAACCGCATAATATTAGGGACACAGTATTATCTACACTTGCAGTTAGTTACAGCTTAGACCATGAAGGCTTACTATCTATCTTTCTAAAATAAAATGAATAAATTTACAAGAAATTTATAGGAACAATAACAGACAACCTATGATTAACACAAAAATGATGGTGGTGACCACATGATTAACTCAGCTACATTTTATCTTTCATCCACTGAGCAAGTTATCTGGAGAAGAGCACACTGGCCAGCTTGCTCTGTCTATAGCTATTCAGAGAGTTGTATGGCCTCTTGTCAAAAAATAGATCATCAATATGAATCTTTCCTACACAAAAACATTCACATAAGATGAAATAATTTTATTCATCAATTCATCATTATTCAATTCTCCCTGTGCTGTCAGAGAATTATGGAATTATCGTCTCTTTAATAGGACAGTCTGACCTAGAAACAGTTTTGTCAAGAATCTTGATCTCGCTGAGCTTTAATTAAAAAGAGATTACCGCCAACATGTGCAATACTGGACACATTCACCACATGACTCGGGGCGGAGCACTTGAGAATTCCCAACAGAAGATTGGTAAGCAAAAAATGGCCCAGGTGATTGATGGCTAGCTGTGTCTCAAAGCCGTCCTGTGTGATCCACTTGGGGCACATCATTACACCTGTTACAGAAAACACTTCTTTATAGATTTACAGAGTATCTCCTGTACTAAACACCTTATAGTCAACCAATTAAATGTTAAGGCAATTGGACTTGAGATAGAAACCTTATGCCACCCTTCCAGGGAGATTCATCAATTCAGTGGAATGAATTTAATGTGCTACTATTTCACAATGACCTGTATGATCAATCCAGCAAGTATCTTTCACCATAAGCTAAATTTGGTTTATAAAAACACACTGTCCTCTTAATATTATGTCTAACAAATATTTTGTACTTCACAGGATAATACTGGAACTTCACAGCCCTTTGCTACCTTTTTAAGGCATGTTATTTGGTAGACTACAGCTTAAATGTGGATTGACTTGTGTTCCTCACAGCTTTAAATGAAACCTCTGATGACAGTTTTTCTATAGTTACATTTTCCCTGTAAAAATATGACCAGTCAGGACTTTCCTGCATTGTTGATGAGAATATCCAGTCGTTCCTCAGTGGCTAAGAATTGTTTGGCAAACTCATGAATGGAATAAAGTGAGGCTAGATTCAGGTGTCGGATGACCACATTTCCATTTCCTGTGGCTCGCCAAATCTCTTGCACAGCCATGTCAGCTTGTCTTGGGTCCTCACCACCCGAGCCCCTTGAATACACACGGCACTAATAGACAGAGGTGCATGATGAGGACATTGCATGATGAGCAGCTGTATCAGTTTTAAATGATGTCCTCATATCTCGGCGAGCTATATCCTGTGCTGTTTCCTTGCCAATGCCAGTGTTGGCTCCAATAATCAGTACTGTTTTTCCATTGAGGCGAGCTTGACTTGTGCACGAGCCACCAGCAATCCATTTCCGAATCAACAAAAAGCCTGCCGGAGAAACAGCGTAGTTCAAAACACACAAAAACTGTTAACTGATACTTAATACTGCTTGCTTATTATTCTACCTGTAATCACCTGGACCTGTACACCTGGAATTTTGAAAATCCAGTATCTTTGACTTGTCAATGAGCTAGCACAGTGTATTTATAATATAATATTGCATTAGAACTGATCAGACCAACACCTTCATTTTAGATCTTAAATGCAATATAAAGCAATGTTTATGTTTAATTTATATTTAACAGAGCTAGAAATTACCCTTACACTCTCTCTCTCTCTCGTTTCTGCCACAGTGCCATCCTGTTCCAGTCTGCACTACATCTCACACATTTTTTGTTTGATATTTTTATTCTTTATTATATTTATAGATTTTTTATTTACTTTGTTGTTTTTCTTTATTATTATTATTATTATTATTATTATTATTATTATTATTATTCTCTACTGCAGTACCCATGATAGTGTGCAAACTAAGAATCTCACTGTAAAATTAAGGAATCTTGTGCATATGAAAGTAAAGTTCTTGAAAGTTCTTGAATTAATAGAATGTTTCATAATAATAAGTTGACAGATAGCCCTAAATAATGACATGTTCATTATTACAATAGCCACAGTGTGTGGGTAAAAAAAAAATTTCACCCATTCTTCACTGCTGCATAATCCTCACTTTGAACACTGACTCATACAAACCTGCACACCAAACTGTGTATGGACACCTTTATAAATACATTTCTTTAAAAAATATATATGCACATAAGCAATGCTGATCACTTGTGCCAATAGGTTTTGCTCCAGTCTGATCTTCTGTGTCTTTGACTGTTATGCTGAACTCCATACTCCATTCAGACCATACTCTGTCTAGAGTTAATCTGCAGGTCATGTCTTTAATTCAGAAGTTGCAGACTACCTCAGCATGCCATACCATTATACTGTATGTTATAACATTATGGAATGCTGTAACTCACAGCTTCCCATCCCTGGTCCTGGAGTACCACTGTCCTGTAGACTTTAGCATTTTCCCTGCTCTGACAGACCAAGTTCAACACAAGAAGGGCTGTAAGTTAGCTGGAAATGTAGCCTCCAGGACAGGGGCAGGGGCGGACTTAGCACTAGGCAAAGGTAGGCAACCACCTTGGACCCCAGAAGCCAAGGGCCCCCTAAAAATGCAAATTATATATATTTTTAATTATTAATGCTAAATAATGAGCCCCATTCCTATATTTTGCCCAGGGCCCCCAAGTAACTGAATCCACCCCTGGACAGGGGTTACTCCAGGACCAGGGATGGGAACTTGTTCTGTAGCTAATATAGTAGCCTATTATTTGATGAATAAATATACATGTATATTCTCTATGCACATGAAGATAACTTAATCCTCTGGTTAAGGGCACTGTGTTCAATACAATGCATGATTTAAAGAACGGAGAGAAGCGCATGTGACATACCGGCTGCCGTGAGCACGGCTGACTTCTGAGATTTGTGTACTGCCTTCACCAAGACTCTGCGGCTATGAACACATGGGCTATGAATAGGAACAGCTGAGTTTAGCGCATTAAGCTGCACGCACGAGCTCGTGGCTTAAACCATATGAGAAAGCCATGTACTGCTGACAAAGTGTGCACTACAGACCATATCCTGCTGAAAAAACAGGGCCCACAGTAAACTAGAATGAGCTGTGGAAATATCTCAGAGTGGAAATAAAAGGACAAAAATTCTGTTTTTCTGACAGATGTTCATGGAGACTGTTCATAATCTTATATAAGATATTGCATTATTAGACTATACAAACACCCAACCATCATATCATATAAATCTCAGGCAGATTAATGCACAGTAATCTGTAACTACAGCAGAAAAGTCTTTTTTAATGGCAAGATCATTTTTACAGCTTAACGTGTGCACTTAACATGCATGTACAGAATCAGTGTAGAAACCCTGCAAAATAGCCTAAATATTTTTATTCCTATACGTAACATCATACTGAAATACTGCCTTTAACTAACACTTCTGGATGCACAAAAAAAGGCAAATATTAAGCTTTTATTGGTCTTAACAACAAATCATTGGTCAGAAAATTTGCAAGAATTAAACAAATGCGCTCCTGAGAGCTCCTGTTCCACCATTTGCTCGTTTACTTTTGCTGCAGTGAACTGTTGGGGAAAAGCTAGAAACAGGGAAATTCATTTATATAGTCTTCTTGTACACAAAGGTAAAATCATATTAATAATGATTTAAAATGTTTGATATAAAATTCAAACACATGTCTAGGTATACAAGATTTTCCAAAAATATCTTCTGGGATTTTTTTTTTTTTTTCCCTTAAAAGATTAGTTATTATTTGGTTATCTGCCACTCCTGATGCAGCCCATCAAGGGCCACAAGGTTAAACATTTAAAGAAATCAAAGGGAAAAGCTTCCAATACTAACTTCCTTTACCTGATTGTTTAATTCTTGCTGATTTCCTGACCAATGATCTGTTGTTAAGACCATTAAAAGCTTAATATTTTGCCATTTTGGGCTTGGCCTATTTTTTTAGTTTTTTTCCCCCAGGAGTGTATTACTGTATAGGTCACACATTCCCTGATGCTGGAGTTTAGTGTTTTTCCTTCTCCATAAACTCCTGGTTCAACTAATAATCTAATTAACAGCCTTTCCTGGGTGAAAGTGGGCATGTCAGAGTAGGAGAAACGTACATGGGTTACTCCAGGAGCAGGGTTGGGAACCTGTGCAATAGGCTATAGTGAAAATGCCCATCAATACCCATGTATTAAGACAGGGGTGTCTAATCTTATCCGGAAAGGGCCAGTGTGGGTGCAGGTTTTCATTCCAGCCAAGCAGAAGCCACACCTGCGTCTAATGCAACTGACTAAACAGGTCTAATCAGGTGTGGCTCCTGCTTGTTTGGAATGAACCTGCATCCACACTGGTTCTTTATGGATAAAATTGGACACCCCTGTATTAAGATGATCACAATGTAGTCAAAATGCAGTGGTCCAAACTGCATATCTGATCGAAATATATGGTCTTACAGTATTTATTTATGTTTGTTAGTGGTTTTCACAGAAGTCTCACAGATGAGCTTTTCAGTTTGCCACTTGTGCAGGCTGAAACTGTGGCTTTACAGTTCATAGCTTCGCTCTTTGCACCAAATCCTGTGAGTTAACTGTAGCACTGTTTTTATGTGGCCAATTTAATCAGTCTGTGCGTGGGCCCTTTGGGTTAAAAGGCTTCCAAAGCATCCACAGTCTCCACAATCAGATAAATCGTTATATTTTCTGGGTTAGTTTTTAATGGGATGAGTGTCGTACAGAGACATGGAATGCTTTTTTTTTTTTTTGCTCATTATTTGTGTCCCCAGCACTTCTTAACACAAACTTATACCCATGCATGTTAGACAGGTTTCTGATTATGATCAAGGCATTTTGTCTTGATGTATATAGGCTAAGTATGCATGTGTATATATGGTCTGTTGTGTGTGTGGTGTGTGAAGATCAGAAGGACAGCATCTGGTCTCTTCCAGCCCTCACTGCGTCCTTGCTGGTGCCATTTTAAACCCAGGACACCTTCCTGTACAAGCAAGTCCGACAATGCTCTCACAATAACTCCACACCTCACAGAAAATCCTCCATCACTCAGCTGTGTGCTGATGAGCTTGCAGCTTGGTCCAACATATCAAACACTACACAAAACACCACATCATTTACTTTATTAGAAGAGCTGTGTTCAGCTAATTAGAAACTACAATCAGGAGAATTATACATACTAATGTATAATATTTGTATTACACTTTGGCTATTGGTGGTCTGTTTTTGACGTGCAAGCCTCCATTATTGCAAACTAATGTGCCTTTCTGAGAGAGAGAGAGAGCACAGCCAATCAGCGTGTCGTGTTGAAGCAGGATGTGACGTAGGTAGAGACGCCACCGTCGGTCGGTGTTCCTGAAAACGGAAAACCTTCACGATGTCTCGTCGGTGACGTGCCGGCCATGCTTGTTTGTTCTTGTTTATCATAAACAGGTCGCTTGGGAAATACGCGTTTAAGGGTGAGTATTATCCATGATGCACTACACGCATTCTTTGTAATGGAGGATGACGGCGCGCGCGTTACGAATTCGCAGTTTAAGCAGTCTGCGCATTGAACAAAGTGCGGAGGGATACAGCGGTGTAAAGCGGCCGCTGGCTCTATTCCGCCGTGCGCATCCATTGAGATTTCAGGAAACACCACAAAACTGTTCTGGCATGCTTGTGAAAAACACTTACAGTCGCTGTGTGTTGTGTAATTGTGTTGTACACCTAAAAGTTCAGCTGCTGTGTTCTTAAATCCATTATAACAGCTTGTGTTTTGCAGTACAGGAACTACTTTTTTCTCCGCCCCTTTTCAGTCTCTGTGCCGTTTAAAAATTTCCCATGGATTTTATTACTGTAAATGGTAGATGCACAGAGACATGCATGATCTTCTGTATCTAATGAATGTCTTTGCTATTCAATGCATACTATCAAGAAAATAGTGAACTAAGTGTGCAAATAGTCTATGTTTTGCAGTTGTAAGTAACCCAAGCTCAGTGGAAGCCAGCAGTCTTACCTGTCAAGGTAGATTGGTGTAAATGAAGCCTGTGGGCCTTCAGGCAGATATATTTTTGTAGCTGAGTTCTATTATAGTGAGATAATCAGGAACATGGGAGTATTGGAATGGCACAATACACTGATAATTGTTGATTTGGATTGGAACTTCCTAAGTAACACATTATAATTTAGTTTAAATTTCACAATAAATGTCATAGCCGAATTGCAATCAGTAATAATCATGACACTGAATATTCATTACTGACCATTACTTTATTCATTGCAGTAAAATGGACGAAGCAGATTTGTTTATGGAGTGTGAGGAGGAGGAGCTGGAGCCATGGCAACAGATGAATCAGGATGAGCCACATGATTCACCTGACACTGCTGAAAGTAAGGCCTCTGCTCTCTTATGCAGGATTTTAGGATTACTTATTCATAGGATAGGGATGATAAATGATTTAAATCACTTTGATTCATTTCAAGTCTAATGTCTGGTAATTCATATGGAAAAGGTCATAAAATGTGTCCATGTTGATTTTTTTTTTTTTTTTATTGTCAATAATTCGGATGGACTATAAAAAATAAAGTTTTTAATTGTGCATTTCTTTGCATTGAAGTAAATTATTGGCCTTTTTGTATGTCCTCAGGAGCTGTAACTCCGTCTGTGTCCAAGCCAGTTGTGGTTTCCAGTATTTCACCAGCCAGCACTAATGTGAATACTGTCTCACTGCTCACTAATCCATGTAAGTCTCTCTTTTAGGCTCATCCAGATAGATTTTATAGTGTCACATAAGCTTGCAATGTCCAAGACGGTTTCTTATTTCATTATTTTTCCAGTGCCAACAGCTTTGCCTGCAGGCATCTCTAAAGGTCCACCAGGGCAGCAGTTGATCTTGACCCAAGGTGCTGGTGGATTGACACCTGTGGCTTTGTCCCAGGTGATTCTGCCTGGCACCTCGCCTGGTGCTAGTGCTGGTAGTAGCCAGCCCATCTACCTGACCACACAGGTGCAGACTTGTACAGGACACACAATTAGGCATACATCGGTTCATTAGAAGCATTGACTCATGATAAGTCAAATGGCCCGTAAAACGTCCAATTTCTAATGGCTTTGCAATCTTTTTGGTTTGACAGGGTATCCCTGTCCAGAATATCCAGTCAGGCCAAAGCCCACTGAGCATTGTGTTAAATGTCCAGCAAGGCCAAACAGTTCGGCCCATTACTCTGGTCCAAGGTATGGCAGTTCTGTAATACTGTAAAATAATATTTTTATTTTTCTCTTTCTACTGCTTTAGTGTGAACAGAGGACAAGACCTGGATACTTGAATGAGTTTAAAATGTGTGCTATATGTTTATTATTAGTAGTAGTAGTAGTAGTATTATAGTATTTATTTATGTACTTGTTTTTTTTCTTTTCTTTTCAGTGCTTATGATTTTTGCTAATTTTCTTCATTTTTGCAGCACCTGGTACACCTGGACTTTTTAAGCCAGCAATGGGAACAACTCAAATAATTACCTCACAAGCTCAGATGAGGCCTACAACTCCAGTAGTGAACCGGGGACAGGCACCAGGCTCCTTCACTACCATGCAGATTCCTGCCACCCTCACCATCCGAAACACGGCTCCAGCCAGCCAGCCCAGAGCAACTTCTGTCCCAAGTTCCCTGCCTTCTGCTCAACCAAAGCCACTGCCCATTAACACCCAGACTAAAATTGGTGAGCAAACTAAGTTTCAGTTATTGTTGTTCTTATGGCTGCTCCCGTTAGGGGTCGCCACAGCAGATTATTGGTCCGCATATTTGATTTGGAACAGTTTTCATGCCGGATGCCCTTCCTGATGCAACCCTCCCCAGTTTGATCCGGGCTTGGGACCGGCACTGGGAGTGCACTGTCATGTGCATCCCCAGTGGCTGGGGTCGGTTCCCCGACTGGGAGTTGTGGCCTATCCTAGTCCTCCACGGACGCAAACTTTAAGTTTGAGTACTTTTCTAAACATGGAATGTGCATGAGCTTGGATTTTAGGAATGTAAGATTATGTTATGTGTTTTCATGATTTTACTGTAGTTGATCCTTTTTTGAAGACACACATCTACACACACAGGGCTGTGCAATAAACCGAGGCTAGCTGTCGCTGAGAAAGATCAATTTGAGGGAATGTTAATTACAACCATTTGTGGCCAAAGGAATGCAAATACTCACAGTATTGAATTTATGTATTAAATTTATTACTTGTTATACGCAGGAACATTGTGATGGCCAATATGTGAAATACCGGGTGCAGTGTTTATATGATTTCTTTACCTCATGTCTTTGGCAGTGACTGTCAAACCAAGAGGCAGCAACTTGGACATGCAGAACCTTATGAACATCGTGAACTCAGTCAATATTCCTACTGGGAGTCAGCCTCAGACCATTGTTGTCATGAGCAATCAGAAGGCTAATGGTTCTGGTTCTGCTGCTGTCCAGACAGCTCTTCCTGTAGCGCAGAGCAACATTGTGCAAGGTATGCTGTGGATTACTTATAGTTCTGTCATCTTGTGTCTGCACAACTGGACGTGTCTAAGATAAATCAAACAAAATAAACAACTTAAAAATACTCAGTTGAATGCAGTTTTAGTTTAGGGTTTTTTCTGATACGTCTGCAGCCCTGTCAACCTTCACACATTTTGCAAAAGCGTTTCACATTTTAGCATAATTTAGGTAATTATCACTCAAACATATGCCATAAATGCAATTTACATATGAATCTGGAATGACTGATAATTGTGTAGGTGTTTTGAATTCTATTAACTGACACCCCTGGAAGCCCCGCCCCTTTCCCTCATCTCCTCACATTAGTGATGTTTTGGCCAGTGCTCAATCTCAACATGTTTTTCTCACTTGAAAGATGCACTTGACACACAGCCCTCACTTTCTGGTGAGGTAAATGGAGAATGTTTCGAGTCCCTTAATGTGAACTAAAATTCATTACTATGTTCAACTTCGCTACCATTACACAAGTATAGAGTTAACATCAGGTAACTATATTTATTAGAGATGCAATGAAAATGATCAACAACAGCCAAAAGACAAAAATGCTGTGTTCAAGTGGAGGTCATAACTTGTAATTCCTGACCTCCAACCAGGAAAAGCCAAAGAAAACACTCCGCTCAACTTTAAATTCTTGCTCGGGTACTCGGGGTAGTCTTCTCAGTGTTCTTCCCAATTCAGGTAGTGACAGCAGATCAACATGGCTACACACAGCAGTTAGAAGTTAATGAAGTAGCACTTCTTAGCTATAAATGAGTTGTACGGTATAAACATTTATACTTTAGATTAATTATTCGCTTGTTAAATATTTAATGTTGGCAGGTCTGTGATTTTGAGAATTGTGGTACTATCAGTTTGGTACATTAATAAATTGATATGTGAAACTGAGTGTGTTATTATGATTTATTTAAGGTACTTCTGTATCACCATTATCCTACGCTTGTCCACGATGTGGAGCCCGGTTCAAAATGGTGGAGGCACTCCGTGGACATATGTGTGTAAGTACCCAAGTCTAAGTGTAAGTACACTGTGTCTAAAGCAAAAGAGATGATTGATAATGAGTTGTTTTTTTCCCCTCCTTTTCTTTCCTGTTCTGTAGTTCTGCTGTCCAGACATGACTCATACAAGTGTAAAGAGTGAAGTGCCCACACATTTAGAACAAAATCAGAGCAGCTCCCTCATGAAAATAAAGACTGAATGCATGATGAGTCCAGGAGAACATCAGTCCAGGATTGTCATGTTGGTGGATGACTTCTATTACGGAACCTACGAGGGAAATCGAGAATATGTCCCCACAGACAACTTAAAAGAGGCTTTATCATTCAGATGCTTCACCTGTGGCAAGAAGCAGAAGAACAATATCAGGTTTGAAATATATTTTAATGTTAACTTAAGCAGTGGTTGAATTGTTCAATTTTTTTTGGCTGAAGATCATGACGACACTCTTTAGAACAAGAGAGTCTGTTGCTCGAACGTTTTTTGGTCTTCTCTGTTTGGTCAACTGCGGCAACTTCGAACCTCTTATCTCCTTGCAGGCTTATGAACCACATGAAGTTCCATGTAGATGTAGAACAGCAGAGTGGAGAACACACAACTTGCCCGCACTGTTATCGCCAGTTTCCCACTCCGTTTCGCCTTCAGTGTCATGTGGAGAGCGTCCATTGCACTTCAGAATCAACTAGTAAGGGAGATGTCTTACTGCCTACATACATATACAGTTACTAATTTTAAAACACTTTGCAAGCATGATGAAGTTTTTACATTCACTTGGGACATTTACAAGTCCCTGTGCAGTGAGATCTTGTGGTATTTTTCCATCCAAGATCTGTTTCTTTCTATGTTAGAATATAGAATGTGGTTTGTTATGTAAAATATGTCATTAAACTATAGAACTTGGCATAAAAACACCTTCTAAAGTCATCAGGAAATACAGATTCTGTGAATATGCAGATTTCGAACTTGATAGGCTCTTATATTTTATCACACAATAGCATTTGCCTGTCACATGTTCAACAATAGCTCAGATTTTCCACAAAGGATTTCAGCTCCTCTTGTTCCTATAAAGAATGCAGAAAAACAAGCAGTGAAATTTTTGCACTTTCTCATCTGCTTGTCCTATTTATTCATAAAGTGTATGTTTTGTACAGTTTAATGCAAAGACTTTAATCTTTAAGCAAAAATATCCCTTTTTTTAAGTATTTTATTTTATAAAGTTTTATTTTTATAACGTTTTATTTTGTAACGTTTGAAGTATAAACATTAAGTATGCAAATCGTCAAGTTTTATGACTTGCATTAAACTTTATAAACTTTCAAGACTTGAATTTAAAACTCTTCCAGATGCAGTCTGTCGATTCATGCCTCATCACAGCCAACATGTTTTCTGGAGTATTGTTTTGCTGATTAAACAATAGTTTCTCTTCCATTCATTTGGCATATAACTAAGCAGTGATAATGGATTAGCCAACCTCATTCTTTTTTTTTTTCCCTCTCCACTACAATACTGAGATCAGAGCATTGGCTATAAACATACTAATTTTGATACTTTTCTTCAAGTGAGTGGTGGCAGAAGGGTAGCCGTGAAAGCACCCAGATTGCAGCTAATGATGTACTTAATGTGGGAAAGAATGTTCTTAATTAAGCTACATGACAAAAGCTACATCCGTCAAACAACATCCTCGCAGTACATGGGCATATTCTCTTTACGTATCTGTTTTTAAGTTGATGCAGATCATCACGTGTGATGGTGACATATGTTAGACAATGTGGCCCTGAAATAACACCACTTTGAACACTTTGGTGTTTTCCTTCCTCTGAGTCAGGCTTATTAATTAGCTGATGAGTTGAATTAGGTGAGTTGGGAGCAGGGAAAACAAAGTGTGCACTGTGGTGGTAATCCAGGAACAGCATTGAGAAACACTGCTTTAAGACAGTGTGTTCACGTGCATGATCTGTGTTGACCATCAACAATGTGCTTTTAAGAGTAACACTGTCACAAACCAGCTTTACAGAAATCCAACCACAGATTTCAATTAAGATCCCTAATGAGCAAAATCACACCCATTCATGGCATGTATAAATCAATCCTATATCGGAGAATGTTGCTGTATGTTGTATAGTGATATAGTTATTTTAAAGCCAGTGAAGCACTGGCCTATAACAGAAAAAAGCAACACACTGTATCTGATTGATGCATCTGTACTCATCAGAGTAAACAGTTGTGTCCTGTGGGTTTTTGTTGGATTCATGATTGGTTCACTTTTTGTGCAGCCAGGTGTAAAATTTGTGAGTGGGCCTTTGAGAGTGAGCCTGTTTTCCTGCAGCACATGAAGAACACGCACAAACCTGGAGAAATGCCATATGTCTGTCAGGTGAACTACATTTCATGAAGCGATTTCCTTTTTTCTTTTTGTCATTTTGGTGAGATTTTATCTTGTTAAACAAAGGTATGTTTTGTTTCCAACTGTGATATTTTCAGCTGTGCCAGTATCGCTCTTCATTCTACTCTGATGTGCACAATCACTTCTGCACATGGCATGAGGACACACGCTACCTGCTCTGCATTTACTGTCTGAAGGTCTTTAAGAACTCTGGTACATACCAGCAGCACTTCGCCCGCCATCAGGTAAATATGGGTGTACCTTATTTATAATTAAACTGTAGTTTCCAAACAAAGATATTACACAAATTGTGTGCACATTTTTTCTTACAAAAGTATATGTTTTTCTTGCAGAAATCATCGGTTTACCATTGTAACAAATGCAGACTTCAGTTTCTCTTCACAAAAGAGAAGGTTGACCATAAAGTCAATCACCACAAGACCTTCCGCAAGCCAACTCCACTGGAAGGGCTCCAGGCTGGGACTAAAGTACGTGTTAATACCCAAATTTTCCGAACACTAAAGATTCAGTAGCATCTTTTTATAGGAACATTTTGCCGATGTTATCACAATTACAATTATGATGTTGTTATACTGGCTGGTGCTGTGCTAGACAACTCTTTCAATTGTCCCTCTTGACTATCTGTCCAGGTGACCATTAGAGCATATGCAGGGCACAAAAAACCTACAAGTCTAACGGGTCCTAAGACAAGTAAAGACACTGAGAGGCACATAAGCACTTCCCAGCCTGGGCAAGCTACTACTGAGCAGAAGCCGCTGGTACCACAAAGCAGTGGAACTGCTAAAAAGCAGATCACCAAAATGTATGGCTTCTTGACCAAGTTCCAGGAGTACAGGTGAGTTCATATGTTTCTGAATTTAATGACCAACTCTCAGCTGTACTGATGCGTTCCTGTCCACTAGAAGGAGCTGTAGTCTAAAAAGCAGCACAATTCATTGCTTTAGGGATTCACTTCTACCCAACAGCCTGGCAACTCTACCCAAGTTTCTTTTTTAAGTGTGGTTGACCTTAAATTATGTAACACGACACACAAAATAACACACAAGTGATATTTTGATATGATAGTTGGAATGGATATCAAAATATAGAGTAAAATGTACAGTTATATGCATACAATGCAAAAATAAAAAATGTATATATTACCTACAAAACATGATTCCAATATTAATTTAATAGTGTTTTCCTATTTAAAACCAACTTCAACATGTTCCTTTGCTCGTATGTGCCTCTTTAAAATGTCTAAAGATTTTAAAATAGTCACCTCGTGTCTTATTTAAGGAAATTAAACTGGCTCAAAGTCAGTTTGCTTTGACTAGTCGAGTCAGAGTTGGAGACGGTTATAGTCAGATATCAAAGTGTTTTAAGGGATACAATTGGCAACAGTAAAAAAAAATAATAATAATAATAATTAAAATTCAGAAATGAAAGGAACATTGGACACAAATACACTGATAAAGACTGGAAGAAATATCCAAACATCAGGAGACTTAAGTCTAGAGGCAATGGGAATAAAATATATCTCTGCACCATCTAGAGATATCATTTTGATTGCAGATGCACATTTTACCTTTTTTTTTTTTTTTTTTTTTTGCTGGATCATCTAACATGCATTAAATCCTTGTTATGTTTAATTTATTATGAGTGTGCAAACCCAAATCATGTTGAAACTGAATTCAAATTTAAAGCAAGCCTCCAATCTAAGCTCCAGTCACTCTGATCAAAAATAAACTTAAATGTATGGGTAGCTCAAACGGAGACTGGTTTGTGTGTAACTAAGACCGTAAGGTCAGATCATTTTGGGACGTTTAACAAATCCCTGACCACCAGATTTCCCTCTAATGACTGGACTAAAACATTGAAGTCAATACTTCTTAAATATAAGTGGTCTAATTTCATCAACCTAATTTCATTCTTCTCTGCCCAAGATTGCCCATTACAGGAATCTTTCAGTAGAAAGCACTGAATAGCAAGAGAGAAATAGCTTTTGAAATGTGAATGAAGTGAAATCATTCCAAAATTGATTCACCTATACAGAGAACAGCCTGTCAACAGCAGGTAAAGATAACTGAATAACAGACGTGACTAGCAAGGAGACAGTAAGGGTTATACATTTTAGAAAAGATTTAATTTGCAGAGTGTTAGGTTTTTGACAGGCATTTTTTGTTTTGTTTTTATACCCTTAACTCCTGCCAGTTTTAGAGCGTGTTGTTGGAATTTAGAATAAACAGACAGGTTCGACACGATATTAGCTTCCTTCATTAGTTATACAGCACCACGAAAAGATGAGACAGTGAGGATATCCATACTGTTCATGAACATTTAATGGGGGGGGGGGGTATAGTGCACTTTTAAAACTCAGTTAAAATTATACATTAAAGGAAATTTCACTTTCAAACATTAATGAAAGAAGTTAAAAAGCAAATTTCAACTCAGAATTTCGTTACAAAATACATTTTAATGTTAGATGTTAATTAGACAGATTAATATGGAAATTGCTCAGGCTGGATTTTTCCTTTAAGGGCCACTTTTGTACCTAAACATTTTTTTATACCAATGGAACAGAAGACTCTGGTGATAAGATGTGGTATCGCATAGTACCTTTTTTTTTTTTTTTTTTTTTTCCAGTGTAGAAATTGTTCGTGTGTGTGTGTGAGAGAGAGAGGTTACTTAATGATAAATTGATTTTTGTATTTCTTTCCTCAGAGCACTGTTAGGGAGACAAAGGTGTGTGGAGTGCACCTTTGACATCCCTGATTTTGCAAATCACTATCCTACATATGTCCACTGCTCATTGTGCACATACAGCACATGCTGCTCCCGTGCATATGCCAACCACATGATCAAGTGAGTCAGTATAGCTGTCTTGTGTGTTAGGAAAGTACCAAACAGTAGATGTGCCACTGTAATGTACAGTAAATAATGCATTTGTGTCTGTTAATTCCACATTGTTCATAAATAACTAGAGGATCTTTACCCAGGATATTCCTCTGGTAACTGGAGTTTTGTTTCAACTTTATTCCAGCAATCATGTTTCAAGCAGAACACATAAAGCTCGTTCTAAAAAGGGATCTTTGAGGTAATGCTTTACATTCATTGGTCATCTCTTTAGTAGTTGTAAATGAACAAACTGAGCACTGAGGGTTTTTTGTTTTTTGTTTTTTTTGCTAAAAGTTGACTTATTTTGCAGTTGGTTAAAGCTAACTTGTGTTTGGTGTAACTACAAGACTACTCAGGGAGACCTGATGGCCAAACACTTGTCCCAATTCCCAACCCACTCTCGCTGTGTTTTCAGTCTAAAAGGTGAGTATGATTTCAGGCATTGCTAACATGTACAGTGCATTCTATAAGAAACTGAACATTGATGCAGTTTTTTGGGGGAGTTAGCTTCAGCAGATTTTAAGTGAAACATTCACTGTGAGATAAAAGTGTAAAATATCACCTCAAACACATTTATGTATATACTCAGTGTGAACCATATAGGAATCACAACTTTTTTTATTCATATTTTCTCATTTCAGGCAGCCATTAATAATTGTACAGTAAACAACTTTATATTAAGAACTTGTTTTCCAATTCTTTGCCGTTTACATCTGCTGTCCTAATTGGATCAATCTAGTCTAATACAGGTCTTTATCTCTGTTAATATGACTTTATTTTAGAGATCTATAAGCTTTGTTTTTCTTTTTAGCACACTAGCCTGACTTAAACTTCTCGGGTTCATTCTGGCATAAGTTTCTGTTTATAGTGATTTTGTTGAATCTATGCCTACGGGCCTGAGCGTCTTCTTGACCTGTTCAATGGTCTTTTATTAAAGGTATTTTTACCAGGTAGTTTTCTAAGCTCACCAGTGCGTTCAGGTTTTATAACAATGCACCTCATTTAGCTGATTTTCATTTTCTGATTTCAATTTCTGTCATCAATTCTCTGGCACGTTGTTGACTTTTCATTCTTTTAATAATGCAGTCAGCGTAATAATTCAATAAAAACATTCATTCCATGTAAAAAATACTGCTTTTCTGTTCACCAGTTATCAATGTAAATACTTTAAAATTACAGGTGATATTATGCACAAACACCACAGACTGTGCTTCCTTTAAAATCCTGGCATATAGAACAATGGCACTGTCCATTTACAGACCGCACTGTTTGTTGATTGACTATTTGGTTTTCCGGCATAGTCTGCATGCATTCTACAAATTTATGTAAATATTAGTTGTAGCTGAATTGTGCTATTTCCTAATGATGTTTTTCCACTATCCTGCTTTATCCATGCTGGGCAGTTGTGCAAGCAAGAACTATTAATGTCATAGTCCACGAATTGGCTCAAATATGTTGTCATTGAGGCTCATTCTGAGCCTGTCTTATGAAAATTTGTTTGTTTATCCACGTTATACCTTGGTATGACTAACCGTCCTCTTTCCGCATGCTAGTGGAAAAGTGTCATAATATAGTAATATAAGCTTATATTAAAAGATTGTAAAACATTGCTTATACAATTCCTGCTATATACCATCAGAATGAAGACAGCAATAAGGGTTTCTAAAATACTTTAACAGGAACTAATTTTTTTAAAAAAAGGACTGTGCAACGAGGAACTATCAACTGCTTTTGAGCTCCTTACTCTTTCAGAAAAGCTAACTGGCACATGGGAACCACTTTAGCATTAAACATAGTGTTATAAAGTGGAGTAATAGTGGTCATAAGGCTCCAAAAAGAAGACTAACTGTGTGTTCCTATGATCCCTCCCCTCCCCTACAGAGTGTCTGGAGACTGATATTGAGTTCTGCCAGGTGGAGGAGGAGGAGGAGGAGGAGGAGGAAGGAGCTAATGATGTTGAGGCAAAGCCTGACTGGTTGTCCATGGAGAACTGGAGTATTCCAAGTGGTGGAGGATCTGTGCCAGAGTTCACAGACAGCAGTGGGCCACAGCATTCAATGGCTAAAAGCAGTGATGTCCTCGAGTACTTCCAGCTACTATTCCCTGACAGCCTCATAGAGCAGATTGCTAAGGAGACCAATGCTTATGCTGAGTATCAGCGCTATGTAGGCAGAGGGGAACCCACTTGGCAATCTCTTACCAGTGAAGAGGTCAAAGGCTTCATAGGCCTGTCCATTCTGATGGGACTGCAAGTTCTTCCAGAGCCAGAGATGTATTGGTCCTGGGAGCATTATCATAGCTGTTCGACATTCTACAGGACCATGTCTGCAGCACGCTTCAAGCAGATCAGCCTGCATATTCGGATGAACAGCATGCTTGCAAAGGAGGACCACCACAATGTGGACAAGCTGTCTTTCTTCCAGCCCATGTTGAAAATCCTGGAATCTAGCATGCGCAAAGCTTACAAGCCAAACAAATGTTTGACTATTGATCGAACTTTACTGAGGTCCCATGAGAATGCGGCTGATGGGGAGAAGTGTAGAAACTCTCAACCACAAATATGGCTCTTATGTGATTCAAAGTCAGGGTACTGTCATAAATTGTTAATCCTGACCAAACAGAAAAAGAACAGAGACTTGGGGAGTTTGGTTGTGCCATATCTTGTAAAGGGCCTTGAAGGTAGGCATCATCAGATATTCATGTCAAGTCTGCTAACAAGTATTCCCTTAATGAAGGAGTTACACAAAAAGAACATATACTGTTCCAGCTCCAGCTCCACATGTGGCACAGTCCTCCCTAGAGACTTCTGGGATCAGCCTGCATTGAAGAACACTGGGGACTATGTTCAATTTGAGCACCCCCCTGTGCTGGTTACCAGATGGAAGGATACAAAAGAAATGGTCTGCATTTCTACAAATGCTGTGGCAGGCCAGCCAGACAAAGTGTGGAGGAGGTCCACCAGTAAGGCAGGGGAACTCTCCACCATTTCAAGACCACTAGCTTTTAAGCTGCTGCAAGATAACATGCGTGGTGTGGACATCTGCAGTCAGCTCCTGGCCTGCAACCAGCTAGGAGGATTGGTCCTGGACACAAATTGGCGACGTCTCTTCTGGTTCCTTGTCAACTTGAGCATCATTAACTCCTTTATTGTACTGCGAGAGACTCGGAAAGGCAACCCACCCGGATGGCTTCAGGGAGGCCACTTCTCTCAGGCTAACTACCGAAAACGGTTGGGATACCAGCTCGCCAAGTGTGCTGAAAGACAAGCTCTTCAGAAGGAAATGAACAGTGACCAGTTGCATCAACGGAGACGTGAGGGTAGGACAGAAGCTTCTAAGACTTCTGAGGGGGTCAGACATTGTTTAGCCAAAAATTGTTTTAGGCTAAGATGATGTAAGAATTGTGACCTAAAGCATCAGCATCATGAGAGTTTGTATGGCTCCACTGCATGCCAGGTCAAGTGTACCTGATGCTTCTGGGACTACCATGGTTTCTCTGCAGATTTCAAAGGTTAAACGGCATAAAAGCCTGAGCATGAATGTATAAGTTATAAAGGTTAAGAGTACTAACATTTTCTAAATGATTCACTGGTATGAGATCTCATTTATTTTTATTTTCTCCACAGGTAATCCTAAAATTGGGTTTGTGGAGCCTAAGAGGTATGTCTGTTAATTGTGTGGGAGTAATTAAATAGACATGGTGTTAAATAGACTTCCATTGCTTGTTGGCTACATTAGCTTGCTCTGCACAATGAGTAGCCAGTTTATTAGGTACACCCATCATATACAGTCAGGTCTGGAAGTATTTGGACAATGACAGTTTTTGTGATTTTGCCTTTATACACCACCACAATGGATTTGAAATAAAACAATCAAGATGTGATCAAGGTGTAGACTTTAAGCTTTATTTTAAGAGGTTCCACAAAAATATGGCATTTACCATTTAGGAATTACAGCCATTTTAAGCAAAGTACTTCCATTTTCAGGGGCTCAAAGGTATTTGAACAATTGAAGTTAACTGACCAGGTACGGTCCATTCCCTCATTAAGACGAAGCAGATAAAAGGTCTGGAGTTGATATCACGTATTGAGTTGGCATTTGGCAGCAGTACGACTGGTTCAAGGAGATCTCAATGCAAGTGAAGGAGGCCATCATTAGGCTGAAAAACAACATGAATCTATAAGAGAGATAGCAAAAAACCTTAGGTGTGGCCAAATCAACAGTGTGTAAAGAAAGAAAGCACTGGTGAGCTCAACAACATCGAAAGGCCTGGAAGACCACAGAAGACAACTAAAGTGGATGATCGCAGAATCCTTTCCTTGGTGAAGAAAAACCCTTTCACAACATCAACAGAAGTCAAGAATACTTTGGAGAAGGGAGGCGTATCATTGTCAAAATCTACAATCAAGAGACGCCTTCATGAATGTAAATACAGAGGGTTTACAACAAGGTGAAAACCACTGGTAACATTCAAGAACAGGAAAGCCAGATTAGACTTTGCCAGAAAACATCTAAAAAAGGCTCCCATCTAAAAAAAAAAAGCATCTCCACGGAGGAAACTCAGAATTTGAGTTTTGAGAACATGGGCTCCAGACTTCAGGCAGTCTTTGACTGCAAAGGATTTTCATCCAAGTATCAAAATTATGGTTATATTTACAATTATGTCACTTTGTCCAAATACCTTTGAGCCCCTGTAAATGGAGGTACTTTGTTGAAAATGGCTGTAATTCCTAAATGGTAAATGCCATATTTTTGTAGAACCTCTTAAAATAAAGCTGAAAGTCTACACCTTGATCACATCTTGATTGTTTTATTTCAAATCCATTGTGGTGGTGTATAAAGGCAAAATCACAAAAACTGTCATTGTCCAAATACTTCCAGACCTGACTGTAGATGCACTTTGTAGGTATAGAGTTACAGATTGTAACAACTGTTGCTATACATAATTTGCCATTCACTGTGCAGTGCTGACCAGATGGTGATGGTGAACCATTCTAAACATACCAGTGACTTTAGTCCAGTGCTCTGTAGACCTTAGTCCAGAAAATACAGTAACACTTGTATCTTCTTTCAGGCAACATACTCGGCCGGTCAAGGACACCACTTCTCCTAAAAACTTTCCCCGTGGCTCGGCAGTGGAGGATTCCTCTGAGATGACTGAAGACATTGATCAGGAATTGGCCCCTCTGGGGTCATCAGATTCAGAACTGGAGATAGATGACAGTAGTCAGCAAGAGCCCCTTGAGATCGGAGATGACCACAAAGGCAAGGACTCTGCAGCAAAGCCTAATTCTCCAAAGCCCATCACAGAAACTGAGGATATGCTGTCTGTGCGTCAGCTCCGAATTCTACTGTTTGCATTGTGCTCTGGAATCCAGAAAGCTGCCAAAGATATGGACACAGAACCTCAAATCATTAGGACTTGGCTTCAAGACAAAGAGAAAAGACTAGACTGCGAGGGGCTAGGCAGTAGCAGCGGAGAGGCTGTGGAGCATTTGGTGGAGTGGGTACTAGTCCAGCGGGAGCAGCAGCATCCTATCAGAGAGGAGAACCTGTTTCAAAAAGCTTCTGAGGTCCACAGTCACACTAATCAAAGCAGTTCCTTCCGTATTTCATATGAGTGGGCAGTGACCTTTATGCTGCAGCACAAGCTGGGCTTGAACAATATTGGCATGCCTGGTCATCAGCTACCACGCAGAATGGAGGAACATTGCCGAGATTTCACAGGGTTTGTGCATAGACAGATTAAAACACACAATGTTCCACTTTCACTTGTTGGTGCTATGGATGAGATTTCAATTTTTGTTGACTTTGACCGACTTGTCGATAGTACAGGGACTTCAAAAGACTCAGCATTCCAATTAGAGGGCACTGGGAAACCATGGATGAACATTTACTTGTCAGTGTTGGCAGATGGTACAATGTTGCCCTCAATGGTGTTTATTAAAGGCACCTCTTTAGATGGTTTTAGCAAAGGGCTGTCAGACTTAGTTCAACTTGAAGCAAGAGTTGAAGGTTTTTCAGAAAAAGAAGAACTAGAGATCTGGACTGCTAAAGTATGGCAGCAGTATTTAAACTCTCAGAATGGGAATAAGGCCATGCTAGTTATTGATGGCCATCATAGCCACATGACAGAAGACTTCCTATCCACCTTAAGTAGAACCCAGACCTTACCTATGGTTATTCCATCTGGGTGCAGCAGCCAACGACAGCCTTTGGAAATGTGTGTGTGCCCTGTGCTGAAAAAGTTCTTGCTGTGTCGCTGGTCTCATTTGGCAACCCAAAACAGAACAGCTGAGGTGAAGCCTGAAGACCTGGTTCAGCTTCTTATGTCCTGGTTAGAGGAGGCCTTGGCTTGTTATTCTGGCAGGCCTCAAATAATTCAGCACTCATTCTGCTTCTCCAGACTGATCACAGAACATGAAGAATGTAAAAAAGACGCTAATGCTCACTTGAAACTTTTGAATACGTTGACGGAAGCCATGCTTGGGCCTGAGGCAATAGTTTCTGAGACACAGTTAAAGGAAGAGTCCCTGGAGAAACATGTAGAAGGCATCCTGGATAAAAAAGAAAATGTAATCAGTGAAGATAAAAGCAGTGTTGAACAGGCAGAGAGAGAAATACTTGAAGAAATAGAAGATAGCAGCAGAACAGAGAGCAAGAGAATTGAGACTGAACGACAAGCACAGGCAATGATGAAAGAAGGATTAGAGGTGTCAAGTGAGACTTCAGAGAGGTGTTCTCCCCTTCTTCTAGATGACTCCTCACAATCACAAGCCGTACTCCATGTTATTGAGAGAGAGGAGTTTTTAGAACACTGTCAGGACCTTGAGACAGCACAGACAGATGCTGGATCCAATTGTTAATTTGCTACAAAAATTTTGAAAGAAAGGGTGAATATGGGCAGTACATATTTAATGTCTAATCATGACTAATAATTCATTATCCTGAGGGGGAATTGTGTCTTAAAAACCTCAAACCTAATTTTATTGCATAAGACTAATGATGAGAGGTGATGACCTTTTTTTAAACTATTTGTACTTTCTCTCAGATTCTAACTATTTTGCATTTATGCCTTTGGATGTGGATCTCTTGTACATAAATGTTTTGTTTCATCCACCCAAGTAAACATGGATGTCTTCACCCTTATGTCTCGGTGCTAATGAAGTTACTAATAATGAGAGCTGGATGTATCTTGAAATGGTGTACTTTATAAATCTGAGATGAGAATTTTATTTGCTGCTCTGGAGTTGAGCTACTTTACCCTAAACATTTAGATTCTTTCTCCAAAGTCATTACTTTGCTTGCCTTTTTGTTTAAAAAAAAAAAAAAAAAAAACCTATTTAAAAGAACATCACATCCAAATATATTGTCATTGGTAAACATACATAGAGGTCCGATTAGCATTAAGCAAATTATACCATGCCCAAAAGTTACAACTAGCTTATGTTTGTTTTCAGACCCTTTATTCAAGAAGCCTGTAGAATGGTGTGAAAAATATGGGTTATTTTGAGATTTGTGGGTTTTGTGTCCATTTTGTGTCTTTTATTTGTATAAATGTTTGTTTGGTGTCTTTCTCTGGGCCTGTTTAGCCTAATATATGAATTAAGTAGAATGGAATTTCTTAATCACCATTTGGGGGGAAAAAAAATAAGAGCCACAGTATGTTACCAATTCATCATAATAGTATTGCTGCCTCACATCTCCAGGGTCTGCGGTTTAATCCTGAGCTTTGGTTAGGCTACTGTCTCTGTGGAGTTTTGCATGATCTCCCTGCATCCATGTGGGTTTCCTCTAGGTTCTCTGGTTTCATCTCTCCTCCCAAAAAATGCCAGTACGGTGGATATAAAAAGTCTACACGCCTCCTGTTAAAATGGCAGGTTTCTGTGATGTAAAAAAAAAAAAAACAGTGAAACCATGTCAGAACTCTCTCCATCCTCAATGTGAAATTACAACATATAAAAATTAAGTTAAAAACAATCAGAAACATTTTAGGGAAAAATAAAAAACTTACAACAACCTGGTTGTATAAGTGTGCACACCCTTTTATAATTAGGGATGTGGCTGTGTTCAGAATGAACCAATCACATTCAATCTCATGTTCAAAAGTAATTATCATACAGCTGAAATTATTCTGATTAACTCCAAATAAACATCAGCTGTTTCTGTAGAATTTTCTTGGCATCTTCTTGGTTTCATCTTACATTTTAATAGGGGTTTGTAGACTTCTTATATCCACTGTAGGTGGATTGGCTACTCTACATTGCCCTTTAGTCTTACAGTTCATCCCAAAGGTGTTAAGTGGTGTTGAGGTCAGGGTTCTGTGTAGGCCATGTAAAAACCATGTCTTTATGAACCTGGCTTTGTGCCCAGGGGCATTATAATGCTGGAAAATGGTTGGGCCTCTTAGTCTACTGAAGGGAAAACTTAATGCTATGGCATACAAAGGCATTCTAGACAATTTGTGCATCCAAACAGTTTGGTAAAGGTCTAAATATGGCTGTGATGATCAGGTGTCCACATACTTTTGGCCATATAGTGTACGTTGTGTACTCGTTGAGAAGACGGATGTCTTGTGGAACTACTCATGCTGCGATAGTGTTTGCCAGACTGCAGCAAGCAGGAAGGGCTGTTATGTGGCTGATTGGAGTCCTTCATGGTTTATGGTTTAAATAAACCATGTACAAGTTGCACTGCAAGTGTATTTAAACCATAAACCATCAAGTTGTATTTAAACTTTGTGATCAGTGTTCCCAGTATAGGCTTCAGATCCACCATGACCTAACCAGGATAAAGTGGTAAATGAAGAAGAATGAATGATACCACACAGAGTATGGAAAAGAATACGCACCTACAAACATGTTTGGGTATCAATGAAATAATCTGACCATAACATTTTCAGCTCAGTCCTAATTATAGTGTGTGTGTGTATAGTAAAGCTTATTCTGTAATTGCATATCAGTACTAAGTATTTGAAACTTCACCAGCACTCCACACATTTATGAATATAGTAAGGTTTCCAAAAATATGTGATGTGGCTGATTGGAGTCCTTGAAGGTTTATGGTTTAAATAAACCGTGTGCAAGTTGCACTGCAAGTGTATTTAAACTATAAACCATCAAGGTGTATTTCAACTTTGTGATCAGTGTTCCCAGTATAGGCTTCAGATCCACCATGACCTGAAGAAGAATGAATGATACCACACATACAGTACTTCTTAACATTTCTTTTTCAGGGGACCAAGCTTAAAGTTTGCATAAGGGAAAGAATACACACCTACAAACATTTTTGGGGTATCAATGAAATAATCTGACCATAGCATTTTCAGATCAGTCCTAATTATAGGTGTGTATAGTAAGGTTTATTCTGTAGTTGCGTATCAGTACTCTATTTGAAACCTCACCAGCATTTTAAAGTAACCCACACATTTATGAATATAATAAGGTTTCCAAAAATCATTTTCTTGTTCATTTAAAATTTCACACCTACAAGGTGACACCATTTGAAAAGCCCTCTGAGGGAAACTGGAGCAGAGGATAGTGCACACTGCTGCTTTGAAAGCTTTGGGCTGATAAATGATTAGCAGCATTTCCACTTTCCTCTTAGTCGTGGTTACATAACTCACTTTCTCCTGCAGTCTCTGGGACGCGCCACATTTCACAACCTTACACCAACTTTCTGCTACTTCCAGTCACTCCTTCTTTTGGGAAACCTTTCCTGAGTTTGAACAGAATGGGTACGTATACGTCTAACTGTGTCTTAAATAACATTTGTTGCCATTTTGGCACGTTACGCTCGTGCATACGTGCGCCAGCTCTTGCGAGTTGTACAGACTCGGCTGCAGTTTGCGCTTTGAAAATGGTGTTTCGTCATTAATTAAATAATCGAAATTAAAATGGATTTTTTTTTTTCGTTGACAATGGGAGTTTTACTAATGCTCCCATGGTGCAGCCTGGTAAATCTTCTCCCCAGGTTTGTACATATGAAGTACTCTATTTGCTCAGTAATATTGACGTAAATATAGAAAGTGAGTGCTTTGGAGTAAGTTGTGTTAGCGGTAAAAGCACAGAAGTCAAGTTTTGAATCACGTCTGAGCTCTAACACACCTGATTTACCTGCTGGGAACCTGAGTTGAGTCAGGTGTTTTGGAGCAGAACAAACAATGCACTGCAAACAAGAAGTTTTACTGAGCTGAGATCTGGTCTTAAATACTGTATACTCTTAACATCTTTCCCTCTAACAGGGATAAATGATTAGTTACGTTACAGCAAAAAGAGTTTGCCAAGATAAGGGTTTTGTAGAGTACACTACTGGGGTTAAAAAAAAAAAACAAAAATGGGCCAAGCCCCAAATGTCAAATACTAAGCTTTTAATGGTCTTAACAACAAATCATTGGTTAAAGAATTAAACAAATGCACTCCTGAGACCTCCTGTGCCTCCATTTACACCATTTTTGGGGAAAAGTTAGAAACAGGGGAATTCACTTATATAGTGAATGTATATCTATATCTTATTGTACGCAAAGGTAAATTCATGATAATGATTAAAATGTCGGATGTAAAATTCAAACTAGCACATGTCTGGGTATACAAAGCTGTCCAGAATTGTCTTCAGCCACACCCTTGTTGTTTATCCAAATCGACATATACACTCATGGGGGAAAAAAAAGAAGAAAAAAAAGATTGGTCATTATTTGGTTATCTGTCACACCTGATGCAGCCCATCAAGGGCCTGATAACAAGCTCATAACAATGGAACCAGGATTGATAGAGCAGGGATAAATCTACAGTATTTGTTTAATTCTTGATCATTTCCTGACCAATGATTTGTTTTTAAGACCATTTAAAAAAAAAAAAAAAAAAAAAAAGCATAATATTTTGCCATTTTGATTTAGACGGTCACCATACCAAGCAAAGAAGTGTTAGATTAGATTAAATTCCCATGGGCTGGATACATGTAGCCTAATATGCACCTAATGTCAGAGGTGCGAATTCTCATCTAAACAATTATAATATCTAAAATGTCTAAAATACTTAACATTAAAGTAAAAGTACAAGAAAGAATCACATAAGAGAAAGAAGTCTTCCATCAAATCGCACACTTTTGGCTGCTGATGGTAAGGTAGTGCACGTTTCACCAAGAAACCACTGAAATACAGCTGACGATAGTTATATGTTTAATCTCTAATATTAAGAGTTAGCAGTTGTGATAAGCTAAATACATAAGGAATGTAACTGGTAGGCCTGTTTATGCTGAGATATTGTGGAGTTTAAATCCAAGTATAAAATTAAGTTTGAAGCTTCTGCTTCTTAAATCTGTTGTTTGTTTTTAAATCGAATTCTTGAAAGGTAAGGGCTCTTTTTTTTCTTATCTTCTTTTAGTGTAAGACACAGGGCTTGCAATTATGTGTGCAAACAGCTACACATGAAATGTATAAATTTACAAATAAATGCATTAAAAGATCATTCACTTATCTGTTCTTACTGCCTGACATGTTGCCTGAGGCAAAAAAAAAAAAAAAAAGTCACCTAACAGATTACAAAAAAATGTCTCATATTAGAAAATACAGGATATACAGTAAGAAACATTAAAAAAAAAAAAAAAAAACTAAAAGAAAAACTCTCCTCTGATTATGATGCTTTCCCCTGTTAAAACTTCTACAGATGGAAATGCATGGACCTGCATGCACAGGACACTATGGTATTGAGAAAAGCCGACTACATGTGTCCAGTATTGATATGGCCATTACTGGCGACACCCAGCATGAACAGATGGTCACAACTATAAGGGTTACTTCTAGCTGTTGTTCTGGCCACTAGGCCTTATCCAGTGTTTTTAATTAATGTATTTCAGTTATGAATACTTCATGAAAGTTCTTTTCAAAAGCTACACACATACACACACATGGCAAATATTTGCATATTGGATTTGTTTTGGGGTTTTCTTTTTTCTTTTTTTTTTCTCTCCCAAGTGATAAGAACTTCAGTGCTTGGTACTGAAGGAGAGAGTTTCATGCCATATCTGTACCACGGTCGTGTATTGGAAAGTAGTTATGTGCTGTAACTTGGAATCTCTTTTTTGTGTCTATGTTCAATATAAAAACTCAGCTAGAGAGGTTTAAAAGAATTGTTAAAATCCTAAAAGCTGTCATTTGTTTGTGACAGTGAGCATATTCAGAGCACAGTAGTCTAAATGCCCTCTGCGGAAATGAATGGAAATGCGTACCTTTAGCACCTTTAATAAGTGTGTGTGTGTTTATGTATGTGTGTTTATATATATATATATATATATATATATATATATATATATATATATATATATATATATAAAATTACAAAGAATCTTTTTTTTTTTTTTTTTTAAAGCAACAAGGTTTTGTCTTGCATAAAGGCTATCATGGAATATTTGTGGAAGACTCACTAGAGAATAATTAGAGTGTTTATTAAAGGAAGGATGTTGTGTAACGTTTGGCAGGGCTTACTGTCTCTTAAGTTGAGAAGTATCACATCTGTTGCTTCTCATATAAAATCAGTGTATCCTTTATTGAATAATCATTAGAATATTTACTAGTTAATTCATATTTAATAAGAATTATGGATTTTATTATCTATTTGGAGAGCCAGATGATTTTCTCTTTTATTGTAGTATCACAAAATTGTGCAAAAGTGTCAACTGTCTGGCATCAACTAGTGTACTACAATCCACATTGTTTTAAATTCGATTTGAATTCAAACTAACTTTTTAAACATTCAGAGATGTTCACTTAGCTTTTACTCCTTTACATGATGTGAAAAGGTGATAATTATCTTACTCTTATCATATCTGATAAAAGAGGACATGAATTTGGTACAGTACTGTAAAGCCAAGCCTCGGCTGCCAGTAATATTGCAGAAGTGGTTAGCCAGTGACCGGCAGTTTAATGCTTAAATATTTCATGTCACTTTTGGCAAATTCATCCTATGGCACCAATTTCTCTCATTATAGGGTGTAGTCAGTATAGTCTACTTATCTGAAAGATGACCTCCCACTACAAAAAATATGTTCTGTGATTTGATGATCAAAACAGTACAGAATTACTTATCTATAAAATAAAATTTGTATTGATATCTAATTCATGTATACTCATGGGCAAAAAAAAAAAAAAAAAGACCAGGCCCAAAATGGCAAAATATTAAGCTTTTAATGGTCTTAACAACAAATAATTGGTCAGGAAATTAGCAAGAATTAAACAAATAGATAAAGGAAGTTAGTATGGGAAGCTTTTCCCTTTGATTTCTTTAAATGTTTAACCTTGTGGCCCTTGATGGGCTGCATCAGGAGTGGCAGGTAACCAAATAATGACTAATCTTTTAAGAAGAAAAAAAAAAAACATCCCAGAAGATATTTGTTGAAACTTTTGTACATTCAGACATGATAGTTTGAATTTTACATCAAACATTTTAATCGTTATCATGATTTTACCTTTGAAGAAGTCTATATAAATGAATTTCCCTGTTTCTAGCTTTTCCCCAACAGTTCACTGCGGCAAAAGTAAATGGTGTAAATGGTGGCACACGAGCTCTCAGGAGCGCATTTGTTTCATTCTTGCTAAATTTAAGACCAATGATTTGTTGTTAAGGCCATTAAAATCTTAATATTTGCCATTTTGGGCCTGGCCCTTTTCTTTGCCCAGGAGTGTAGATGCTTCACCTTTTTAGGAGGTTTCAGTTACTAATTATGACAAAATGAATGTTGTTCTCAGTTTCATTTATAGGTGAAAGTGGTAGAGAAACAGGTTTTGACTCTGAATCTGTCTCCATGGACTAATGCTAGTTTCTGTTATGTCCTTACTCACCCACAGCCAAAACTTTAGTTACAATTGCAGTTTGTTTATGGGTAGTGTAATCATTTTACAGCTGTCGAAATTCCTGCAGGGGAACATAGTCCTATCATTCCTTGCTTTATTAGAAGCTCTGTAGGAATTTACAAGAATTTTATTACTTTAACAAAGATTGGGACACTCAGACGTAAGACAAATTAAAGGAAATACTGTAAGTATTTGGACAGTGACACAATTTCTGTAATTTTGCCTCTGTACACCACCACAATGGATTTGAAATGAAGCAATCAAGATGTGATTGAAGTGTAGACTTTCAGCTTTAATTCAAGGGATTTAACAAAAATATTGCATTAACCGTTTAGGAATTACAGCCATTTTTTTTTTTTTTTTTTTTTTTTTACAGACTCCCTCCATTTTCACAGGCTCAAAAATAATTGGACAATTGACTGATGAGCAGTTTCATGGCTAAAAGGTCTGTAGTTGAATCCAAGTGTTGAATTTGCATTCAGCAGCTGTTAATGGGAACTCTTAATATGCGGTTCAAAGAGGTGTCGATGCCATCATCATGCTATCAAGTGAAGGAGGCCATCATTAAGCTGAAAGAAACAAAACAGACCTATCGGAGAGATAGCAGAAACTTTAGGTGTGGCCAAATCAACAATTTGGTACGTCAGGGCTTGAATTTCGCCGCAGGATTGCCGGCATTGCGCATAATTTAAACCATTCCCACAAGTTTAACTTTTAGAATGCGAGAAATTCCCGTGCAAATGTATTTGCTTCATCTCAGATCAAATTATGAAATACATCAACATAAATCAGACGCGAAAAAAGAAATGACCGGTTCAAATGATAATGACCCAAAACATACTTGAAAAGCAACCCAAGGGCTTCTTAAGGCAAAGAAATTAAATGTTCTTAAACATAAATGACCTCAACCCAACTGAGCATACATTTCACTTACTGAAGACAAAACTGAAGGCAGAAAGACCCACAAACAAGCAGCAACTGAAGGCAGCTGCAGTCAAGGCCTAGAAAAGCATCACAAGGGAGGAAATTTGGTGCATTTGATGATGTGCATGCGTTCCAGACTTCAGGCAGTCATTGACAGGAAAGTGTTTGCATCCAAGTATTAAAAATAATCTTAATATTTATGATTGTTAGTTTGTCCAATTAATTTTGAGCCTGTGAAATGGAGGGACTCTGTGAAAATGGCTGTAATTCCTAAACAGTTAATGCAATATTTTTGTTAAACCCCTTGAATTAAAGCCGAAAGTCTACACTTCAATCACATCCTGATTCATTTCAAATCCATTGTGGTGGCGTACAGAGGGAAAATTGTGTCACTGTCCAAATACTTATGAACCTGACTGTATTGTGCTGTTATGCTGTGGCAGACATTTTGCTGGCATGGTTTGGGTCCATGTGTCCCTTTAGAGGGAATGGTCACTGCAAACCAATACAAGTTCTTCAGACTGATCACCTTTATCCTATGATGAAACATTTCTATCCTGATGAAAGTGTTCTCATCTATAATGACATGCCCACACCCACAAGGCACTAGGGCTCACTGACTGACTGGTTTGATGAGTATGAATATGATGTAAATCATATGCTATGGCCTTCACAGTCACTAGATTGAGGGAATATCATTTCAAGGAGTGTTCATTCGTCCTGTAGAGTTCCAGAGATTTGTAGAATCTGTGCCTAGGTTCACTGAAGCTGTTTTGGTGGCTAATGGTGGCCCAGTCCCTTAATAAGACACTGTTGTTTTTAATCCTTTAATTTGTCACATATTTATTCAAGTACTATTTAACTTGATGTGAATTTGCTTTAGTATCAGGTTGTTTTTCTTTCTTCTACCTACAGCATCTACCTGCTCAGGATGTGGACCAGGTTACAAAAGTCCTCTGGATGCCATGAATGGTAAGGTAACACAAAGCTTGGTATCATTGAGTCCATCCAAAAAAAAAAGAGATGCAAGATAATAACCTGTAACATGAACATTCCCCAAGGTCCTCGAGAGGAGATTGTTTATCTGCCCTGTATTTACCGGAATACTGAAATCCAAAAGCCTGACTATCTTGCAACCGTTGATGTCGATCCCAAATCTCCCACTTATTGCAAGGTAAGACAAAATAGAAGAAAGATTTGGGTATGTGCATCACTGCGCTAATTAAGGCTTTGCTTGTCTGTTAACCAATATTTGTTTTTATTTTATAATTCACAAGTTAGTAATGCATTGGGTGTGTGCAGGTCATTCACAGGTTGCCTATGCCTAATATGAAAGATGAGCTGCACCACTCTGGATGGAATGCCTGCAGTAGCTGTTTTGGTGATGCCTCCAAAAAACGCAACCGGCTTATCTTGCCCTCTCTGATCTCCTCACGCATCTACGTTATTGATGTGGGAACAGACGCCCGTGCTCCACGACTTCACAAGGTGAGGAACTGCAGAGAAATAGCAGACTGAAGACAAATTGCAACCTTCTCTGTTGGAAAATTTCACTTACTTAATGCTACATAATGTTCAAGGTGAACACTTTGACTTGGTTTTTTTTTTTTTCTCTGTAATTAGTTTTGAAAAAGTTTCAAGTGTAGGTTTATTGCCATGTTCTCAAGTACAGTGTACAGTATGCAAAGAAATTCTGACTTGCATGTCCTCCCACAGCACAAATTATCTACATGCCACCGTATTAAGATAAATTACCTAGCAACAAGTTATATTTCAGGTCTTGGGATGGTAAATGTCATTTAAGTTTCAAGTGTTTAGAGCAATACAGTACAGTATGTGCTCAGTCACAAAACTACATAATGCTGCAAAAATACTAGAAATGAAATGATAGTATGTATATTATACTCTCACTGGCCACTTTATTAGGACACACTTGCTCATTCATGCAATTACCCATTCAGCAAATCATGCGGCAGCAGTGCAGTGCATACAGTAGTGCAGATACAGGTTAAGACCCTTATTGTTGTAGTCCATCCACCTCGAGGTTTGACGTATCATGCATTCTGAGATGCTTTTCTGCTCACCACGGTTGTAAAGAGTGGTTATTTGAGTTACTGTAAGCACCACATTCCTCTTGGTACGAAATAGTCTGGCCATTCTCCTCTGACCTCTCTCATTAACAAGGCAGTTAATCTCATTAACAGATTTTTTTTCTTCATTTTGATGTTTGATGTGAACATTAACTGAAGCTCTTGATCTGTATCTGCATGATTTCACGCATTGCACTGCTGCCACATCATTGACTGACTGGATAACCGCATAAATGCGCAAGTGTTTTTCAGTCAGTGAAACAAGTACAAGTGGCCAGTAAGTGTATACTATAATATGCATTGAGGTTCAGTCCTTTCCCATTAATCTGTTTCTTCCAATAGACAGTAGAACCTGTGGAGGTGTTCTGGAAATGTGGCCTGGCCAATCCTCATACCTCTCACTGTTTGGGCACTGGCCAAGTTATGATAAGTACCCTGGGCGACCCATCAGGAAATGGAAAGGGTAATAAACCACTTTGGGCTTATGAAGCACGTTATATATCTATAATAACTCAGAGACTATTAATGAATATGGTATGTTCACAATCAAGTAAACATTAGCAATTAAGAATCAGCACTTATGAGAAGAACCTTAAGCAGTTCTTACGAGTGCCTAATAATGTTTACACTATAGAAGGTACATTTGATGTGTGTGTGACTAGGTGGATTCGTGTTGTTGGATGGTGAGACATTTGAAGTGATTGGAAACTGGGAATTGCCTGGGGAAGCAGCACCCTTTGGATATGATTTCTGGTACCAACCACGCCATAATGTGATGATTAGCACCGAGTGGGGAGCACCCAAAGTACTTGGAAATGGATTCAATCCTGCAGATGTCAAAGCAGGTGTGTGCTCTTTGTTGATTCTCTATTGATTTGTGGTTACTGATGTGGTTTGTAGCCATCCTTTTTCATCACCAATAGAACAAAATGTGACTTCTCTCTGCAGGTCACTATGGAAAACGCATCCATGTGTGGGACTGGACCACACACAAGCATATGCAGACTCTGGATCTGGGAGAAGAGGGTGCCATCCCTCTAGAGGTCCGTTTTCTGCATGACCCTGCTGCAGCTGAGGGTTATGTGGGCTGTGCACTCCAGGGCACTGTGTTCCGCTTCTACAAGACTCCGGCAAGCAAATGTTAAACTTCTGAGGAATTCAGACGTCCTCTCATGAAATTGCTATGGTCATTATATTAAGGCTATAATGGCTAAACTTTCCAGCATGATTTCTGTTTCTTAGAAAGGTGACTGGGCTGCAGAGAAAGTCATCAAGGTTCCTAATAAAAAAGTAGAGGGTTGGGTCCTACCTGAGATGCCAAGTGAGGATTTTTTTTTTTTAACTATATTGAAGCCTAGAGTGTTCATGAGCAAAAATGTGTTTATATATGTGAATGTGTCTTGCTTCAGGTCTCATCACAGACATTTTAATCTCACTGGATGATCGTTTCCTGTACTTCAGCAACTGGTTGCATGGTGACATTCGACAGTATGACATCACTGACAAGAGGAATCCCCGTATGGTGGGCCAGGTGTGGTAACACTAGGAGAATTAAGGAATCAATTAATATTTCTCTAAAGCTTTATGAAAAATAAAGTTTGATGTGGTCTTGCTACCAATTTACTAAAAATTGCTTGTTGTAAGATCTTTCTGGGAGGCAGCATTCAAAATGATGGTCCTGTTAAAGTACTAGAGGACAAGGAACTGGAAAAGCAACCTTCCCCACGAATAGTGAAGGTATGCAAAAAGCTTTTTTTTTGGCCTGGAAATTCATCTGACATGAGTGTAGAATGAAGGTACAATCGGTATTTTACGAATGAGCTTTTATGACATTGTAGATACTGTATGTACTATTGATATGGGCTTGGATAGGAATTAAAATAGGATAACTGATTGTATTTTTCTGGAGCCTTTAAAATTAATCTTAAAAAAAATTGTTCCTGAAATTGGACAGTTGAAAATTAATATTTTCTTGTAAATCAGGGCAAGCGAATACCAGGGAGTCCACAGATGCTGCAGCTGAGCCTGGATGGAAAAAGACTCTATGTGTCTACTTCTCTATACAGTGCCTGGGACAAACAGTTCTACCCTGCGATGTTAAAGTGAGAGACACACATAGACTCATTAACCACTATAATAGGAACACCTGTACACCTGCTCATTCATGCAATTATCCAATCAGCCGATCTTGTGGCAGCAGTGCAATGCATAAAATCATGCAGATACAGATCAAGGGCTTCAGTTAATGTTCTTGTCAGAACATCAGAATGGAGGAAAGTGTGATTTGCAAAATGTGTCGTTGCTTCTGTTTTTAGGCAAGGCTCAGTCATGCTGCAGATTGATGTGGACACAGTGAAAGGTGGCCTGATGCTGAATGAGAATTTCTTGGTGGATTTTGGAAAAGAACCAGACGGTCCTGCTCTTGCTCATGAGATCCGATACCCTGGAGGGGACTGCACCTCCGACATCTGGCTGTGAAATGGCAGCTCTTATTTCTCAAAAATATACATGGAACTGTAATCCATTATCCTTCTTGCTTAGTTATCAGAATATAGCTAACTCTATCATGCTTTTATATTACTTCCTGTCTTTCCAGATATCAGTATGTGACTGATGTTGATTAAAAATTATTCACTAATTAACTGATACTAATGGTTGACCTGCATCACGATCAATTTTTAGAATCTGTCTGTGAAAGTGTAGTTCACACAGTAACTCATCTTTTCACAATAAAAAGCAATGTGCACAAAGAAGGCTGTAATATGCGTAATTTCATCCATTATACATATTAATAGCATTTAATTAAAGCTAACACTGAGCATTTTAACTGTACGTGTAATGTTTCCTTTCAAATCCAGTATACTACAGAGCCAGAGCAGAAATTATGCCTTAGTCGAGTTGATGAGTTAATGCATTGTAGAAGCATGCGCAATATTTACAGTCACAACTGTCTGGTATCAAGGGTGTGTTTTATTGTCCAACTTCACAGCTGTTCTATTACTAAAACAAGTCTGCAATGATTTGTGTGCAGATATAAACATGGTGTATCACACAAAGTTCATAGCTAGGTCCCAAAACTACTTCCTCATTTCCCCACCTCGCTATTCATTGTGTAGTTCAAAGTTCACAAAGCACGCAGGGGTGAAGAGAAGCAAACTTTTGTATTGAACATAAAATAAATATTTTATTAATATATGGGCCATCTATTCTCCAAGACATAAGCAGAAGTAGAATCATTTTGGATTTTATATATATATATATATATATATATATATATATATATATATATATATATATATATATATATATATATGAGAGAGAGAGAGAGAGCGTGGATTAACAACTTTGGGTCCTTTCCAATTTCTTAAAACACATGCACACACAGAGAGAGAGAGAGAGAGAGACTGGAAAAAAATCTCTCTCCAGATTTTGTGCTCCTGAAATCTGTGTCCAGTGATTGAAAAAAGCAATGCATGCTGATTGTTTTTCACAGAAGAAATCAAGCAAGGCAAGGAAGGTTTGCTTTTCAGTGTGTGATGTTTTCTGTATGTCACTGATGAAAAGCAATACTGGTTATACTTTGTATTTTGTGTGGGGGTTTTTTTCCCACACAGGTGTGATTGCATTTGCACAATCGCACACATTGCATCTTCTCCACGGTCGGCTTGGAGCTGGCTGATTTGAAACTCAAAATCCAAGCAAATACAAACTCTCCATCTAGTCTTTCCTGCAAGGTCCTACTGCCAAACCACCAAAAAATATGCATGATGCTGTCTAGGGTAGAACAACTGAATGCTCATGCAAAGTGGGGGAAGTTTTATAAAGTGACAGCAAAATATAAATGCCTTCTCATCCTTATGAATCTTGCATTTTTATTTTATTTTATTTATTTATTTATTTATTTATTTACAGATCTGGGGCACCTCAGAGACCTGTGGTTTTCATGTATTTTTCATATATTTTATTGACATCTGACACCATGTAATGAGATATAAAATGTGCAGGATTGAAATGGGGATAAGGTTTGAAAAAGTGCACCAAAGCGACACCTTGTGGCCACACAGAGATAAATAAACCTTCCTGTTTTTCAGCAATTCCCTCATCTGAGTCTCAGCTCTCCTTTTCTGGCAAACTGAAATAGTTTTACTTGCTTAAAGATGATAACTAATCCCAACCTGTTTCTTTTTTCATTGCAAAAATGTTGCACAAAAATAATTTTTGTGTGATTGCATAGTCTATGCATTAAACCTCATATAATTTATGGTCACATCTGGGGATCAGACAGTCACAAACATGGACAGGAATTTAAGATAACATTCTGTGTTCATGAACAATGTGTCTTCTGGAAAATATTATAATCCTAGACCCTGTGTGTGTGTGTGTGTGTGTGTGTGTGTGTGTGTGTGTGTGTGTGTGTGTGTGTGTGTGTGTGTGGGTGGGTGGGTGGTTGTGTGCCAGAGGTTTAATCATGTGTCCTGCTGTAAATCTGTCATGTCAGACCTCTGACGTCAGTAGAGCTGTATGATAAAATCTCTGCTTTTCCTACTTTTACAACACATTACTCAGCCTCAGCAAAAATTTCATAGGCACGGCACACACTGAGCACTTCCCCATGGCTGATTTGAGTCACGCTGTTATGTAACAAGAACACATCTTTGATTACCAAATGGAAATTTGAGGAAAGAAGGTCCTGATCATGACCTTTCCAGTTATTACTAGGCTACCTGTGTCATACTTTGATAGCTGTTGAAATTTGCTTTTGTAATTTTCTGTGCATACTATTGAAACGTCGTGAATAATGAGTAATTATTCAAGAAAATTCTTGAATTAGTTTCAGTGATTGACAGATTTGTTCCTTAACTCATCTTCAGTGAGCGCTTTCTCCTGATCAAGGTTGCAGTGGATCCAGAGCGCATCCCAGGAACGCTGTGCATGGATGTGGGAATCCACCCTGTACGGGATACCAGTCTGTCACAGACCGCCATGTACACACTCATTCACATCTAAATGCAGTTTTAGTGTAGCCAATCCACATCCTGGCATGGTTTTTCTGAGGTGGGAGGAAACCAGAGAACCCAGAAGAAACCCACACAGACAGTAACCTGAGCTCAGGATCAAACTGGGGACCCTGGACCGCCACTGATAAAACATACCATGTATTTATATTGTGATTTATTTAAACTAGTTTTATGTTCACATGTGGTTCAAGTTAGGTAATAATTCAGTTTTGACTCAGTACACCGTTATGCCTATGGTGTACATCATGTAATTTAATAGACTATTATGCTTTGATCATCACTATGCTTGACAATTCCTTATAATCTCTCTTTAATCTTCCATCCATCCGCTTATCCTACACAGGGTCAAGGGGAGCCTGGAGCCTATCCCAGGGAACTCGTTGCACAAGGCAGGGGACAACTTGGACAGGGTGCCAACCCATCACAGGGCACAATCGCGCACACACACACACATACACACACTACAGACAATTTAGAGATGCCAATCAGCCTACAATGCATGGTGTTGGACTGCAGAGGAAACTGGAGTACCCGAAGGAAACCCCTGAAGCACGTCCACACACAGGGCAGAGGTGGGAATCGAACCCCCAACCCTGGATGTACCCACCCAACCCCAAATCTTGTCATCTTTAATCACAGCTGATAAGGATCCTCTAACAGTTAGGCCTGCCACTTCTCTGCCTTCTTGGTATTTGGTGGAAAAATGAAGCAGTTGAGAGCATTTATTCTGTTCCTGCTGTACACGCTTAAACTGAGATACTGATGTTTGGGACTGAACATTCAAAGCAGATGCAAATCTATGCCATGATTATAACCGCAACCTCCATGGTTTAACACAGAGACAAGGCACAACATGTGACAACCTGTACTGCACAAACAACTCAGTCTGTGTCATGTTTTAGAGCCACTTCCCTCACCTTCATTTATTCACAGTCTATTTACTTTAGTATTGACTAACCATGTGAAATGTGTATATTAAATCTGCAGGAGGTTCAAAAAAGCACAATACTTCTAGCCTTATACTTCACTTCAATTCTTCAATAAATTTTTGCTTGTTTGTTTGTTTGTTTGTTTGTTCAACGTTTGATATTGCAATGCCACACTTTTCTGGGTAGTGGTCGTTCCTTAATCACTTGTAAAAAGTGCAAAAGTTTTCGTCCAAGTTCATTCCCTACTCACTTCCCCTTGCCACTTCCAGTTGGAACAATCCACTACTCCAGGGGTGCAAAGTTTTACATCGCAGATTTTACTTTAAAAAAAAACTTTAAAATGTTATAGTTACTTTACTATTATCGTGTTTTCTATCAATTTAAAAGACTCTTTCGGGTGAAATGCATTTCTCAGAACAGACTGAAAGTTCCGATTGCCATTTACACAGTGTGTTTTGTGCACCTAGAACATGGACGTTACCAAGTTGAAGTCGGTAGGGAAAGTGCGCTGGGCTGAATTAGGATGTTACCGACCAACTGCTTGCCGGTTATTCGGCATCATTCGGGGAATCGTAGCTTCCAAATGGAGCTGTTAGAGCAGAGACAGACCGAATAATCTCACCACCCAGTTCACTCGGTAAGAGATGTCCGCATCCATCGGTTATTCTCAGCTTTAACTAGTTAATGCGTCAAGAAGTGAACTACTGCGTTCAAGTCAGCTAGCTGGTGATGCTAAGCTAGCGTTGACGAGCTGTTTAATCCTCTTGAGGTAAACCAGCTATTTAAAACAACTTCCTCCTACCATATTAAGTTGTAGCTCGGTATTTGTTGTGCGTGTAAACCATAAATTGTTGTTGTGGTCTTTGTAGCTAATAGTTTTAGTGGTTTGTATTGACATTGGCTGTGCTAAGTTAGCTAACCTAGCCATCTCCTCAGTGCTAGCTAAGTGAACGCAACATTTTCCATCGGCCTGCCGTAAAGCAGCACCTACTGACTCACTAGTCTCTCTAATATCTTCTGCTTAATAGGAGGAATGACAGTTATTAATTAGTAGTAAGTGTGTGTGTGTGTGTGTGTGTGTGTGTGTGTGTGTTGTTTATATTATCTTGCTGGATAAACAGTTCTAATCTAACTTGATTAGCTAGCCCAAGCTAGCGTCATTAGCACTGTCTTATAGCTAGCTAGCGTAGTGGCTTCAGATTATTATTATTATTATTATTATTATTATTTTATGAAGATAGTTATTAATCAAAAAGTGTAGCGTAGTAGTCTAATGCCTAAAATTGTCTAGGCTAAATGATGAGCTTTTCTCAGCCTGGGATGGATGCTGTGTAGTGCACAATATCCATTGACGCCTTATGATCATATTTCAGGTTAATTTTATTACCATAATCCAACTAGTCAGATATTTTCAGCACATTAAGCAAACACGTAATGTTTTATTAGAGCTGTTTCCTTCTGGACTTTCACCCACTGAGCCAAGTTAGCTCCTAACTAGGCTAAATCCTAGTTAGCTGGTTTAGAGTTGCAGTGAGTTAGATGGAGCCTGACATGCATGATACTGACCATGGCTTTAAAGCCATTCAACTTTCATCCTGCTTGATTGGGATCTATAATAAAGCCACAGATTCCTCCTGCCAGACCCCTGCCACGTAAACCACAGTGACAGGGATTTCATTTTTGCTGTTGCCCGTCATCATAATCACCATAATGGTGACAGATTTTGCTTGCTAGGACCAAGGAAAGATGATCTGATCCAGGTTTTCTCTTTCTGCTCATTGTTGTGTGAGGTGGATGAGGTGTCGTCTGTCAGCGTCGGAGCCACTCGAAGCTGTTTCCACTGCAACAGGAGACGCGTGTTCGGTGACTGTGGTCACAACACACACACACACACATACGCATGCACAGCTGAGCTTTCTGTATCACACCAAATCATCTAATATTGGCCATATTCACACGCACGTCAATATTAACCCTTGTGTGGTCTTAACATCATGTCTGCTCCCTTTGTCTTAAAGGTCAAAAATGACCTGCCTTCACTACACTAACCCCTTAAAATAAAGAGGCTTCGTTGAATTTTAAACCCCAAATCTATTTTTCATGAAGAAACAATCTGTCATTGATCAGAAACTTTGCGAATATCTGGGTTTTCCCTCTTCACAGTGCAGAAAGACTGTAGTTAAGCAGCGAGAACCACTCTTTTTCTCGGCTGGTAAACATAGTAGCGGGTCATTTTTGACTAAGACAACACAAGGGTTAATCAGATTAATTTGCAAATATTCGAATGAGTATCGATTGATGTGAACGCCGCAACCCAATTGCCCGATTCAGTTTAAGACGATATCCTGGTTCCTGAAATTCCGATTCCCACCCCTGGAATATGCCTGTTTTATTCGGAAATTTGTAGCATGTAAACACCTTATTCAGAAAATCCACTGAAACGAGATATATGTGCATTCTCAGTCCGCAAGGAATTGTGGGTGCTAACAGATGCTTAGCTGTAGGCTAGGTACTTAGGAATGGCAGCTCAGGCCCACTTACAGCAACCATGTACACAGGAATATTCAGATGCCTGTACGCGTACAAACATCATATTTTCAGAATAGGGCTGCAAGCCGAATACAGACCTTAAGCGGAATTTGATGTGCATGTAAACGTAGCCATTGTTATAGATGCCCACGTGGAAGATAACGTTCTCATCTCATCACTTAAACATTGACTTTCAGTTGAGCTTGTCTGCTGGATCAAATTGTTTAGAAATGATTTGTCTTTGACCTCTGACAAGCGTCGTTTATATCTGCGTTCGTTTTTTTTTTTGTCACTGCTTGGGTTGATTAAAACCTTTAGGACATAGTTTATTTTTTAGCCAGTTTATGTACCTCTCGTAGATATCTGTCTGATTCTGATTTATTTGACCAAAGATACGAGTGGAGCTTTATATCTTAAATCCTTATATCTATAGCTTGAGACTCTCATGTGTAAAACCCTTGATAGACACCGAGTTTATAATGGCTAGTCTTGTGCTGCATCTTTATAAACGGAGAGAAGAAATCTTTTTTTATATACACTGTCTTTCTGTCTTCTCTCCTTGCTGTGTTCATATTGATTGAGACTTGATATGTTACTAACTGATAATGAGCTGCTGGCGAGGTAACATGGCCCTGGGGGAGGTTTTAGGCACTAGAGAACATGGTGTAGTTGAGGAAAGTGTGGTTAAGGGGAAGTGTCCTCACATGGTCACAGTAACATTTGCATGAAAAGCTCAGATCACGTGTGGAGCTAAGCTCAGGCAGCTGGGCTTGAGAGAGCTTTACGCTCAAACGGCATGAGCAGTCATGAACGTGATGAGATTAATTAGACACCAAACCTGTAAAACTCAAAACACTTTTTTTTTTTTTTTTTTTTTTTTACTGAATGTCTTTTATGAGTAATCCGAGTCACTTTTTAAATGAAACTACACCATGGCTATTCAAATTAGGTGAAGGTGCTGGTTCTGCACAGTTGTACAGTATAGAAAAGGGAGGAGAGAGAAGAAAAACAAGGTGAGAGGTCACGGCGTTGGAAGGGAAAGGGTAAGCAAGTCAGAAACAGTCAATGAGATACTGTAATTCCAAAGTCTACCCCAGCACGTAATGATCCGCCTGCTACGTTGGCTAGTCTGGTCTTGATCTCTTTGTGCACTTTAAACAGAAAAGACGTCTTTTGCGCAAGAAAGACGAGGCAGTTTGTGCTCACACTCGTGAGGAGTGCGAACAGAGCTCTTGCACTGAGGTTTGTTCTGAAGTGATGCAGCCTACAGATGAGACTTTAAAGAGGAAACACCCACAGCAGCCATTTCAAGGATCACTACATACTGAAATGATAAAAAGCCTTTTCTTCTAGGAGCTCTCTCAGTGGCTGCTTTCAAAAGGTTCAGCTGAGGGACACTTTGCTCCTGAGATCCTCTGCACTGTTAGACCTATTACTATCTGAATTAATAATGGTCGTGTTTTATTGCTCCCTTGGGGACATCCTTCAGCTTGTGCATTTGTATTTGTTTGCATTTTTGTAAATTTCTTGACGAGAACTAGGTGGCAATGCGGGTAAATTTTCTCAGGCTAAGTCTGTCTGTTGCTAAAGTGCAGTATTGATTTTTGTTTACATGTCAGTGATTTAGCAACAGAAGAGCATTGGTTTCAACTTTGGTGTTAAAGTGTATTCCAAACTGTTGCTACTTTTAACCTTTCCAAAAAAAAAGGACACTCCGAAGCCCTTGGAAGGAGTAGGGTGTAGTCGTGACGACTTTATCACGGGCCTCAACCATAAACATTACATCTATTGTTCATCTCCGTCTGCGATTGGTCCAAGGCCTGAGTTTTAGCTGTGTAGAAATGAGTTCTTAGGGCAGAAATTTACTGTTTGCGTAACTAGACCGTTCATGACAATTTCAGCTCTGAGAACATTTTCTAACTAAAAATCACGTTTTTAGAGGCAGACTGCATGGCAGCAGCTCAATATCACGTGAAAATTTGGCAACTTTGTTCAACAGTGTGTATTTATATTGTTCGGGACGCATTGGCCTTCGCACTGCAAATGTAATGTGGCTGCATTTGTCCCGGAATCACCTCCACAAGTGATCTAATGCATTTGACTCTGACCCTGATTTTTTTTACTTCTGTCCACGTGTGATTACCAGAGACGGAGTCTGAATAGGATCTGTGATTGGTCCAGAAGAGATTTTCTTTTAATGCCATGATGTTGGTTCAGCTCCCAGCTCCCTCATACCCATTCTGAGCCCGGAGCGGTGCAGTGTCCTACTTCTTTTTGAATACACTTACGACACTCATGTGAAGTATGTAGCCACCTTTAGGGCCCACCAGTAGAGCCATATTGGGAGCCTTTATCCTGTGAGCTGTGGGTGTAACAGTACAAAAAACTTGGTAGCAATAAGGAGCATGGGACTATGCAGAGCTTTATGTGTAGAGATGAGTAGGCTGGTTTATACTTTACTCAGGATGACGCAGAAACTGACAGAGAATATGTGTAATATGAGTTGAGTGCTTTGTGTGTGTGTGTGTGTGTGTGTGTGTGTGTACTTTAGCAGCAAAATGTCAAATTAGTTGCAGTTTATTATTTTTTGACAGATACAGTAGATAGGCAGTTTAGACAGATAGTTTAGCTGAGATTTTAGGATTAAGCTGAACCAAGCCACAGTGACCTGATGCTGTTTTTTTTCTCTCTCTCTCCCTCTCTTTTTCTCTCTTTTTTTCCCCCATATAGGGGCCTCATCTTATCTGGCCATGGGTGACACAGAGCTGGAGCTTTCCCCTTCCCATCTGGAGGAGCTACAGAAGAGTCCGTCAGCCTCGTCCACCTCCACTACCTCGTCTCTCTCCCTGCCCTCCTCACCATCCTCTGGCCCACGGCCTCTGACCAGCTCCAGCCCCAGTGCCAGCGAAGGCCTACCTGCTTCTAGCCCTCCACTGGATGTCATATCAGAGGGTGTGGGTGAGCTGAGTCTGGTTATTGATACTGAAGTAGCCAAGAAAGCCTGCCAGGAGGTGCTTCAGAAGGTGAAGTTCCTCAAAGGTGATGGAGAGACACCTTTGCCCACTGCTGCGCCTCACCTGGTGAATGGAACTGAACACACTGAGCCCTTGAACGGGGAGGGTACAGGATCAGGCAAACCTCCGAAGATCACGGAGGAAGAGGAGGTGCCAGCAGTGGGCACAGTGAAGAGTGCGCGCCGTCGCCACAAGAACAACTCGTCCAAGCAGTCGTGGCTTCTACGCCTGTTCGAGTCCAAGCTGTTTGACATTTCCATGGCCATCTCGTACCTATACAACTCCAAGGAGCCCGGTGTGCAGGCCTACATTGGCAATCGGCTCTTCAGTTTCCGAGACGAGGATGTGGACTTCTACCTGCCGCAGCTGCTCAACATGTACATCCACATGGACGAGGACGTGGGTGACGCCATTAAGCCATATGTGGTGCACCGCTGCCGCCAGAGCATCGGCTTCTCACTGCAGTGCGCCTGGCTGCTCGGCGCTTATTCATCTGATATGCACATTTCCACACAGAGGCACTCGCGCGGCACCAAGCTGCGCAGACTCATCCTGTCCGACGAGCTGAAGCCGACCGGTCAGCGTGCTCGCCTCCACCACCAGCAGCAGCAGCAGAACCACATCCTCGGCCCAAATGTGAGCGAGCACGGCCTCTCGCCCTCAAAGCGCACTCATCAGCGCTCCAAATCAGACGCCACCGCCAGCATCAGCCTCAGCAGCAACCTCAAAAGGACAGCCAGCAACCCGAAAGTGGAAATCAGTCAGGATGAGGTGAGCAGTCTGAATCTGTGAGAGAAATCTGCTGCATGAAATGGCTTAATTTGAATTCTTCTTTGATCACCGTGTGTGTGTGTTTGTGTGTGTGTTTGTGTGTGTGTGTCAGTGTTTTGAATATGTAATTTAATTTTTCATGGCTACAGCATCAGTGTTAGTGTGTGGCCGTCCACATAAAGGAATCGGACACAAGCTAATTGAAAACCGCTTAATTCATAGACTTGCATCCTCGGAGGTAGAAGTCAATATGAGGCATCCATCGATGTTCAGGATTTTTCAGTTCATTAATTATTCCAAGCCTTTGAGAGGCATTTCTAATGAGTGACCCTTTTCATCTTTATTTGAATTTCAGTGTTAGAAAAGTCACTGCCATAGTCAGGTTCATTTTGCTGTCTCTTCCTTTTGCTCATCCATCAGGCCAAATTATATTAAGGAGTAATTTTTCGAGGTATGGAGACAGTCGTCTAGATCACATCACGTATCTAAGAAACAATGCACAGTGTGTGGTGTTACATGAGAAGATCGCTGAACTAGGAGTGTTCACATAATCGTAGTCCTTTGTGCTTTACTCTGAATAGAAGTGAAGCAAACATGACTGAGTTTTTTTTTTTTTTTTGCTTTTTTTCCCCCTCCCCCCCCTCCTCTGTAATGCATCTCGTGGCCTCCGACAGGTATCTTATAATCATCATAATCAGTGGGCATAATCATTATCTTTTTCCTTCAATGTAGAATGCCCTTCTCTTTTACTTGCCTGTTTGTGTTGCCGTAGCAACACTGGTGTCATTATTCACATGCGATTGCAGCTGTAGTGATGTGGACGAGGATTAGTAAAGTGTTATGGAAGTTTTCGCTATGAACCGGTGTTGATTTAGAGGCCTAAGAATAAATATGTACAATATATGCCGAGAAAATAACAACATCTTGAGGCATTGGGAAAATTGGATCCATGTTTAATCTAATATTTTCATACTGAAAGCATGAAAAAGCAGTAGAACTTCTGAATTTAGTATATACTAATCATCAGTCCTGGTTTAGCTGTGATGTCTGGGTTTCTATCATATCGAGTAATGTGTAGGTAAAATGCAGTTATGATTTTAGCATAAGGAGTAGTTATATATAATTGAATGGAGTGCCACGCCTGGCTCAAGCATTGCTTTGTAGCACTGAAATGTTTTAGTAATTAGAGTATTTCAGTTGGTATTATACCACAGAATGTTTGAATTCTCGAATCTAGTCGGTCAGAAGGTGTGACCTTATTTTCTTCTGACGGAAAGGC
>CM040975.1:4586602-4587716 GCA_022985145.1 Pangasius djambal
ATAATCGTGAGCTTTGTGTTTGTTTTGTTTTGTCTTGCTCTTACCCCCCTCCACCACTCCCCCTGCTCTTGCACCGTAACCCACCCCTCCTTTTCCCAGGACATGAGCTCCAGCTCCGACAGTCTTGAGTTAGAGGCTGGTACCGTAAGTCAACCACTGTCTAATAGCATTCTTATCTGTGCATTGTGGGATGATGGCTGTTTCTGTTTGCAGTTGGGGTTGGACTCCCAGATTCCTTCAGATGTGTGCCTTTTAAAATTTGCAAGCATGTCATCCTGAGATCATTGTGTTATTAATACAATTTATTTTGTTGTATGTCTGTGTCAGCAGGACACTTGTCCAATGAGACTTGTGATTTATGTCTTTGAGCTGACATGCTTGTAAACGTAGCCTTTGTCTTTCTTCCTCCTGTTATGCTACCCATTGTTGTAATTAATGGAACAATTAAGGAAGGGTTTCTCTTTTCTGGTGAAAGTTTGACATCTGTAAAAGTTTGCTGATTATTGAACAAAGATCATTTAAGGAGCATTAAGGCCTTTTCACACCGAACATAAGGCAACTACATTTTACAAAAGTGAAAAATAATTTACTTTATTACTTTATACAGTTATCTATCTATCGGTCAGAGTGTGTTATCCTTATCCTAAAAGAAACACATGAAAAAGGAAAGAGAGTAATTCTAGGTTCATCCAGTCCTTAAAGAAGGCGGCAACGTCTGCTCATACAGGAGCTGAGGATGTACAGTGACCATTTTACTGTCAGATGAACGCATATCTGCATATTCTAGCACCATCCAATGCACAAATGACCAGGTAACAATGAACGCCGAGCAGCGTTAATATCTGTAAATAAATGTAGATATTATTATGGAGTGTTGAATTAATAGGAGCTGAAATTATGTAAAACTATAAAACCTCACACCCTGGCGATATGCATTTTCGTAGTCACTATTTGTCATTCTACTCTTTGAGCTCTGCCACAAGTTCTCATGTATCATCTGTGTTGTCTGGTTAACATCATGACTAGTCTGTTATGTGAATACAAAGTCTTATCTTTTTGGTTTTTTACCAAAATGAAGTCATCACAGACAAAAAGCAGATGCATCTGTGCAGCG
>CM040975.1:4587816-4607961 GCA_022985145.1 Pangasius djambal
AAAAAAAAATTTTTTTTTTTTTTTTTTTTTTTTTTCCCTCAAAAGAATACGAAACGTATGTTCGTTATGTCATTTTCAGTTTTTATAAATACAATTTAAATAGATTTTACACACTTATAGCATTATTGTACCGCATATCGCATTATTTAACACGTTATCGCATATCGCATTTCTCTTCAATATCGTGCAGCCCTAATAGAAATGTGTTTGTTAAAATCTTGCCACCACCTTTTACTTGGTGCGTGTGTTTGGTGTGCACAGGCCTTTAGTCTAGACAAAGTCCATAATCGATTGTTTGCTCCCCTAAAGCACCATAAAGTCAGTTTGCTGTCCTCAGGCACTTCAGCTGGAAACAGTCCTAGATAGCCATAATGGAGTCAAACCCATAAATGCGGGAATAATGTCTTCCTAATGTGCTGGGTCTGAAACTGGGTCTTTCTTTTTCTTTAACTCAACTGTAAAAATATTTTGTGGTCCTCTGTATCTGGTACTTGGCATTGATTTCCTTGTGCCAGAATTATTTGTGATCTAATCGTACAGTCAGTAATTTAGTTAAATTATGGATTTTATATAGAATGCTTCGTTGAACAGATCTGCCTACATTTATTTTAAATAGTTGTTTGTGGGGTTCTGTAAGTAAACAAACTCTGCTTCTCTTGTTATTGTTATTCAAACAGTCAATTACTTCTATAGCGCTATTACCTTGAGGTATTGTCTGTTACTACGGTAAATGAATCACCATGCAATTGTCAGCACTCTGTTCTTGATAACGTGGTTAAATGGGATGTACCTGCCCTCGTTTAAGCATTCGTTAAAACGTGATTTCACCTTCTAGGTAAATGATTTGTGGTTAAGCTTTTCTCTACAGCCTCGTACACATGGTACTCAAATTTATGTCTCCGTATTACCTTGGGAGCAGTAAATAACCGCAGATAACACATATGGAGGAGTTTGACGAGTCTTGCTCCACATTTGCCATTGTGGAATGGGCTCATTTTTCGCCTCAGTAATGCTCTCATTCAGGTTGTTCATTCTTGTCACACTTGTGCCATCCTATGGTCAGCTGTTGCTAGAAAGCACTCTTGTGTGTGTTCTTTTTTTCCCCTCATTTATTTACACCCTCATACTTTGCTTTGATTTCATAATGATTGTACCATGCATGTTTAATTTGGCTGTCTACACATTTTGTTTTGTAGTAATTGCAGTCTCAGTTGTCACTATTACCAGTAACTTTTGCTGCTTGTTGGTCACTAGTGTTTTGATGGTGTATTTGTGAAATACGTGCACTCAAATTTCAGTCTTTCTGTTTCCTCTCTCCTCTTTCCTCACATGTCTTTGGCATTCTACTGTCCTCCTGTCAGCCTGTACGTCTGACTCCTCAGCGTGAGTTCATTAAGTCTCTGATGGGTATTGGGAAAAGACTGGCCACTCTGCCCACCAAGGAGCAGAAGACACAGAGACTCATCTCGGAGCTCTCGCTGCTTAACCACAAGCTGCCAGCGCGAGTGTGGCTGCCCACTGCGGCGTTCGACCACCATGTGGTGCGAGTTCCTCACACACAAGCCGTTGTGCTCAACTCAAAAGACAAGGTGAGCATTTCTTACAAATAATTAAAGTAATTCATATGAATCCTGGAATTGAGGCATTTGATACATTTCTTTAATTGTATATTGTTCTCAGGCACCATATCTAATCTATGTGGAAGTTCTGGAGTGTGAGAACTTTGAGACGTCAAGTGTACCAGTGAGGATTCCAGAAACGCGCATCCGCAGCACACGATCTGTAGAGAATCTCCCAGACTGTGGTATCACAGCCGAGCAGCGTGCCAGCAGCTTCTCTACCGTTCCCAACTATGACAACGATGATGAGGCCTGGTCCGTGGATGATATTGGAGAGCTCCAGGTTGAGGTACAATGACACAGCTGTTCTGTTTTTTTTTTTTTTTGTTTTTTTTTTGTTTTTTTAACAAATGGTTTATTTTATCCTTCTGTAAATATATCTATCCCTTGTTCCTCTTTAGCTGCCTGAGATCCATACTAACAGCTGTGACAACATCTCCCAGTTCTCAGTTGATAGCATCACCAGCCAGGAAAGCAAAGAGCCAATTTTTATTGCTGCTGGAGATATCAGGTACATGCACACAATGGATATAAAAAGTCTACACGTCCCTATTAGATGGCAGGGTTTATGAAGTAAAAGGATGACACTAAGATAAATCATGTCAGATCATTTCTTGCATTCAATGTGAAATTGCAAAGTATACAAATAAAGTGAAAAACAATCAGAAGCTTTTTTTTTTTAAAGTAAAAAGGAAAAATAAAAAAAAACTTACAATAACAGAGCTGAATACGTTTGCACACCCCTAAACTAATACATCGCTGAAGCACCTTTTGATTATATTACACCACTCAGTCTTTTCGGCTGAGTCTATCCGCGTGGCACATCTGGACCTGGTAATATTTTCCCACTCTTTCTTGCAAAAACATTCTAGATCCATCAGATTGTAAGGGCATTTCGTGCACAGCCCACTTCAGGTCACCCCACAGATTTTTTTAACTCGATTCAGATCTGGTCTCTGGCTAGGTCATTCAGAAACATTGATCTTCTTTTGGTTAAGCCATTCTTTTGTTGATCTGAATGTATGCTTTGGGTCATTGTCGTGCTGAAAGGTTAAGTTCCTTTTCATCTTCAGCTTTTGCCACATGGTTTGCGGTGATTTAGTTGGGCTTGGATGTTTTTTTGTGAGAAAGGGCTTCCATCTAGCTACCCTACCCCACAGTCCAGACATGTGAAGAATACGAGAGGTTGTTGTCACATGCAGAGAGTAATCAGTACTTGTTACATATTCCTGCAGCTCCTTTAATGTTGCCATAGGTCTCTTTGCAGCCTCCCTGATAAGTGTTTGTCTTGTTCTTTTGTAAATTTTGGAGGGACGTCTTGTTCTTAGTAATGTCGCTGTGGTGCCCCATTTTCTCCTCTTGATGATGGCCTTCACTGTGGTACATCTAATGTTTTGGAGATTCTTTTCTACCCCTCTCCTGATTGATATTTTTCAATAAGTGAGATACCGTACAAGCTCTTTACAGACCATGGCTTCAGCAGTTAGATGAAACCAAGATGTCAAGAAAATCCTACAGAAACAGGGTTGGGTTAATCAGAAAGGTTTTATTGATGACAACTGTATGATAATTACTTTTGAACATAAGATTGAATGTGATTGGTTCATTCTGAACACAGCCACATCCCCAGTTATAAAAGGGTGTGCACACTTATGCAGCAAGGTTATTGTAACTTTTTTATTTTTCCTATATCTACCATGATTGTTTTTCACTTTTATAAATTGTGATTTCACATTGAGGGTGGAAAAGGTTCTGACATGATTAATCTTAGTTACATTTTTTTTTCTTCACTTTATCAAGTTTTGCTTATGCTTGAGGATGTGTGTATATTTCTTCACACTCCAGACCATGTGTATGCAAGAACCCCTTGTGGTAGAAAAGTGTAATAGCAGGTAAACTGACTGTGGAACTTCTATATCACGTACTGTCTCTTATATCAGCATAATTGAGTGAGCAATTACTGATTTCATTGTTCACAAGATGCAGAGAGATGACACAGGAGGAGTGTAAAGTGAAGTCATATAAAAGGAACATTTTAAAGGTCGATTAGGATTATGCCTTGTTTCAAGATTCGACTGACTCAGCTTTGTGTAGGGACTGTGGAGTTTTTAACACCAATGGAAATTTGTTTTGTTTGGAATGTTGTTTGCCCAGTGCTTGTTTTAGTTGATCTCTGTTCTAGTGCTTTTAGCCACGAGTACATTTCATAGAGAAATTGGAGACAGTACTATCATTTTCCAACCGACCACGAGTTGAATAATGACACGTCTTACCTTCATTCATATCTCTCACATTGCATACATTGCACTTCCAAAACCAATAGCAGAAAAGACAGCAAAAATAGCAAATTTTCATCCTATCACATCTACATGTAATTGGGGGAAATAGAATTCACACACGTACTTATATATTTTTATTTATTAGACAAACTACTCTAAACTAAATGAAATTGCCAAATAAACCATTTTTGCTCTACTTAATGCAACAGTATCTTTACCTCATTGTTGATGAAGTTTCTTCTTAGACCTCTTGCATCTCTTTCTTGCGTCTTCTTAGACTTTTTGGCATGCTCCATGTTGTCAGACACAAGAAGCACTACGAGCAGGCTACTGTGCTTTTTACCGGGAAATTGTTTACCATATGTGGGGATTTGAGGGCATTTATTTATGCAAATGAGTGTGGCAGGGCACGAGCGACACGGTCTCGGTCCAAATCGCTTCCTAGTGACCTGTAGCAACTGTTTGATTACACTGAGAAAGCAATTCTACCCGATCCAGACAGAACCTTTATTATGGGCAGTTGGTGACCGTTTTTGTCGATTCACGCTGATAAACTGAGCCACTAGGTGCAAATGGAGCCACCGGACAGAGCTGTAGCGCTGAGGAAAGTTGTATATTGGACAACCAATGAACAAAAAAAAGAAAATGAATGCTGGATGCAACACACAAAATGTTTAAAACTAGTTATTTAAATAATAATTGAATCATTTACTTAGTGCTGGTTTTCCATGCTCAGGGTGGTTTGTCATTTCACCATGCGCCTACAGAGAGTTTGTTTATCTTTCACCCATCTTTTTTTTTTTTGGCTTGTTTAATTATATGCAGTGTGAAATTAAAACCACACCAAATAGCTAGTGCTTTGATTCGGACTGGGCAAAGAGACTAACTGGTGTGATAGTAAGACTTTTAAACATTTAAAAGTGGTTTCTGCTGAATGTATTGACCTTGGGTCATTGTCTCTCTCCTAATTTGCGTTTCTGTGCACTTATTTAGGCGGCGCCTCTCTGAGCAGCTTGCACACACGCCAACCACATTTAAGAAGGACCCAGAGGATCCCTCAGCAGTAGCCTTAAAAGAGCCCTGGCAGGAGAAAGTTAGGTAAGTAGAGAAAAGCACTTCATACCAAGTTTTTTTTTTTTCCCACTTTGTTTGTTAGTTTATTTGAAAAAACTTGTGTTAATCTTTTTCTCTCCTGCTGCTAAACAGACGAATTCGGGAGGGCTCTCCATATGGGCATCTGCCTAACTGGCGTCTCCTCTCAGTCATAGTAAAATGTGGTGATGATCTAAGACAGGAGCTTCTTGCCTTCCAAGTGTTGAAGCAACTACAGGTTATTATCCTTTATTTTCTGTAATGACATTCAACTATGAATTTCAGTGTTTTTCAGAATATGATCTTTGCAGCTTTGTTAGTATGTGACTATAATTAGTTGGCATTAAATAGATTTATATTTTGTGATCTACACCTCATGGCTGATAAACTTGTTCGTTTGTTAATCATCATCTCCATTCTCCGTGGTTATAGGCAATCTGGGAGCAGGAGCGTGTCCCTCTGTGGATTAAACCCTATAAGATCCTGGTCATCTCCTCTGATAGTGGCATGATTGAGCCAGTGGTCAATGCCGTGTCCATTCATCAAGTGAAGAAGCAGAGTCAGCTCTCGCTGCTTGACTACTTCCTGCAGGAGCATGGCAACTACACTACAGAGGCTTTCCTCACTGCACAGCGCAACTTTGTGCAGAGTTGTGCAGGCTACTGTCTCATCTGCTACCTGCTGCAGGTTAAGGACAGGTGAGGCTGAAAGTTCTATCACATCACACCTGTTTTAATTTGTGCTCATTCTGTAGAGCTGTGGAGCCACAATTGCTCTCGTCCATTATTAGGAATGACTGAAATTAAAATGAAGTGAAGTAAATATTGTGGTCTAATTAAAGTAAGAGATTTCATCCAGTTTACTGCAGGTCATTGCAGTCATTTTCTGACATTGTTGGATATAAAGTATAGAGTATAAAGCCACACATTGGTGAACTCATTCTCTGTCCTGTTGAACAGCCTGCAGTATTTTAACAATTTTTTTCAAGTCAAGTTGCTATTATTTTCATTAGCCAAAATCACAACATAACACAGTTGTACGCTTTATTCATCAGCCTGTCAGAGTAGGTAATGCGTTATAATGGCTTAAATGTTCTGAAAGTGACATAATTTCAGATATCAAGTGTCCCGTTGTATAAAATTGCTCATAATGATGGGAAAATTAGGAAATGACTGCAGTGAGCATCCGCGTGAGCATGAGCATATGTGAATCAGAAGATATTACAGATAATGTGTATAAATAACAGGAAGAATCTCTCTCCTGCTGTCTCACAAAGACATACACGCAAAGCAAATACAAGTATTGGTCAAATACCTTTTACTTTCTTTTTCTAAATGAAGTTAGAACTGTAAAGAGGACCATTATTAGGAATGACAATTCTGTACCCTAGAACTTTATTTGTTAACTCAATCTGTAATTGCTCCTGTAAACACCACCTTTAGACAACAAAAACATATTAAGAATTGCATAAAATTATATGGCAACACACACATTAATCATATTAACATGTAGGAATTCAGTTAAAACTATATTGTCCAGGGATCACTAGTTTGAATCCTGAAGATGTCACAGCCATCCGTGTGTACAAGAGCACTAAATTGGCCGCTGTGTGTGGGAGGGGTGGTATGCGTTCTCTCCCCTATCAGTCACAGAGACACTAGGCAATCATGGGCATCCATGAGCTCATGCATGCAGAAGGGGGCAGATAGCGCTTTCTTCCGAGTGTGTTGCACTGCCCCGTGACGCAGCGCGAGCAGCAGTTCGAAACGATGCGGTTGGCCTTCACGTGTCTCGGGCCTTCACCCTTCCAGGTTGGTACTGATGGATGGGAATTGGCCAAGATGAAATTTTGAGGGAATTTATTGGGGGGAAAATTTTTTTCCCAAAAAAAAAACCCCTGATCTTAGCACAAAGTAAGTATAAAATGTTCTTCTAGGCAAAGTGCATTTATGGCATGTTGCTGTCATAAAACGCGAATGGAATTTATCCAAGTCCCAGGTCATACTCTAAACTGGGACTAATTTTAGTCATAAGAACGTTTTTCAGCGTTATTGTCATCAGCGATACTGAGAGGCTTGATGAATACAAACTTGTATCTGTGTATACACAGCAGATGATTTAGGATTGCAAAAGTGAAATTCAATAAGTATCAATTTTCTTGGCGTGGGACTGAGATGATTTACCAAATCAGTCACTGATTGAGAAAGTCTTTGACTTGTCACAGTATATAAAGAAACTGTACCAGTATACAATATATCTGTGACCAGTATTACATAAGAGAAATACTACAATTATTAACAAACCACATACTGTGCAGTTTGTGTACAGGTGGGTTATTATGATTAACCCTGAGTGCGTCTTTATATTGTACAGTACTTATTGTGTCTCATAATGTTCTGCTTTCCAGGCACAACGGAAACATTTTGCTCGACTCTGAGGGTCATATTATTCACATTGACTTTGGCTTCATTTTGTCAAGCTCTCCAAGAAACCTCGGCTTTGAGACTTCTGCCTTCAAACTGACCAATGAGTTTGTAGATGTAAGGACACGTGTATATGTACTGGCAAAAAAAATATTTTGAAAGGTATGAAAAGTACCACACACAAGCTTTTTGTTCAGATTTCAAAACTGTGGTTATCTTTTAGGTCATGGGCGGTCAAGATGGAGACATGTTCAACTATTACAAGATGCTCATGCTTCAGGGTCTCATTGCTGCACGCAAACATATGGAGAAAGTCATCCAGATAGTGGAGATCATGCAGCAAGGTAGTGTCTATCCCTAAGCAGTTCTCTTAAGAGCTTCTGGTGTGTGTGGCAAAGGAAGATTTAGTAGCATTTCTTTTGATTAGCATCACAAAATTCTTCTTTAGTAGTCACTTTTTTTTGCTAATGGTTAGAGTTTGTGATTGCTCTCCAGGCTCCCAGCTGCCCTGCTTTCATGGCTCCAGCACCATTCGTAACCTGAAGGAGCGATTTCACATGAGCCTGACGGAGGAGCAGCTGCAGGTGTTGGTGGAGCAGATGGTGGACGGCTCCATGCGTTCCATCACCACCAAGCTGTACGACGGCTTCCAGTACCTCACCAACGGCATCATGTGAATGTGGCGTGAGAGCGGACTCGAACATTGTGACTAGGAAAAAGCTGCACCACTTTCAGGCCACTCCCAACCTTTTGCAACCTTTCTGTTTTCAACATCCTAACGTGTTTCTACACCAAGACTGAGTTTTTGATCATGGATTTTATACCCTCAAGAGGTCTCAGCTGTGAAGTTTTGCTTTGTCTTTTTTCCCCCCCTCAAAGCCTTCCCTCAGTTTCTTAGTCCTTCCCTCTTTCTGTGTTGTTTCTCCTGGGATCTGGGATATCTTTTTGGAATATGCTTTTATCCACTATGCTAGTGCCTCCTTTGACTGCGTTCAGACTCACACTGCTTTTGTGTCTAATAAATGTGCTGTGTATTTGCCGTCTTATATTCTCATGTTCTCCTGCACAGTTTGGTTTCGGTATCACTGATCATTTCTATTTTTGTGAACAGCCTACAGCTTTCACGCCTACACATAATGCAATCCCTGCTGAGACAACTCAACAGTGCACAGAGTCATGTGTTGAGTAATGCACATTGTGTAATATGAGGGAAAGAGGTAACAGCACACAGTCATCAGTGGCTTTTGTCTGATCAGTGTTATTTTAGCTGCAGTTTGAGAGAAGCAAACACTTCTTTCAGATCCAGATGGAAATGTTGAGCTAGGTGCTGCTGGTTGAGAGACTCTTAAAAATTGTCCTCTCAAAGAGGCACTAATTGTTTCATTAAAGCTTTTTAATTGGCTTTATTTGACCTTTAAAATCACACCTGCAGTCAAACTTGCCAGGTCCCAAATGGCCACTATACTTTCAGCTTCATATAGCGAAAAAAAAACCCACTGATGCGATAAAACATGAGTGGGGTATGAAGAGAGAAACTAAAAGTCTAATTCTAACCATTCTAAGTATTAAAGTGTGATATGACAGAGCAAGAGTCAAAACACTATTTATTGCTTATTTACAATTACTTGCATTCTCATGTACAACAAAAATGGCTGACTTTTTTTTTTTTTTTTTTCTTATTTCATTTCAGTTTTTTTTGAGCAGCAGAAATATATGATTCCTTAGTGTGTACAAATGTACATAATATAAATTTTAAACTTCAGAAATGTACATGGACTCTTTTCTTATCAGAGTGATGGGGAGCTGGGCTGAAATGGGTAACTTGGCCCCTGAGTTACTTGACAGGAGAATTTCATGAGATGTTGCTTATGGGGGGAGATTGACACTTGTGTAAAATGATCAGATGATAAGAAAAACAAAAACCTGCAAATAAATGGAAGAACGCAGTCCATTATTAATGTTTAGTTTCAGATTATTAAATGCCACTACATGCATACAAAAGTTATTGTCAATATTATTATTATTATTATTATTATTATTATTATTATTGTTGTACGAAGAAAGAGACATGACCTGAGAGTTCCATTAACAAGACTCGTTCCTCCATTCTGTAGAGCCTTAGAGTTTTAATTCACCTTTTTTTCAGTGAAAGGTCCAGTTCTTGTGAATTATTTGAACATGTTCGAGTAAGCCATTTCGGAGTCTATTCGTCCTTGTCTTCACATTTTATACTTCTCTTTGTTTCTATGTTTTTCGCTTCATTTGTAACTTGTTTGACGGACCATCTCTCACGATCATGTGAATGACCTCCCCTAACTTGTGAATGTTACTTTGTATAATAAATTAAATGTATCTGTTTCATGTCGTGAGTGTTAATGTTGTCCACTGTAGTGTTGTCATAATGTCGACTGCACATTTGAGTGTTTTCCCTGCTCCCAGCACACCTGATACAACTAATCGGTGAATTAGCAGCACTTCCTGTGTTGAAGTAGGAAAAACACTAAAATCTGCAGGACAGAGTGTATTCTGAATGATTATTAATGAATCATTCTTTAATGAAAAGTTGCCAACTCAATTGCTACTCTGAGATTGACCTGTCAATTCGTGCAGATTTAATTGGCCAAATCCTTTGAGGATAAGGAACTGTAGCTCTACAAGTGTGAAGTTTATACAGTCATGTTATTGTGTTGTGATTTATCTTGCACCAAGGGGAAAAGAAATCCATATTTGGCAATCTTGAACTATACATAATTAAGGGATCCCACCCCTTGAGTGCTCTTGCCCCAGCTGTGCCACCTCTGTATTGTCTGGATTTTGGGCAGGGGTAGCTCAGTGGTTATGATGTTGAGCTTCAGATCAGAAGGTTGTGAGTTGAAATCCTAGTGCTGCCACTGCTGGACCCTTGAGCAAGGCCCTTAACCCTCATCTGCTCAGGTGTGTAAGTGAGATTAATGTAAGTCACACTGGAGAAGGGTGTCTGCTAAATGTCGTGTGTATTTATATTGTTGAACCTGGTAAAATATTCCATCTTGTATTGGGCACCTGAACGTCCTGCAGTGCCTCAGTGGATCACTAGGGGGCGCCATTTACAGTCGCTCTGATACTGCAGCACTGCTACCCACAATGCAGTGGTTTCTTTACCTGTCGGCACTTGCCTCAGTGAGCTATCCGCGTCTGACTTTTCTTACAGGACAGTTCCTAATGCTTTTACAGCTGATGCACTTTACTATTAACTCATCCTGAAGATTAAAAAAATTTACAGTACAGGGGATGGGTTTACATTACTGTCTGTAGCAACAGCCCGAGTTTCACCTGGAACCTGCTGCTTCCTTAAGCACGCGCACTGATTTCTACACAGAAGTGAAGACTCCTGGGCAGGAGTGCTGGACAAGGAAGTGCTTTTATTTCAGCATGGTGAGTAAGCTGTGTGAAAGGAAGCGTCTGATGTATGCCAGTCGTCCAGTTTGTAGTTGAGAGTACTCAGTGTGACAGTTTCTAACAGCTGATTATATATTTTTTTGATTGATTTGTGATTGAAATGTCTAGTCGCATGAAAATTGTATTAGTTTGTGAAAACAGTGCTGATTACACTGTGGGCCCAAACGTATTCAATCTGTTTCAGTCATAATCTTGGAGAAAAAAAACAAAAAAATAACTCATTTACCTGGCCAGGTATCTGTGTGTCTGAGAGTGCACGCGGAAAAACAAACAAACAAACAACTCAGTTACCTGGGCAGGTATCCGTGTGTCTGAGACTGGGCGAGAAAAACACACACACACGCACAAAAAAAAAAAATTGGTAACCTGGGCAGGTATCCATGTGTATCTGAGAATGGGCGAGAAAAACACAAACAAACAAACAAACAAACAACTCAGTTACCTGGCCAGGTATCCGTGAGTGTCTGAGAGTGGGCGTGGAAAAAACAAACAAACAAACAACTCAGTTACCTGGCCAGGTATCTGATCGTAAGAATGGGCGCATGTTGGGCGCGGCCTTACTGCTGCGTTTGTAAGATCTTTGCCTGGACAGCCTAACTGTCTAAATAATAGCTCATTTTGGTTATAAATAGCTTTCCACAGAAAGTCCAAAGAAGAAATCAACAAGTGGCTAGCAGCTGTACACTTAAACTCCAATGCTGTTACGTAGTAAAAAGCCTGTGTCATTGCTCCAAGCCAGTTTAAAGTCGGTTTAAAGGCCTAGCTGGGAGTGTATTCAATTTCAGTTCAATTTCACTTTTAACAATAGATATTGTCAAAATGTAGCTTTACAGAAATCCAGAGGTACTCTCTGAAAAAAATAATACTAAACTGTACCTTTCCTTGTTGCTGGACCACTACCTTCAAGAGCACATCTTTAATAATGTACCTTTAATATTTAATATCTTTCACCTGGAAAATGTGGATATGGTGTACCTTTTAAAATGTTTAAAAGTTCATGGTAATAAGCTTTCAAGGTAAACTCTGTGCATGTTTCTAGGAAAAAGATACATACTAATGGTACAAAAGATGTACCCTTGAGGGTACTACCCTAGAAACAAGGAAAAATACATTTTCATACTACTTTTTCTGAGAGTGTAGATTCCTAATGAGCAAGCCAGAGGCGACAGTGGCAAGGAAAAACTCTCTGAGACAACATGAGGAAGGAAACTTAAGAGAAACCAGACTCAAAAGCGAAGCCACCCTCTTCTAGGTTACACTGGATAGTATTACTATTAGTATTAATAAGATTATAGATCATTACTCTTCTATAATTGTATATAATTAAAATAAAAGAGTACTGAATGTGTTGAAAAGAGGGACAGAATGAGTGTCCGTGTTCATGATTACAGCAGCTGATGAAAGTGTATCCAAGCGAGACCATCTACAGCATCAGAATATGAGTTGTGAGTGAAGAAGCTCCAAAGAGAAGTCGAGTATGTGCAGAGGATGAATCAGGCAGAATGTCACATTGAATTTTTTTTCTCCATTTTTATCGGCTTGTCCTCCAGTCCAGTACCTTTATGGTCCCTCAAAGGGAAATTCGCTTTAGGGTCAGGTATAAAATAGCATAATATAACATCATATACAAAACAAAAATTCAGTTTTTCCATCATATTGCATTTTGCCACTGCAAGCCTGAATCTGTGAAGCTGTAACTCGAAGTTGAGTCATGTTTTGGACAGCTGAGTAGAGATCTTGCTATTGAGGTGATATGATGAATAACTGTTATTTGGTGGTGTTTGATCAACACCAGCAATCTTGCTTTCCACCTCCACAAAGTTAAGTGTTAAGTGACATTTTGACATTTTAAACTACCAAACAAGGCAACCACGTTAACATAATAAATCTGAATGAAACCATTTTACCAAGGATGTAACCCAGTGCTCAATATGAGATGTACGTCATTGTAGAATTCAGGATCTAGTAGACAGATAGATGTGTTTTAAAGGTGTAGTTTAGGTGGATAAAGGAAACTGAATGTGACTTTGGTTGTGGGGCTGCCTCACCTTTGGTAAAGTGAATGGTAGATATTGAACAGTATTCTTCCCTCATTCTTGCACTCATGAAAGGAGTATATTTAACCCCTGTGTATATTTTAATGCTTAATTTTTTTTTTAAAGAGATGACTTATTCTAGCTGCAATTTAGAGACAGCACAGGCTCCTTTTAGACTGTTACTAATTGTAGTTGTTTCACACTGGAGTGTTGCTTAATCTTAGTTACACACAGAGAGCACCTAACTGACACCACTGCATTACACCATATTTTTTGAGATACAGAACTACTACACTTCTCACATAACACAATGTAAACAACCTCAGGCCTCTTACATAGGTGAAGACCCATTCAGGTGTTTGGGGACCAGCCATTACTATTATCTGAAAATAGAGGGTCAACACAGTGTTCTGTTGTAATTATTGTTACAGCCTCCTTCTACATGCTGTCTGTAAAGTTGGCTATGGTTAGCTCAGAAACTAACTGGTCATTATCTCTAATCCTGCTGTACATCTCCATGAGGCACATTTGTCAACTTTGGATAACTTGAGTTGATGTAAACAAGTGTATAATGCTTTCCAACAGCATCTCAGAATTCCGTTCAACTGCCCAAAAACAGAATCGAAATCGAAATCAAAGACGCATCATATGTCTTGAATGTCTTGATGTCAGTTCATTTGTGTGGTACTCAGCAGGGGCTATGTACTTTCTTGACATTTTATGCCACCACACACAGCCATGTTCATTAATGAGTATACTCATGCACGTATTAACCAGATCAACCTGCCAGTACTGTCAACAGTAAATATATTTGAAGTGTTAACCTGTATTTATGAATTGTATTTGTGCACTTGTAACAGTGAATGATCTTTTTTTCAGGGGAGTAAGGAGCGATATCACTGGCAAACCCAAAATGTGAAGGTCAGCGGGGTGGACGACATGGTCCTCCTTGCCAAAATCAGCGAAGATGCCATCACAGATAACCTCAAGAAAAGATACATGGATGACTTCATCTTTGTATTCTTGTTGCTAGATGCACAGCTTTTTATTTTTCCTTGTGTAGAACTTCATGGCATGATTTCTGTAGCTAGATTGGCTCTGAAGAAAATTGCCCTTAGGAGTGTGTGTGTGTGTGTGTGTGTGTGTGTGTGTGTGTGTGTGTGTGTGTGTGTGTGTGTGCACGTGTACACGCGTGTGTGATGCCCAGTGATGTACGTCCAATCCATTGTGTATTCTTAACTCATGATGATGAAGCACCTATGATAAAGTGGCTAATTAGTGAAGATGAATGAACAAATAGATCTGGTGATACAAAACCATCTTGATCTTTATAAATTATGTATTAGTTACAAGGTCCTTGACCACTCGTCTCCAGACATACATTGGCCCTGTGCTGATCTCTGTAAACCCTTTTAAGCAGTTGCCGTATTTTACTGACCGTGAAGTGGAGCTGTATCAGGGGGCTGTGAGTATAATTTGCCTTTCTTTTGTGTTGCAAATGATTTACAAAGATTACTGTTGTTTTATGTGGACCTGCGTTTTCAGTGTCAGAGGATTAAGGAATGAGGAGGATGAAATGCCAGGGTGCCGTTCGGTGAAAAAAACAGGAGAATACAGGGCAGGACTGAGTTGGAAAAGGCAGAGTGGTGGGGTTGCGTGTCAGCACTTGCCATACTGTGCATAGTGAAGTTAAAATATGAATGTGTTTGGGACTAAATCTGAGCTATGAATGTGACTGGAGAGATACATTAACACGTCTCTCGTGTGTAGTTCCAAACATTTTCCTTCTAAGACCCAGTATGTTTATCACAGTGTGCATTTCAGTGATACCTTCAAGTTTTTCATGCTCCTCTTCCTAAATTAGATGCATCACCAAAGTTGGTGTTTAGTGATCTATATCTATCCGATTATTAATATTAATGAAATATTGCTCTTAAATCTGATGTCTGTTTGAATGTTTCTAGGCACAGTATGAGAATCCGCCACATATTTATGCTTTGGCTGATAACATGTATCGCAACATGATGATCGATGGGGAGAACCAATGTGTCATCATCAGGTCAGGGTCATTTTACTCCTGGGGTTCTTAACGTTCCCTGCTCATGATAGGTTTAATGATTATCTTATACGCTGGATCAGTTGATTGGAATAGAGAAGACATGAGAACCCAGGATTTAAACTTTTCTAATGCACAATCATATAATGGTTGTAGTGGAGAGAGTGGAGCGGGAAAGACGGTAGCAGCCAAGTACATCATGAGCTACATCTCCAAAGTGTCAGGAGGTGGATCTAAAGTTCAAGTAAGGAATTATTCATATTCCATTCAACACATACCCATGCACATGGTGAGCTGGAAAGCATTTTTAAAATCTGAACACAATAATTCCTAGAAATAACAGTGTAGAATTATTTAAAATTGTGTTCTATGTGTAGGCATTTTTCTGAGCACAGAATTGAGCTAATTATACTCTTATAGTTGCTTAATGATGTATTGTACATTTATATATACCTTGAGCTTGCATTGTCATGATACTGTGAAATAAAGTGTCCCATTTTCTCTCTCTTTCTTTGTGTTCAGAATGTAAAAGATATCATCCTTCAGTCTAATCCTCTACTGGAAGCTTTTGGGAATGCCAAGACAGTGCGCAATAACAACTCCAGTCGCTTTGTGAGTCAAGCATCTGCATGATTCTAGCTGTATAGTATGAGCTCTATAATCTCTCATTACCAGAATACATGCTTGGTATGATTCAGTAGATAGATTTATCCAGAATTATTCAGAAAGCCTCCACCTTTACTTCTAGACACATTGCATTTGCAGCACTACCTTGGAGATTTGGTATGCATTCCAGTCCAGAAACATTTAGGCTAGTGTTAACAGCACACTGTCTCTCAACAAGTCAAGACTTGTTAGTGTTGTGTTTTTTTTTTTTCTTTTCTTTTTTGGTTTGTGAATTGTCAGAGCATGATCTTTGGGTTGTGAAAGTGCAGGGCTGTATGACTGTATGATGTTTTGTTCATTAGTGCATTGTACCAGTGAGTGTGCATATTCGTTTTCAGACTTCAGGCTGTTTCTTTGATATTAGCTTAATCCACTGTGTGTTCCCTCAGGGAAAATACTTCGAGATCCAGTTCAGCCGAGGGGGAGAGCCTGATGGAGGAAAAATTTCTAACTTCCTGTTGGAGAAATCAAGGGTGGTGTCTCAAAACCACGGGGAAAGAAATTTCCATATTTACTACCAGGTAAAAATCTTTAGTAAAACTCTTTGGTAAAACTCTCTCACATTTCCAAAAAATGGGTTTGGGTAGTGCACTGTAATGTAGTATCAGTATGAAGAGTCATATTAGAAAACTGTATAAAAGGATGATATCATCAGATATTGATGTACATAATAATTTGTAGGCATCTTAATATAAAATTTTCTCAGACAGGGACCCCATTATCTGTAAGATAAGTTGCATGTAGCCCTTCCAAAGATAATCCAAATATTGAAATATTTGGCTCATCATTTTAATGTGTACTATAATATTTGACTTATTTATTGCAGCCATAGGGCTTTTTATTCCTGAATTAAAAAGAGAACTCTGTAACTAAATCTAAAAATCACATACCCTCTGTCTGTGCTTCACTAATGCCTCAGGGTCCTTGGATCCCACTTTGAGAATCACTGGCTTAAAGAATGTGAACAGATCCTTTATCGGTTAATCTCCTATTATATTATGTTCTGCAGCTTTTGGCAGGGGCTACCAAAGAGCAGAGGGAAAATTTGGGCGTTACCACTCCTGACTACTACTTCTACATGAATCAGTCTGGCACCTACACTGTGGAGGACATCAATGACAAGAAGGAGTTCTCCGACACCATGGTGTGTTTGAAAGTCTTTGGAGAATATTTTTGCTAGTTAATTATTATTGTTTCTGCAGATCCAATGTTCAGACCACTCTAATAGTAGTAATGTGTGCCATTTTTTTCCTTTACTATGTTTTTAGGAGGCCATGTCAGTTATAGGTCTGTCTCTGGATGAACAGGATGCTGTGCTGCAGATTGTGGCAGGGATTCTTCATCTGGGAAACATCACTTTCAGAGAGGAGGGCAACTATGCTGTGGTGGAGAGTGAAGACTGTAAGTATCACAGAGCTGTTAAAGCTGTGATTTATGTTTACTGTGAAGTTTTGTAAATGTTATGCAACTGTTTTTATAGTCTTATAAAATATATAGTTTTCTATATCAACCATAATATATGTAAAATACATTAATACTAGTCATTATAATCCATATATTCTTCCATGTATGAAAATGGAACTAATCTGTATATTGTATAATATATTTTTAATATAGTATCAATCTATATTAATGTACAAAATCCAGTATATAGGATTGGTTATTATATTGTCATATATTTTCTTTTCATAAGCTACTTCAGAAGTTCTGAGATGCTTATTAGCCACGTGTTATACATTTATAAATACATCCATCTCTTCAAGTGACATTTGACAACCAAATTCCTTCCTAATACGTTGTCATGAAGTACATATTCCATGACTGCTGAAGTTGGTGCCTTTTAAGAAAATTAAAAATGCCATGTACAATAGCTGAAAACAATAAGCACCTGATTGTAATGGTGCTGAATAGTGCTGATGCATTTTGGGGGACAGAATTGGACACACATTTAATTATAACTGTTATTACATAACTCTTATCCTAAAAAAATCTTATGAAGATGTAATTAAAAAAAAGGTGTAATAAGGAGGCTTAGACCTGCCAATTCGATCAGGGATTCTCAAAACCTTTTCACTGAGAGAACCAAATACTGATATGACACATTAATGAAGGCAGACGTCACTAAATCACCCCACAGAAATATTGGTTATTTGACTTGCTAGAAGAAATTTGAATGGTGTGTGTTTGAAACACTGTATAGCTGTGGCTTTGTTTATACAATGAACTGTTGAAGGGGAGTGATGTGTGGCAGCCCGGCAAAACCCTTCACATAGTGAGATTCTGACATTTTCTTCTAAATAAAGTTTTAATAGAGTTGTAATATGTTTCGCTTTTGCACAATAAACAACAAATAAAAAAGTAAAGTTATAACATTTTGAAGACTGCTTACCACCGAAAGTGAAAAGGGAGAAAATTGCATTTAAAAAAATTCCATTCTGGTGACAAACCACACTAACAGTGTTTGTTATTTATTGAATTCATTTGCACTTACTATAGCATGTAATAATTAAATTAGAAAGATAATAAATATGACAATAAAAACTGTCTATCTTTATTACACCGTTCCAATTTATAGCTTGTGTCTATTTTTGCAACCGTGTTTGATAAACTGGTTACTTATCTACCTAAGATGATCTCTGCAGAAAGTATAAGTTTAGATAAAACATTAATAACTATTAATAACATTAATAACTGTTTCTCTAGTGTTTTGCTGAAGTGTATTTATCTTTTAAGGTGAGTTATTTAAGGTGTTATAGGTAGAAAAACCCATTTGCTAGAAGTCACCCACAGTGATATCTGATGGCTTTTTCCAGACCACCATACAAATACTATAAGTGATGGAAAGGCTGTTGTTTGAGGGCAGCAACTGCTTGTCTAAAGCTTTATAGGTTTTTTTTTTTTTTTTTTAAATTGAGCAAAAAGCCTGAGCATACAGGGAATTTCAACAGCCTCCATTTATTCTTGTCTTTACCAAGTATAAATCATCTCACATCATGCTTTATGTGTAAGCCTATAGACTAAACGTTATTTCCTTATTTAATAGAACTGCCTCCTCTCTTGTATGCTGTGCTGTCATTTTAAAGGTGCATCACATCTTCACATTTTGCTTTTCTCTTCCATCTTCCGTCACTGCTCTGCAGTTCTTGCTTTCCCATCCTATCTTTTGGGAATATCTCAGGAAGGCTTGAAGAAGAAATTGACAAGTCGGATCATGGACAGTAAATGGGGGGGCAAGACTGAGAGCATTTCTGTCACTCTGAACAGAGAGCAGGCCTGCTTTACACGTGACGCTTTGTCCAAAGCACTCTACACCCGACTTTTTGACTACCTCGTTGATGTAAGTCTCCAGCTTCAAATAAACATTTGTAATGTACACATTTTGGGTTCATCACAACTCACAAATCAAATCAATATTCCAGTATTGGTTAATTCTAACAAATGTTGTACCATTATATGCTTTGGGATTTGATATATTTTACAGAATACAACCCCCTGAATAATTTACTTATAAAGCAGGAAGTACAGGAAATATAAATGAGTTGTGTGTTAAGTGTTTGTATAAAACATTTCCTCTTTATTTAGTGACTGTACATTTCTGTTCTGTCCAAAGTCAATAAACAAAGCCATGCAAAAGGACCACGAGGAATTCAACGTTGGAGTTTTGGACATTTATGGCTTTGAAATCTTCCAGGTAGGAATTAATCCCTTAGTACAGAGGAAAGTGTGAATGGAACAATGAAAATGCAGTTCAACCAGCAGGCTTCTGTGTTTGCCTTATTTGTGTCACATACAGCAAAATGGATTCGAGCAGTTCTGCATAAACTTTGTGAACGAGAAGCTTCAGCAGATTTTTATTGAGCTCACTCTGAAGGCTGAGCAGGTCGGCAACACAGTTTTTATATCCTAAAAAGAGACACTGTGGTTTACGTTAAGTTGTTAAGGGATTACTAGCATTTCTCACTTTGCTCTTTACAGGAAGAGTATGTACAGGAAGGAATCAAATGGACACCAATTGAGTACTTCAACAACAAAGTCGTATGTGACTTAATAGAGTCCAAAGTGGTGAGTTTCTCTTACTATATTTAGAAAACTACTGACTGTCATAGAATTGGCATTTAATTGCATAGATTGCAAGATAACCTTGAACTGTGATTTTCCCAGAACCCTGTGGGGATCATGAGCATTTTGGATGATGTGTGTGCTACCATGCATGCCAAGGGTGAGGGTGCAGACCAAACTCTGATTCAGAAGCTGCAGATGCAGATCAGCAGTCACGAGCACTTCAACAGCTGGAACAAGGGCTTCATAGTGCATCACTATGCAGGCAAGGTAAGAAGCGCCTAATGCAATATTTACCAAGTACCAGTAAGTGATCTTGTGAATGTTTTATGGTCGTGTATATATATATATACACTGCCCTCCAAAAGTTTGGAAACGCCTAAACAAAATAGGGTTTTTGGGCAATATCAGCATAAATCCTCTTTAGTTAGTGACCATTTTCCATTGATAATAAGGGACAACACAAACTATGAAAAC
>CM040975.1:4608061-4622980 GCA_022985145.1 Pangasius djambal
CATCTTTGGGCAATCCTCCAGGAGGCTTGGAGTAATATATCAAGTCAATGTTTGAATAAACTGACTGCTCGGATGCCTAGTGTTGTCCCTTATTATCAATGCAAAATGGTCACTAACTAAAGAGGATTTATGCTGATATTGCCCAAAAACCCTATTTTGTTCAGGCGTTTCCAAACTTTTGGAGGGCAGTGTACATGATTAAGTATTTAGTTGCTGATTAAAATTGAGTGTTCTATCTGTATGCGCAGCGTGTAGCAAGTCCATCCTGAGAGAAGAAAGCAAACTTCTACAGGACACAGTACCATCAAAAACATACTGTTTTCCAAACCTTCCCACAGGTTAGTCACTTTTTATCAGATCATTAGCATTTTTAATATGGCTGTTAAGACATTTCAAATAGCCTGCAAAGTTTAGGTATAAGGCACTGTACCTGAAGGGAAGAGGGAATGTTCAAATAGTGAAATTATTAGAAGGATGAAAAGTGGTTCATCTTTATTTCCCTTATTTTGCTATTTGAATGTCATATACTGACTTTTTTAATCACAGTGCTGGAACAGAGTTACGCCTCCATGTTTCTCCGTGTGAGGGGACTTTCTAACACACATCCAATTATAGGTATGTGTGCATGAACTTTTTCATTAGTGTGCCATTATGTCTGTGGCAGAAATGTGTTTGTGTGAAATGTAGTTTTTGTGTTTGCAGGTCTGTCTAATATACTGGAGTGTCGAAGTATTTCACAGCCAACTTTTTTCCTGTGTCTAAACTGTGCTGAGAAAGTTAGCAGAGAGAACCTTTGTGACCATATGACCAGCGAACGGCACCAATACTTGTCCATTGTGAGTGCAAGAGTGTTTATGTTCACATTAGGCTGTAATCAGAGTCACAGAATGCATCAATATTTATGCGGGGAAAGTAATGCTTATCCAGAATGCAGTAATGTATGCACAGGATGAAGACTGTTTTTATAATGATTTTAGTATTTTGATTTATCACAATTGGAGTATTAAATCCTCACTATGTGAGCTTAACTCAGCTCGGAATATGGCCCATTGTACTCCATTAGAATGTGCTTGAAGCGTCAAGTTAGTTTTGCATTAAATAGGTTTGCATATACTGTTCTTTCAGAGAGCTCAGTATCATGAGATATTTCAGCACTGGCAGTGGCAGACCATTCATCAGAAGACCATTCGTGACTTGGCTGACAAACTGGCATTGGCAGAGAAAGGGTTAGATGCTAAGGTAATCTATCTAGGGTTAATAGCACCTTAATCTTCATCAGACTGCTTCTTTGAAGAAATCAGAAGGATATTTTTCCTGTTTTTTTGTTTCCCCCCCTAAGCATATCACGTAACTGCACTCGCAAGACCCAAACGTAATGGATGAACAGGACTGTAGTGCTAGTGTTCAGACAACATTGTCGTGCAATAAGATTGAGCTGCAATAATGAATATATTGGGGGAGGATCTTTGAATAATAAATTAACTATTAATCTTTTTGAAACATAAGCCTCATGTTAGATTGTAGACATTTCACCCCATTTCAAATCTTAGGAGACACAGAGATGCACATACTGTATATACTGATCTGATTCCTCTATGAAGTAAGGCCTGTTGGAACACATTGTATTCCTTTAACTGTACAGCTATATTCCTTTTTCTGCACTAGACTATAATATTCACTTTTACACCTTTCTGGGGTATCTAGGCTAAAACTAGGATATTCTATACCTCAACAGTGTGGTTTTTTTGTACAGGTCATCAAGTTGAACCACAACCAGTACAAGTCTCTGTGTTCTGCGGACTTCCATGATGGTTAGTGTGTGCATGTCTGTGTTTGTATATACACTATCTGGCCAAAATTATGCGTACACCTGACCATCATAGTCATATGTGAGTGTTCCCCAAATTGTCACAAATTTGGCAGGGACTAAATCTGGACTGGGATGTTCAACAAGCACATATGGGTGTGATTGGTCAGATATCCACATACTTTTAGCCATATAGTGTTTAGCTGAACAAAAAGTTTAATAACAAAATCTGATTAACTCTTAGAGGGTTAGATGCATAGCAATTGAAAATGTATATCATGTTGTATATGTTTGTCAGCTGGTTCTGTATTTGCAAATTTTAGCAATTGAAATACTACAGAGGATGTTTGGATCATGTTTGGACGAGAGCTCACAGCCATCACACCTTGCAGGCCAGAATCACAGAAGCAATGGTAGCTGTACAACCACATTGTGCAACTCTTTATAGCCCCTTTATGTAAAGAAAATGACAAAGTACTGGGATTACTTGTGTTTGAATCAGCGATCATAGTCACATTTCACATGCTCATGTCCTTCACGTCTTTATCTGTGCTCCAGAAATCTCTATGGTGAGGTCACCACCAGAGTCTGTGGAAGCTGAAAAAGAAAGAGATCATCAGTCACAACAAAGCTGCAACAACACAACACAAATTCAGGAAGTACACAGTAGTCAAGTACCACTTAAAGGTAAAGCTGTAAAAAAACAAAACGCACTGCCACTTCTGATTTGGTTGTTGATTATCGATATTTGATCTGATTCAACTCTTCATGATGACTGCTTTCCAGAATTTGATAGTGCACATGGACACCTTGGTAGAAAAACTACACCATGCACCACCACACAGAATCAGCTGCAGCAGAGTCGAAGCTCTCCAAAGGCCTTGCCAGAGAGTGAGGCTCAAACACCACAGCATCATTATCAGTCTGAGGTACAAATAGATCTGACAGCTGAGTCTGACAGCAGAAAATCTTCGCTCCACTCTCCTAAGCCAGTCACTGAAAGACCAAAGGAAAGCCCTGCTATAGGTGTGTAGTCCAGTATAGCTTTCCCTAAAGCCATCCATAATTGTCCATCATGTATAAAAATGTCATTCTTTGTTTTATTGCTAATGAAGGCTATCTCTAAAAAGGTCTATTATTGACAAGTATGGATCAAATATAAATGAATTTTTTATTTATTTATTTTTTTCTCGATCTTTAATACTGTTGACTAGAAATTTGCAAATGAATATGGATACCCTCCCTGCTAATCACAATTTAAGTTGGCTAAAACGTTTAAACCATTAGTTCTGTCTATCAGAGCTTGTATCATTTTTTTCAGATTGTCCAACTTTAACTGCCTTAGAAACACCCACAATCAAACAGGAGGAAACTGGTCATGATGAGGGTAATGTAACTTTTGCAGATTATGTTAAATTTTTGTATTAAGACACTTTTTTTTTTTTTTTTTTTTTTTTCCCCCCCCCAACATAATCTTTATCTGCCACATTCAAAGCATACATGTGATTTACCACAGACAAGAGATGTGATGCATTTCCATGTACTGAAAAAAAAAAAATAAATCTGTTTATTTTCTGTCAATATTCTGTTATAATGGAGGATGAGGCTAGTCATTTAGAGATAAATAACATACAGAACAGTTGTTGGGGTGGTCAGTAAAGCTTTATTTGAAATGTTTTTTTTTTTTTTTTTTTTTTTTTTTTTTTTTTTTTTTTTTTTTTTTTTTTTTCTTCAGTCAAAAGTATTTGTACATTCATATCTAAATCTATCTACAGTAACTTTTCCTTTCAGAGATGAGATTACTTTTTAAGAAAGAAGTATTTGTGGTTATGCATTGCCCACATAGTCACTGTGGCTCAGGGTAAACAAAACTTTTGGGAAAGTTTAAGTTACTGCAGTTACATTTTACTGTATTACTCCTGCGTTAGAAAGATGATTAGGACTACATAAGAACAGTTTTGTTACGACAAGTTCTTGTTCTTGTAATAATTATAGTTTTTAATTCACATTATTTTGTCTCACATTTAAAATTTTATAGCGTTAATCAACTGCACTTAGATTTACAATAAGTTAATTTTGCTGTTCTTTTATTAGTACAAGGAAACGTGTCACATTTTCTTTCCATGGTAATCACCTATAGACTTCAGATTTGGTGGATAGAGATTAGATTTTTTTTTTTAAAAACAATGGAGTATTTCTTTAAAGTAATTTGTACTTTATTTACTTAGTTTACTGTAGGCTATATATCACTCCCACTTTGGAAGCAAAAAGTTCTAAAGAACCTTCAGGTGAGCGAGTGCAGATAAAGCTTAATCCTCTTTCAAACATATTAAGGTTTATCATTTTCATTGTAATGTATCCACGTCATTATCGATTTTATTTATATACCAGCATGTGGTTGGTTTTTAATAATTGAATATATTTATGGTAACTTTACTGCCTATACAGGGAATTCCCTCAAGCACATTGACTTGAAGAATATAAACAAAAATAGAACAGAGGCAGATGCTGTGGTTGGTGAGTATTTGGTTTTACACTGTCTTTATAAATCTGTACCATTCCTTTTCATAATTCTGTGTGTTTGCCACAGGTCTGAGCGCAGTGATTGAGTGCAGAAGTGAGGGTCAGGCACCACTGTACTTATGTGTGTCCTGCTCCAGCAAACTCAACCATGACCTCATCAGCTACCACTTGGTAAAGTCTGGCCACAGATATAGTTACCTGGTGAGTCCCATTGGGTTTGAGACAATGAGTTTGTGTTTATTATTCAGCTAAATAAGGCACACTGTGATCAAAACCCCTGGATGAGGCAGAGCGCACTGGTTATCCTTCCAGTTTCATGTGATGTCAAACTGTTTGATCACTGTCATTTTTTGGACCAAATAGGGGACTAAGTGCATAAGTGTTATTGAGTATGTGCTTTAGTAAAAAGATTTCATTTTCATTTATACTAATCAGCTGCCCTAAAACAATTCATTACACACACTATATCTTTGGCAAGCAGCAGTGCAATGGTGCCACATAGCCAACTAGCTACATTATGGGGAAGTTAATCTTTGTAGTAAGTATTGCTAAAATTAGCAATGTTAGCAACTGGCAACAATTTTCCCTATAGTGTTTTTTCTCCTGGCAATGTGATCAACGTGATCACCCTGTGATCTTTTACCCACTTGGACATGAAGAGCTGGTAGGAAACTTGTGGCACTAAAAATATATCAAGAAAACACAAATTTGGTACATTACCTGCCAGTTCATGTGGACTCAACAGTTAACTCAAGAACTGTTTATTGTTTTCTGAAGTAATAATTTTAGCCATTTTTCACCTTTACATTTGTGTTATATGGTGACCACAACTGAAATACTAAACAGAGTAGCAGCTTTGTAGCTGCATGTCCCTGACTGTGAACCCAAACGGATATCACTGAGACTACACAGCATTCTCCAGATAAGAACATTTATACAGTTGAAAAAGTGAGAGCTTAACAGATCCCAGTTTGTCGACAGTGTAAATTCGTAATTTTAATTTAGTTTTAGTTGTCGCAGTTTGTGAGGCTGTTCTTAAGGAACATAGTTTTACTTTTAACACACAATTTCATTAGTATATAACTGCAGTGTTTTACAGTAAGAATAAAACTGTCCTCTATTCCACTGTAAAATCTAAAAGTGGAATAGAGGTGAAACAGAGCATTTGGAGGTGCTGTGGTAGTGGTGCGTTTCCTTGATGCTTTTTATACTGGACACTGGACCACAGACATTGAATTTTTTTTTTTTTTCCCCAGCTAATCAAATGTAGCTTGTGTTTGAACAGACAAAATGGAAAATGCAAATCAGACAGTATCATGGCTTTAATCCACAGATTTGCGTTTTGTTTCTCCATGTGTTTTCATCAGAAAAGCCGTTACCCCTCTTTGTTTGAGGACTGGTCTGATTCCGATAGTAGACCCGAGAGGTCCATGAGGCTCATGAGGCTTGCTCACAAAGTGGAGATGACCAATGAGGATGAGCCTGGTCAGCTACAGGTAAATGACACACTACTCATAGGAGATAGCAGCAGTGGACCACTTACTCCTCACTCGGCTTTAGAGGTGGACCACATAGTGGTATTATTATTATTATTAGTAGTAGTAGTAGTATTATTAGTATTAGTGGCATCAGTGTGAATCTTGTTTTGTCGTGTCTATTGTAGATGATGAAACTGAGCTGTGATGACTTAAAGGAAATAAAAACCATGTCCTATAATAAAGGTAACTGACATTTCATGTACATGATGCTCGTTTTTGTGTTCCATTTCTAACCATATTTCCTTCCACTTTCTCTGTTCTCTTTTCTCTTAGCCATCATACATTTGCAGAAATTCAGAAAAGAGCAGAACCTTTGTGCTCTCAAAACTTGCATTTCTCCCAAGATCACAAAAAGTGAGCATTCTTTAATCAGTGCATTGGCTTTATATAAAGACACTTTATTTTGTCATGTAAAGAGTCTTTTCCTTTCTTACTTATGGCTGAGTTGTGTGATATGGCATGGCCAAAGGTTTGAAAATATATAGTATGCTTTGTGTGTATCAAAAGGCCTGAATAAAAATATCCAAAATGTGTCATGATTTATCTTTTTATTAGATTTGATAAAACAGGAGCGGATGGAAACAGATATGACAACTCGATATTCACCACAGCTACCCGGGATGAGTAAGCTATGAGAACCTTCAAATTGAACTAGTCATTTAAGTATATTGTTAAAAACTAGTTGCTTTTCTCTTCTTTTCTAGTTTCACAGGGACCAAGGAGAGCTTTTAAGCGCAGGGCTGTTGAACAAGATTTACCTCATCAGTTCTTTCCAGGGAAAGAACAATGCTCTGATGTCCCATCCAGTCATATGAAACAGTCCCCTGCCATAGGGAATAACCAGAAACCATCAGATTCCCCAGTAAAGCGAAGCAAGATCTCTGGCAATGATTCAGACAGTGTTACACAACTCCAGAAGGAGTCTTCTATTTTGACAACAGTCAATCCAAATAGATCATCATATTGCACACCAGCCACAGTTCCAGAGACTTCCAGAAGTTCTCCCAGAAGTTTAGACCCCAGTTCTCAGACTTATAAGAGAACTATTTCCATGGACGAAACTGTGCTTAAAAACGGTGAAATGCAAGAATCTTCATCAGCCATTACTTTACCTCAGCAAAAGGACTCCTGTCCCAACACTAGTGCCATTAGTGCTCTCTCTTCCATGAAGGGCCACGAAATTGCTCGACTGTCTGAAAAAAGATCTTTCGCGAAAAATACCTTAAGTGAGAATGCCTGGAATTATGAAAACCGACAGTTTAGCCCTGAAACACCCAGTATGACTAATACAAACCCAGCAGCTGACAGTTCTGCTGAGTCCGTGGCTATGGAGCAGCAATGTATCACACATTCAGTGCTCAATCCTCACTATAACTGGAAAATTCTTGATAAAGGTCTGGACCCCAATCAGACTCAGAATGCTAATGCAAATTTGTACCTTTCAATGGTCTCCAGATATGGCACAACAGCCTCCATCACCAGTCAAGTGACACCTGAATATGCAATGTCTCATCAATATCCCATGCATCCTGATTTCCCTTCAGTTATTGCTGTATCTAATGCAGTGGCACCTGATTATTCAGTGCCAGTAGATGAAAGGGCCATGAATTATGAAGCAGCTGCCCCAGGTATTTCTACAAATGGTACATACGTCACGAATACAAACTCCACTCACACATTGCATACAGTTCATCAGTCTCAACAGGTTTACCAGCCAATCCAGTCATTCCTGGACCCAGAGACACATCACGCCTACTATGCTTGCTCTTCTTATAGTCGGGCACTTCACACTAACCAAACTGCAGCAGACAGTGAAAATGTCGCTTCCTCACCTGCATTTGAACATGGTGTTTACCCACTGGCTAGCTGGCCACAAGTCCCATTCTTACATCCCAAACATTAATTTTATGTATTGGAAACGGCTTAATTAATAATTAAACAAATATCTACTACTTTCTCTATTTGCCTTGAGCTAGAGTACATTTTCACAAATATGTATTGAAAAATTGTGTATGTCTTAAGTTTTGTCACAGGTTATGAATTGTGTTAGAAAATCTGCTTAAGTATAATGGAATATTGTGGTTGAGAGTTTATTGGTTACAATCTCTTTGCTATATCACTAATGCGCAAGTTATATTTTTGTTTGAGAGTTCAGGAGAGATGAATGGAAATGTATGGAATTCAGTGGCTGAAATTGTATCAGTTTTAGGGAACTCGCTTTTAGAGTGTATCCTTGAATTATTGACAGCCTACATATGTGGTTATTTGTTAGTGGTTGTTAATTAGTTTTTCTGTCACTCTTTTACAGAAGAAGAACTGAAGAAGAAACTAAATACTTCACAGATTCTGTTGAAATCAAATGTGCATAGCCAAAACAATAAGCATTAATCTTTTATTTTAAAAAATGGCCTGCTTTTTTCACTTCCAAGTCATTTACATGGGGTCTTATATTCCTGTTCTATATATTAGTCTGAATAACTGTTTCATGGCCAGCTGATACAATTCCATGAATATTGATACATGTGTGATGTTCTGTAAAATTTACTGTAATGGTCTTTTACTGGCCAGATGGGCCTTTGTCTTGTTTTATTAGAGACAAGACTGCTTTGATTTTTTATTTTTTATTTTTTTTTTAAATAGTTTTACCTAGACAGTTGAGTGTATATTATTTTGAAAGGCAATACATATTTGGAGATTTGAATGCTTTTGTGAAACCTGAGATTTATTTTTTCTGTTTTGTTTTTATTTCTGCAGATATATTTTGCTAAATAAAATCTCAGAAATGTTTGTATTGTTTGGTTCATTTTAAGGCTGCATGTGCTGAGTACATGAAGATTACGCATAAATGTAGGTACGTAACTTTATGGAACATATAACCTGCTCATTCCAGGATTTCTGACAGAAACATGGTTGTGTTTTGCTGTTTGTTTTATTAGCTATGGGGTTAGAAGGATGCCAAACAGCATTTTGTTTTACAAATTTACAAACTCTTAAAATAAACCCAGATATATCGTAAACCTTTTAGCACATTTTGATTATCTTTTTAATGGAGAACTCCATATAATAAAACATGAACTTAATGGTACTTTACCATTATCAAGCTGGATATGTGTATTTCATTCAAAGGATGATTTACACAAGAAATGTAGTTTTCAGGTAAATCCAATTAGTTAGGGAAAAACTTGTATATCCTATGCGAGCTGCTATGTTTGTGTAAATGTAAGTGTAAGGAGACTCACTATTATGGTAGCTGACATGCAGCAGTGACTGAGCTGTTTACTGGAGTCTTTAGTGCCTGCTGCGCTTAGGACATTCTTTAGCATTTAGCCGTCATTCTGTTTTCACTTTGTGAGCTTTGTCTTTTCTAGAGATTTATGGACATCAGTAAAATCAGCTGTGCCTTGAACACATTGGTGGCCTACATTCATAGGTGATTGGTATTTATCAACATAGAAATGTGAGTAAATCAGTGCGGTAAATCTGGCTGGAAATTTTCGTTCATTTTACATGCAACTTTACTAAATAAAACTTCACTGATAAAAGGGGCATGTTGTTGCCACTTATAAAAGAAGCTGGGCTCTCCCACATTCTAAATCCCAGTTTTGCCCCTACTCCGATCAGACCATGGGAGCATGCTGCCTGACATTTCTGGAACAGAACATGCTAATTGGAGACCTCCTGCTGAAGGAAGCCTGTTTCCCATAGCATCTAATATTTTGTAAACGTGAAAGTGCAAGAAAGTAAAATTTGTAAATCATCTCCAGCCCCTAAAATTTGTTACATTTGCTCCCAAAAAAGTAGAAGAAAAAAAGGCAAATAATTCAAAATGTTGTTAATCTCTTTTCCAGTGTTGTTCAAACTTCATATGTTCCAGCTTGTTTTTTCTTAGAACTGACCAAACCACAGGTACCAAATTTGGCTAATTATTTATATATTTTTCGCTTATTTCTCTGCGTGTTGCACTGACTGTTCTCATATGGAAATTTGTAAATGGAAAAAAAAAGGTTACATATTCTGTATGTTTTCTTACATAGCAGCCCTAAAATTTGACACGTTAATGTTTTTGCCAAGCTGAAGGGATAATATATCAAAAAATACCCATGAAACACTAGTTTCATGTGTTTCTCAGAAGAAGAGTTCCTCTTTGACTCTGGTTCATGGTGTTTAGCCTTGCCACTGTCGCCCCTGGTTTATTCAGTGATGTAGACCTACATCTTGATTTCTCTAAAGCTGTTTTGTGATTAAAAATGAAACTAAATTGAAATTTAATTGGAGCAGAGAATATGAGATGCTTTTTTTTTCTAGTTGTTTGCCAGATATTTGAATTAGGAGAGACTGAGTCCAGGATAGACTTGCAGGTGAGAAGGATTGAAATACAGATATTAAATATTAATTCCTGAAAAAGTACAGGATGGATGTGTGCCCTGGGGAATAAAGTGCATGGTCAACTAGTGGTCTTAACTCCTTATTCCATTTATATTGTACTCTGGACATCCTATACTTTTGGCAAAATGTTATATCATTAATTAAGGTTTAACATACAAAATCTTCTGACATCACTTTTTTGTTGTACTATGACCACACAAAACTCTTCTCCTCAATCGAGAATAAAGGTCAGTGGTTTCACTCTGAAATATCTGCCTCTGTAACCATCAGTAATGGTTAGCTGATGAATATGATGTAATGGTATTTGTAGTGGAAATCATTAGAATTTCTGTGATGGTTTCTATTGTTTTTCAGCAGGGAAGTTATGGGATGAATTAACAGAGGTAGTTCAAGGAACATTCTCCAAACCATCCCTGTACATTCCTGGGTGGCTGATATAATGTTCCTCTTACATTTATACACAATACGGTCAAAGGTTTGTGGACAAGGAAGGATTTTTCTGTTATATTTATCAATATTTATATGATATAAATATCTATATTATTTGTCAATCAGTATCTATGCAACAGTATTGTAATGTGATCTTGTGTTAAATCATGACCTTAAATCACATCATGTATTCAAGCAAATACTTAACTTTCAGAGTTTTCCTTATACACTACACTGTATCATTTCTACTAAAATAACTCTTAATTAAAAATAATAGGCAAGTATAATCAAATATAAGAGATTTAGTACATTTAGAGAGTGACTTTATGCATATGACTTTACAAGGATATTTCTGTGTATGTGAATCAAAGAGGCAGGTGTGTGATTAAAAGAAAAAAAGAGAAAACTCCATCTAATGAGATCATTGTCTTAGAACTGTAAAAAAGCATGAGCCATGACTATGTAAATCAGATGCTCTGCAGACATCTCGGCTTTATTGTTTGATTCAATAAAGTCTATTGATTTTTGGCATCCAGAACCCCTTGTCTTTGGAAGTCTTTTTTTCTTATTTTGAATTGAAGAGTTTTTTGCCATGACACACTCATATGTGCTTTCTGGTTCCCCAAGAAACCAAAGAGGAGCCAAATGCTTACAAATGCTTCTGTTTTTGCTATGTATGTCTCATCTCCTTTCTGTACACTTTTGACAAGTGCACACAGTAACAAAGCGCATTTTGTCTGAAGGCAGAGAGGTCTATCTCGGTTAAAACGCTTTGCTAGATCATGTGCGAGCTGTGTGTTAAGCAGTACTGTGCTCAGTGACCTGACCTTCAACACACCAGTCTGATGTGATAATGCTAAAAGATGTGCGCTGCTCGTGTTTTTGTATTTTTGCCCAGTAAATGATGCATACTGACCAAGGTGAGCCGAGTTCTTCTTCTCACTGAAACACATATGGCAAAGTTTGTATGGTATATCAGTTGAATATTAACAGCATAAAATAATGGTTCACCTACACAATACCCTAACTTCAACTTTAGTATGGAAATGTTTTGGCTCTTCTAAAAAGCAGTCTCTGTCAGGATAAAAAAAAAAATAAAAAATGTGGCCAGCCACATGAAAAAGTTAATGTGTGAACCAACCAAAAATTACAACTGCCACATTTGGTCACCATAAAGAAATACATGCATACACATTTCTAAATAAATCCATGTTGTACAGCCTAATTGGTCAATATTTTTGTCATGTCCTGCATTTAGATCTGTCAGTGTGTTGATTATTTCTGTGTTTAGGGCCCCAGAGTCGTCTCTTTAAATCGATGCATTCATTCCTATGCAACCAAAACAGAATACAGCCTATTATAGGTACTGATGTTCTCTTTTGCACTGAATCACCCTCATCTAACACAGTACAGACCACCAAATCATCAAATCATTCATTTGGAATGAAGATCAATGCCAGATCAATGATTATCTTACCAGTGAAGAACCATCCAGAGAAACAGACTGCATGCTGCATAATAGAAATGGTAGTCATTTGGTATGTACATGGCTTTGTACACAAATCTCAGATTACCAGCTCATGATTGTATGTGCTTTGTATATTTTATAGTTGGGCAAGAAGACTGGCAACATCCACAGCCTTTCATAGCCGATGACACTTTGTTCATTTATGAAAGCACAGGTCAATATCAGCAACTTCAGAACCATTCAGAAGAACATACTGTCCCACTGCCAAAGCATCCTGAAGAGTTTCCAGAAAATTAGAGTGGCACGTAGCCTCTGACTGGTAAGTACCTCAATAAACATTCACTCAGTTTCAGTAACTGCTTTATCCTGATCAGGGTCACAGTGGATCCAGAACCTATCCCGGGAACGCTGGGTGTGAAGCAGGAATACACCCTAGATGGGAGGCCAAATCAAAAGCAACTAGTTTTGACTTGGAGTTACTGCATAACACATTCATTATTCAGTAAACAAATTTTAAATTGCCCAGAGATCATTTGAGAAGTTTATATTAAAGGAATCCCTCAGTACTTACCACAGTGGCCACTACTGGCCACTTTTTTAATGGCATTTTGAATGAAGCATTCCTTGAATTTAAAACTTAAATTATTAAAATATCCTGTTTCATAGGTGAGGAGATTATCTGCATGTCTTTTTAATGAGGAGCTGGAGCAAGATTTCCGTTAGAGTAAGAAGAGCAGATCAAGGCACTGGAAGGCATTTTGGAGTCTTTCTAGATCACTTAATTTCATAACAGTTCATACAGTACTTATTCGTTTAGAGTCCAACGAAAAAACTCATGGATGAATTACTCATCTACCTAATAGAAGTTCCTTAAGCTAGCCTTTAGTGATGGTTCCATGTCTACCTCTGTCTCCTTTGTTTGTTTGTTTGTCATGGTCCTTCTCTGTCAATAATGCATTATGTTAATGTCTTACTTTAGGTATGAAAATGTTAAACTGTGGGTCGACTGCAGAAAGGAGACTAAGTCAGAAATCACTGAGGAAAAGGAGCAGAATGACCCCAGATAACTGTAATTTCAGACTTTAAATTTCAATTTTATGCGGTGTCATTGTCTGACACATTCTTGTTCCCAAAGACTACAACATTCCACTGAAATGGTCGGCAGGATTTGCAGGAATTGCAGTAGATTGATGCAAATGGAGCTACTGGAAAGCCTCCACTCAGTCGAAAGAGGGCAAAGAAGAAAAGTTACTCTTGAGAAAACAAGGCTTTCAGAACCTGTGTTTAAGGTAAGCTTTTTGCTGAGTGAGGGGCCCATGCTTGTGGACAGAATACCCCTAGTAACAGCAACAGTGGCTCCTGAAATTGAATGACCACATATATGGACAATGATGCACTTTTTCAGAAGTACATAACTTCAAGTGACCAGACTTGCACTCCTGGGCCCGTATTCACAAAGCTTCCTAAGCCTAAAAGTTGCTCCTAATGACGAAATTCTAAGAAAATTCTTAGAATTATGACGTTTTCTTAGAATTTCCCCTTAAATTTAGGACATTTACCCTTAATCTTAGTAAAGATGAAAATGATTCACGAAACATCTTAGCCCTAAAAACAGCTCCTAAGGTAAAAACTGTTAAAAGTAGAGAGGAGGACTTTTAAGAGGCTTAAGAGCTTCTATAGCAGAGGACAAAATGGCGGAAAGAAGAAATATTCTCCAAACACTGCTCTTCTGTCCAATTTGGTTTTCTTGTTCTTTTACTTCCTTAATGTATTATTATTATTATTATTATACACCGAGTGAATTATAAAGTTTCACACACCAGCACACACACACACACAGCGACAGGATCACTGAACTCGAGAAACATCAGTTTTATTCCTGAATGAATCATTCAGACTAGTTTTATCAATGGGTTTCTCCAATTCACTGAAACGAACCAACTCAAACGATTCACTCACAAATCGGACGTTATTACAGCATTTATTTCATAAACTCACCCGTGATAATTAAAGCAGATTTACATGACTACTGCGTAAATTTCGATCGATTCCAATGTTGCGGAAACCTTGAACATACATCACTAGAGCGGTTTTATTGTCGCTTGGTGATTTTTCATCTTTTTATGAATGCTTCTCCGTTACTGTTGTTCATTGCATGGAAATATTGTTAAAACTTCCAGTGGATAAACATCGGGGTGGGTAACAGAGAATTTCTATTTTATGTTACTTAAAGCAGCTTCATAAAGACTAGCTTCAGAATCATAACATAAAACGGGGAACTAGCATAGAACTAGCATAGAACTGGGTGACTAGCTGTCTTCCCCGTCTCGCTCCCTACTCTTTTTCGCGCTTTTCTTTCCTCTTTCGAACTCCTGATCCTGCGCCAGCCAGAGGACTGCTTTCATTACAGCGTGCGTCCTAATAGATTATTGTGCGAAGAGGCGATTTAAATACCAACATCATACGCCAAAGTATGGGGTTCTGCTGGGCCCCCTGTGTGACCAGGGCCTCAGAATCGTCCTAATCCTCCCCCCCGTTATGGCGCCCCCGGCTGTTGGCTACATACCATCCAAAAGTGCAACTTAAATAGACTGTCCTGCAGTCATGTAAACTGGTAAAAGGTGAGCCATTTTGCTCCCATCAATCTGAAATGGATTAGTAATAAAATCAGTTTGGTAAATAAATGTAAGAACTTAAATATAGTAACTACTGCGTGGAAATTGGTTGCTTCAAAAGTAGACACATTTTCAACATTTGGCTGTTTTAAT
>CM040975.1:4623080-4652425 GCA_022985145.1 Pangasius djambal
CCTTATTATCAATGCAAAATGGTCACTAACTAAAGAGGATTTATGCTGATATTGCCCAAAAACCCTATTTTGTTCAGGCGTTTCCAAACTTTTGGAGGGCAGTGTGTATATATATATATATATATATATATATATATATATATATATATATATATATATATATATATATATATATATATATATATATATATATATATATGGCAAGTGTCATTTGATGTAGGTGTAGGACTTTTTGAATAAACCTTCATGTAAGATGAAATAGAAGTGGGTTCTCTGTGTACGTCAAACATTGCTCTAATATTCCCCCAAATATTTGAGGGAGGTCACCCATAGGAGGATTGTTTATTTTCCTGATTTATTGTCTTCTGCTCTTGTAAATGCATTGTTCTCAATATTCAGAAATCATTAGAGGTTGAGTAACCTACAATTCAGAGTGACATTTTGTATCATTTTAACGTTTCTTTTTCTAATTTTTGACATTCCTATTTCTACCTCCACTCCAAACTTATTAAATCAAGATTTTTTCTTACTCGCCCTAGAAGTAGTGTTAGAAAGCTGGACAAAACACTAATAACTATATAAAGGTTAATAACTGTATAACCTTATATACTATAGAACTATATATAAATAACTATATAAAACTATAGAAAGGAATGCACAGTTTAAAACTAATACAATCCTTTTTTGCCGTTTGATAAATTTTCAGATAAAACTGAATAAGAGTATTCTGTACACACACCAATGGCTTCTTTTTTATGGCTCCACCACTCCATCCTTGCAGCCATGTTTCATTCCGAATGGCAAAAAAAAAAGCTTATAGTAGTGTTACTATTGTTATGCCTTCATTTTTTATTCCTATTAGTAAAGAATGATGTAATCTTTTGGATAAATACAATTTTAAGAAATTGTATTTATTTTTCACATTTAAATTCACAATATTTGTCTCTTATTTTCTTCATCTTACTGCTGTTTCAGCACTAGCTGAGCACTCAGGACTAAATACTGCACTGCTTTATAAATACTAGCTTCATGGCAACATCCCATAATACACTTACACAAGTGATGTTGCATGTTTTTGTTGTAGGTGTCATATAATGTGAGTGGCTTTTGTGAGAGGAACAGAGATGTGCTCTTCAATGACATCATCGAGCTGATGCAAAGCAGTGAATTGTAAGTATGGCTTCTGCAACATTCTAAGTTTCTGCTTTCTACTGTCTGTTTGTTAGCTTCTTCTAGCAAGTTGTTTAGGAAGGTGTTTAAATGATGTTCCAAGTTGTGTATCCAGCAGAGTTTTTTTTGTGGTTTTAAATCAGAGGTGGATTACAATTGTAATGAAAACTTTGACAAGCCATGTTTGCTTCTGTGAAAAATGGGCAGAGTTCAACAATTTAGTTTTAGCTGGTTTGGAGCTAATTTCTGGGCCAGAAAAATATAAACAGAAAACTAAATTGAGGAAATTATCGAGATGTACTGCATGTCAGCAGTTTTTACTACTGAAATTAGAATATGTGAAATTCTAAAAATTATAGGGCTAGAAGTACTTTTAAACATTGCAGACTGTAACTCTAACTTATCCGTGGGAATTAAATTTTTTTCCAAATATGTTCCTGGTGGTGCATAATATTCTCTCATATGGGGTAGATACTACACATTTGCCCTTTTTGGGTTCCAAAGTAATTGATACATATTAATATAATATAGTATAAAATAATTGAGTACATATCTTTTTAGTAGTATAACAAATTATCACTACAAAAAACTTTTTTTTGTGAATAGTGCCTTTATCCGAGACCTTTTCCCAGAAAATCTCGAGGCTGAGAAAAAGGGTCGACCCACCACTGCGGGCTCCAAGATCAAGGTAATCAAAAAAAGACAAAAATGATCTCACTTACAAAGAACATGTGGCAGTGTGTGATTTTAAATATCCACTGCTCTTGCCCTTGTAGAAACAGGCCAATAACCTGGTGCAGACGCTCATGAAGTGCACTCCTCATTACATTCGCTGCATCAAACCCAACGAGACCAAGAAATCACGGGACTGGGAGGAGAGCCGGGTGAGGCACCAAGTGGAGTATCTGGGCCTGAGGGAAAACATCCGTGTACGGAGAGCTGGCTACGCCTTCCGTCGTATCTTCAAGAAGTTCTTACAGAGGTGAGCCTCACCAAGATTCACCCTAAAAACACTTAAACATGGGGCTGGCTTTGGAACTAACAGCTTACTTCTAGTTAACAAAGACTGTTACACACAGATACGCAATCCTGACCAAGGAGACATGGCCACAGTGGCGTGGAGACGAAAAACAAGGTGTCCTGCACCTTCTGAGGTCAGTCAATATGGAGCCAGACCAGTACCAACTGGGCAAGAGCAAGATCTTCATCAAGGCCCCAGAATCAGTGAGAGCATTTGGAGTTTTTTTTTTTTTTAAATACGCCTCAATATATCCATTTCAACATTGTTTCGTCCTCAACTGGGATTTTTTTTTTTAATGTTATATACTTCTGTTAGCATAATAATCTATTATCTATTTTTAAATTTTCTCAAAGCTATCTAATTTGAGCCATGTCCCTCTTTCACTGCTCCCATTATGTTATCCCTGAGAGAATTATTTTAGTTCTGAGCAAATTACCTTGCATTTCTGTTTGGCACGATGGGGATATGCTACAACGTGTTAAGAGGTAATTCAGTATCATAAATGGGAATTGAGAAATCTTGAGGTATTCTCAAAACTAGTTTAGTGAAGAGATTAGTTAAGACTGCATAAGCCCTCCTTTTATAATGTTTAGTGGGTTATGCTGTGTAGGTAGTTGTTGTTCCTTTCTATTTTATCATTAGCTTAACTCTCAGGAACACAAGCCATGACTAGAAAGCCATAATGCGAGTAATGATGTCCCGAAGCTGTGTGTCACTCACAGTCAGCCACTGTCTCCTGCAGCTGTTCCTTCTGGAAGAGATGAGGGAGAGAAAGTATAATGGATTTGCTCGGGTCATCCAGCAAGCCTGGCGTAAGCATATTGCTGTTCGCAAATATGTCCGGATGCGAGAGGAAGGTAACATCATTCAGTTACACTCCATGTAACTCTAACTTTGTTTGTTTCTTATATCCTAAAAGATCCTAAAAGCCATGTTCTGACAATAGGCTCTTGTATTTTCAGCATCTGACATCCTGTTAAATAAAAAGGAGCGTCGGAAGAACAGTCTGAACCGTAACTTTGTGGGTGACTACATTGGCACGGACAGTCGCCCCGAGATCCGGCAGTTTGTGGGTCGCAGGGAGAGGATTGAATTCGCTGATGTGGTGATCAAATATGATCGCAGATTTAAGGTATATTTACATTTCTTTCACTGGAGATAGAGAAGTAACACACTTGTTGCTTCTAGAGTCCCGAAGCATCAGGTGATCCTTTCTGTATTCCCCACTCACTACTCACAGACTGTCAAGCGTGACCTGATCTTGACATCCAAGTTCCTCTACCTGATTGGTCGGGAAAAAGTAAAGCAAGGTCCAGAGAAGGGACAGATTCAGGAGGTCCTCAAAAGGCAGATTGAGCTGGAGAAAATTCAGTCTGTCTCTCTGAGGTATGTCAGAACATTTTTACAAAATTAATTCAATTCAATTCAGTTTATTTGTATAGCGCTTTTTACAATGTCATTGTCTCAAAATTAGAATTCTGTCACATCTTTGCTCTGTATAAAATTAACAGTAATAATAAATGAATATCAGGGATGCACCTATGCCCTTTTACCATTTTCAACACAGTACTCAATATGGGCAAGTTATACCTGATACTAATCCGATACTGACATGCTCACAGTAACCAGACTGCCTCTCTGCAAGCTTCTGATGCCAAGTAATGTGAAACATCACAGCCAATGCTGGTGGAGTGACTTGAAACAGTTTGTGTCATATGTACATATGCTTAATCTGTGCCATGTCAGTCAACATTACACAGATTCACATCATAAAATACATTTCATCAGATACATGGATAGACTGATTCAAAAAATATGGCAGATCTGATTCAGGATTTTAGGCCAGCATTGGTCCTGATGTTGATACAGATATAGACAGAGAGCGTCAGTGTGCTGGTTTGGTGCATCCCTATAAATATAAATAATTCTTCCATAAAAATCCTGTATGTTTGTCCTCTGTCTATAGTTTCAGTGATCTTAGTTTCATCTGCTTCTCTCCTTTCAGCACTCTACAGGATGACTTTTTCATTTTGCATGAGGAGCACTATGACAGTGTGCTGGAGTCTGTCTTTAAAACAGAGTTTTTAAGTCTTCTCTACAAACGTTATGAGGAAAGGACTCGGAAGAAGCTGCCACTGAAGTTCAACAACCTGTAACTCTAGGCCACTTCTCTTATCAGTCTCATATTATTTGATCTTATAGACTTCAGATGTGTATGTGTACACTTCTGGGCAAAAAAAAGTGAGCCAAACACTAAATGGCAAATATTAAGCTTTTAATGGTCTTAACAACAAATTATTAGCAAGAATTAAACAAATGCACTCCTGAGAGCTCCTGAGCCACCACTTGGTCTTTCACTTTTGCTGCAGTGAACTGTTTTTTTTTGTTTTTGTTTTTGTTTTGTTTTTTTCCTTAAAAGATTAGTCATTATTTGGTTATCTGCCACACCTGATGCAGACCATTAAGGGCCACAAGACTTAAACATTTAAAGCTTCCCATGCTGAGTTCATTTTATCTATTTGTTTAATTCTTGCTAATTTCCTGACCAATGATTTGTTAAGACCATTAAAAGCTTAATATATTTTCCATTTTAGGCTTGGCCCTTTTTATTTTGCCCAGGAGTGTACGAAGAGTGTGACTGCTATGTTTATTGCTGTGTTCAAACATAACTAATATTAATCTCCCACTGGCAATAAAACACTGCAATCAAATAGTGTAACTCAATCAACTTAAAGTTGTCATTAAAATGTGGTTTAATAGAGGTGAGAACTGGATTTGTGATATCTACTTTCCTTCCCAGACTTGAATTTAAAGTGAAAAAAGGTGGCTGGGGGCCGTTTGCATCTGCTGGCTCTCGGCAGATCCAGTTTCAGGTGGGCCAGGGAGATAACGTGGTTCTCAAACCCAGTAATAAGACACTGATTGTGAGCATCGGACCAGGCCTTCCCAAGAACTCAAGTAAGTCTTTCATTCAGTCTGTGTATAATCACTTGTGAGTGCTGCTGCTCATATTTTACCCCAAAACTAAATTATATTTATATTTAATAATTATACTTATTCAAGCAGGGTGAGTACATGAGTATAATCTCAAGTCTTTCTGTCTCTTCAGGGCCCACTCGTCTCGACAAGCGGAAGAGCAGATATCAGAAGACAGGGAGAAACTGGCAAGAGAGTAAGTGTCCATCATTCCACACTAAGGAGGCCATAGCTGTAGATGTGATGGTGACCCGCTATAATAGGGACTCTGAAATAGTTAATCATATGCTTTACCACTATAGATAACATAGCTGCACCAGATCAACACATCTAAAACTAAAACTTTTTGACATGACTATTTTTTTTTTTCTGTAAATGCTATTATACAATACATGAAGACACATAAACATGCCTAAACCTTAACTCCATTTATACTTTCACTTGCTGTATCATGGCTACCAAAATAGTATCTGGATATACACATAAAAATGACGCATTTAAAAATAGATAACTCAAACCACTTCAGGACTTCAGGCTAGATGTTCTACAGATGCAAACATATCTGTCTCTCCAACAACTGACCAAACCAAGGGGATGAGGAGGAGGAGGAGGAGGAGGAGGAAGAAGGAAACTGAAAAAAAAAAGAAAATGCAAGATCAAATATTTTGCTGCATCATCTATCTTAAAACATATAATGTATGAAAACACACACAAAACTTGTCTTATTCAGACTGATTGAAGTTGTTGGTCTTTTTTTTTTTCCCAGTTAACAAAATAACATTATACTTTATTCTAACATTAAAATTTGTTATTATCTATATAAATTAAGGTAAACCAGTCACTACATATTTGCATTGACAAATGCAGCAATAATTCCTGCGTTAATTGCGTTTGCACTTTCATTTAAAATTTAATTTAAATAGAATTCCTGCCCAATTATCCTGATATTTACCTCCAAAATAAACTACATTACATTACTACAGTATTTTAGGAAGAGCAGTGCAGTTAGACCCTCATGTTGCTTCAGTCACAAAGATGAGACTCAAAAACTCGTCGTAACAGTCTCACTAGACTCACTAGACTAGTCTTACCTGCTCTAAATCGTTATCCTTTACCAAACAACTCTGATGTTAATAAGATTCACTGCCTTTAACCAGTGTACCAGTCTAACAAACTTTAGGGTGACGGTAAGAGCAATCCAAGGCAGTTTAAGGCAGTTCTATTTATATATAGTTTTCTCTTACCAAGTGATTTAATATTCGCACTGCCACTTCCGCTCTATATGGGCATTTAACATTTTCCTCTTTGAAACTGTAACATTATTAGTAGATACTGTAATACATGACAAAATCCTTTGATTTCAGAGCACTCAGCGGGCACTGGTCGAGAAGGAGCAAAGCGGAGTCGTCAGACCAACTCCAGAGCGTCTCTGCTACGCCAGCAATCCAGTATGGATCAGCCCACTCTTCCCCGCTACCATGGTCCTCAACCCAGCCAGAATCGGACCCTGATCAACAATGACATGGGCTTCATGAACGTCCCTGACCAGGGAGTGGCAGGGTGAGAGGAAATTAATAATTCACTGTTTTACTTTCTTTACCATACACTAATGCAGTGATAAAGACAACATGAATACAAAGATAATCACATATTTAGCATTCATATAGTTCATGTGATGTATATGCTATCTTCCAGAAGCAAAGAAAGATTTTCTCACCTCATACACGCTGTATATTTTCCTCATTCTGTTCACTTATTCACTATAGTCTTCATCGACGAATGTCAAAAGAGGTTAAGCCTGTTCCCGGAGCAGGGCTGCCAAAGCCTGCACCGAGGCCCAAGCCTCGCTCCCCACAGTGCCGTGCTCTGTATGCGTATGATGCCCAGGACACTGATGAGCTCAGCTTCAATGCAAATGATGTTATAGATATCTTAAATGAAGGTAATAAACACCAGTACACACTGACAAAGATTGCAGACATTGCACATGTAACTGCATATATGCATTAATTTGTCCATGTGTGCTCCTGTATGTTCTCTGTTTAGACCCCTCAGGTTGGTGGTATGGTCGTCTACGGGGAAGAGAAGGCATGTTTCCTGGGAACTATGTTGAGAAGATTTAGATCAGGACCCTAGGAGTGGAAGATTTGATTACTGATTTTTGAGCAGCCATAGATCAAACCCAAGTACCCAGCTAATTAGGAGGTGGTATGATGATGTATACATACACCCGATACAGTAGACCTGAGACTCTTCATATGAATATCAGAGACAAAATAATCCAATCAAATGGATCATTTTATCTTCATCTTTTTCATCATGTTTTATATAGGACATTGAAGTTTATTTTAATAGCTTTTTTAACAATCACAGTAAGTATTAATTTTACACACACATATATGGCGGTTATAATAATGGGGGTTAAAATTGTGTAGAAAACCTAAAGTCCATTCTACTGTTTTGTTTTTTTAAGTCTTATAATTTGTTTTAAAATCGTAAACAGTTTTTAATGTATGTTTTATATCTGCAAACTGTGGCATCTGGATGTACACTCAAAATGAACAACAATAACGATCAATTATAACATTTTTGAAAAAGAATAAAAATGACAATAAATTAAGAGGATTTGCTTGAATGTGTTATACCAATTTATAGGAATGATCTTGGGTCTAGTAAATTGTCTTTTAAATGGTGTCTTTTAAATCCTAACAAGCCTAATGCTCAAGAACAGTTCAGAAAGCTGTGATTTTGTGATCTGACATTTTGAATGTGATTAATGTGCTAATTTAGAAATGAAACATTTAAAATATACCTTATAGAAATTCTGAATTATGCACATTTGATAAAGCTGGTCCTGAAAAATGTTAGGAGTTCTTTCAGATTCTCAGTATACTATTTTGTGATCCTGTAAAGCTACCGCATACAGAAACATTCTAGACAACTGTGTGCTTCCAAATTTGTGGCAACAGTTTGGAGAAGAACCATATATGGGTGTGATGGTCTATATTCCTTACTGGTGTGCTGTTTTCTTAACTATAAATTGTCTACAATCTATAATTATTTGTGGTCATTCAGAAACCCTAACCCTACTTTCCTTTCTCTGAGAATTACCAGCTGGTAAAGATGGTCTACCAGCTTGAACAATGATTTGACAGCTAGATTTCCATGGGTCATGCTTATGATTCTCTAGCAGCACGGAAGGTGTCAGGAAAGTAAACTGTGGTTTATGTATGTTATTTTGGAGGTGGACTTGCCAAAAAAAAAAAAAAACGTCTCGTCCAAGTTCACTACATTACCCACAGTTACGTGGCTGACGTGGCGCACTGTGATGGCGTCACACGTGTGCGCCAAACTAAAGCAGTGAATCGGCACAATCTATTGCAGTGCGCTGGTGGGGTAGTAAAACTCCACAAACACAGTTCTAGGAGAGGGCAGTTTCATAATCCTCAAGGACGTTTCGGTATTCGATTATCCCGAGGCTCTGCGTGAAAATGGAGACGTATTTAAAGAGCTGTCGGGACGTGCTTAAGGTAAGGACACCATGCGCTAGTGACAGGGCTGTTCTCTGTTCACGCACAGTTCAGCCTGCTGAGTTGTTAATGGCAGATCGAGGTCTACACGCCGCGCGCTCTCCTCGTGCAGTCTCACGGAAACGGGCTTGTGTTGGAGTTAGTGCTGGATAACTGTGGCCAACACTCATGCTTATCCAACGCTCATGGTGTGCCATGTTGATTTGTTAAAGCTTGTAATGTTATAGCTGTAGATATGTTTTGTATCATTTCGAATAAGTAGTGAAATGGCTGCATTTGAGTTAAAATAAACGTGTGCAAATCATCCGATCTTCAAATTTCACAGAAATCTTTGCTATCCAGTGCTTTTCCTCTCTTCATGTTTGGTAATGCATCGTTAAGTCCTGCTCCTGGGGGAGGAACTTGTGTAGTTTTGTAAATAAACAGCTCTGTGGGTAGACACACCCACAACCCCTCCTCTCTTCCCACACACACACACACACACACACACACACACTTGTTTAAGATCACATTAAAGCAGTGCTTCACGTAGAGTTCCCCAAGGATTCCAAGTTATATTTTTATTTTTGGAAATCACAACCAACAAATGTATGAATGAATTATATTTACTGAGTTCTTATGTTTATTAGCTTGTTTTACTGGCCACTTGAAGTGAATGGGTTTGACCCAAACCTCAATAACTCAAAAACAAGAAGGCCTATAAATAATGTCGATGTCAGCTTGATCCTATTGTGCTCTAATAGGCTCTAATAAATAGCCAGAATGTTACTGTACACATTTAAATAATGAGCATAACGTGAATATTTGGATTGTTTTCATTAACAACTCTGTACTATGTGGGTCCATTGAATTTATTTTACAGCTTCTGAACTCTGTTTACTGATAACAGTATAACAGAATAGTGGTTATTTCTCGTGCATTTCAAAGCTGCGCTTGCTGGTGATTATTTACACAGGCTGAACAGAAATTATTCGTATTGTGAAATTGGTACAGCAAATAGTCAGACAGATGTCAGCAGAGAAGAATATCATGTCTATATTTTTTATGTAAATGCTGTTTGACATCTGGATGATTTCTGTGCCCTTGAAAATACACAGTATGGCCAAATGTTTGTGGATACCTGACCGTAACACTCATACGTGCTTGGTGAAAATCCCATTATAGATCTAGTCCCCCTTTAAAGTTATAATAACCTCCACTTTTCTGAGAAGGCTTTCCACTAGATTTTGGAGTGTAGCTGTTTGGATTTGTGTCCATTCAGCCACAAGAGCTTTAGTTAGGTCAGGCACTGATGTCTGGGTTAGGGTTACTCTCAGTGGACATTCCAATTAATCCAAAAAGTGTTCAGTGGGGTTGAGGTCAGGGCTCTGTGCAGGCCACTCAGGTTCTTCCACTCCAACCTCAGCAAACTATGTCTTCCTAGAGCTCGCTTTGTGTACCGGGGCATTGTCATGCTGGAACAGGTTTGGGCCTCTTAGGTCCAGTGAAGGGGAAACTGTAATGCTGCAGTATACAAAGACATTCTAGACAATTGTGTGCTTCCAGCTTTGTCACAACGGATTGGGGAAGAACCACATATGGGTGTGATGCTCAGGTGTCCACAAACCTTTGGCCATATAGTGTGTATTACTGTTTTCATGTCATGTTTATTCAGTGTTCTGTTAAAAAAGAAAGTGCCTCTCAGGTTTAATGATTTGAAATGCAGTTTACAGAGGTAATTTGTTTGCATGGTGACGGTAGCACAGTACAGTTTGAAATAAAAGTATGGTCAAATAAGACAGCAACTGGTGGCTGGTTGCACCCTGTACATGGTGGCCACTAAACCTGGGAATGTCTCTTTGCAATTCAATTTCATTTTGATTCTTTGATTTGATTTTGATTTTGATTCAGACTGCAAAGAAGTGATTACACTCTATATTCTTTATGCATAATCTGTATTTCTATAGCATTATGCTTTTTTTTTAGTATGACTGCTGTTTTTTAGAACATATCATTTTGATTATAATGACATAAAATGTAATTCCATGTAGTTTTTCATCTTTCCATTTTATAATTTAAAAAAAAGGTTATGGATATGCCGATATAAAAGTCTGACTTTTTGTGCATTTATAGTGCATGTTTCAAGAGAGATTTGCAGTACATCAAAGAAATCATTTCCCCCCATTCCAACAGCTACTGTATTGTTTTAAGATCTTAAAAATGATTTGTTTTGGGTTTACTGGAAGCCACCAGTAATGGATGTCACATAATCAGTATAAAATCCAGTTTGCTCAGGTGTAACTGAATAACCCCAGATTTATTAGATTACTTGGTAGGAATCAGTTGGTTGCCAAACACAGTCCAACGTGCAGAACAACACTGTCTCTGTGAGTAATGAGTAGTGAACACAAAGAATTTGTTCCAAGAAAATAAAACTGTGCAGACATGTGACTGATAAACAGGAGCTTATGCACATGGAGAAAAGCATGACGGCATACAGTATACACAGCCTTTGCTCTCACAGGATTGAGTTCACATGGAAGAATGGATATCAGACCTAGTCACTTGTTATTTGTAAGAAGAAGAAAACCTTGAACGGCAGCCCTCCTAACTATCCCCTCCTGCAACCATCACCACCACCACCCTCGAGGTTAATGGTTAGGCTCAGTGTGTAGCTGAAAAACTGACCTGAATTTCTTCCTTCCAGCCTACAATTAGCGTGACAGTGAGATGGAAGTGAGCCAGTGAGCATGAGTGCATTACCATCAGCGTCAGAGGGACTGGCTCAGCAAAAATGCATTTATATCAAACTCAGTATAAAATTGCTTTTGCTGTTTGTAATTGTTTGAAAAATGATGGTAGGCCATTTTATGCTAAGCTGATTGCAGGTCTGTGGGATAAAATTTAGAGTTCAAGATTCATTCTTCTGTGCTTCTTTTAGGGTCACATGAAGAACAGCCATGAGCAGCTCCATGTTGTGCTGGGGAATGAGGCATGTGATATTGACTCCATGGTATCAGCCCTCACTTTTGCCTATTTTCTGTCAAAGGTGAGAACTTCAGTAATTACACCTACTCATTCATGCAATTAGCTAATCAGCCAATTGTGTGACCACATGCAGATATGGGCCAGCAGTTTCGGGTAATGTTCACATCAGCCATCAGAATGGGGGAAAATGTGATCTGAGTGATTTTGACCGTGGCATGATTGTTGGTGCCAAACGGGCTGGTTTGAGTATAACTGCCATATAATATAATATATAATAATATAATATAATATAATATAATATAATATAATATAATTAATATAATATAACTTCTATAACTGCTGATCTCCTGGGATTTTCACACGCAACAGTATCTGGAGTTTACTTAGAATAGTGCAATAATGTAAATACAGCCAATGAGTGGCAGTTCTGAGGACGGAAACGCCTCATCGACGAGAGAGGTTAAAATAGAAAGGCCAAACTGGTTTGAGCTGACAAAAAAGCTACAGATGAGATAATCTGAGATAATCACTCTGTACAATTGTGGTGAGCAGAAAAGCATCTCAGAATGCACAACACGTCGAACCTTGAGGCGGATGGGCTACAACAGCAGAAGACCATGTCGGGTTTCACTTCTGTCAACCAGGAACAGAAAGCTGAGGCTGCAGTGGGCACAGGCTCACAAAACTGGACAGCTGAAGACTGGAAAAATGTAGCCTGGTCTGAGGAATATCAATTTCTGCTGAGGAACACAGATGGTAGGGTCAAAATTTAGCACCAACTGCATGAATTCATGGACTCAATCTGCCTTGTGTCAACAGTCCAGGCTGGTGGAGGTGGTTTAATGGTGTGGGGAATGTTTCCTTGGCACACTTTGGGCCCGTTAATACCAATCAATCATCGCTTGAATGCCACAGCCTACTTGAGTACTGTTGCTGACCATGTGCATCCCTTCATGGCCACAATTTACCATCTTCTAATGGCTACTAAAAGCATGTTAGTGCACCATGTCACAAAGCAAAAGTCATCTCAAACTGGTTTCATGAACATGGCAATGAGTTCAGTGTTCTTCAATGGCCTTCCCAGTCACCAGATCTGAATCTTGTAGAACACTTTTGGGATTAAAAACTGCACCTGAAAAATCTGCAGGAATTGCGTGATGCAATTATGTCAACATGGACCATAATCTCAAAGGATTGTTTCCAACACTTGTGGAATCCATGCCATGAAGAATTGAGGCTGTTTTGAGAACAAAGCAAGGCCCTACCCAGTATAGTATAGTGTTCCTAATAAAGTGTTTGGTGAGTGTAGTTTGTTTTAATTTAGCATATGAGTTTTACTAATCTTGGTTGGGAATACTTGGCATTTCCACATTGATGGAAAATTGTTCATCATGATTTTGCTATAATGAAGCTGGGAAATTATTTTAAGTCCTCATTGTTTGGTTCCTAGACCTTCGACTCTAAGAAAGCAGCAGTGCCTGTGCTGAACATCCCACGAGCAGAATTTCCCTTGCGCTCTGACAATACTTTCCTGCTGAGAGAGAGCGGCCTGTCCCAGGACTACCTGCTGTTCAGGGACGAGGTGGATTTGCACAGTCTGCAAAATCTGGCCATCACATTAGTGGACCACAACGTTCTGCCTGAGTATGTTCTTCACTGCAGAATTAACATGATCATGTGTTTACATTTACATGCATTTTTGAAGATGCTTTCATACAACACTCTCCAAAAAGGTACTAAAATTGGGTTTTAAGGTACCCTTAAGGGCAAGTCTTTGTACCTTTAGTTAAAAAATAGCTGAAAATAATGAGGTGCTTTATTAATGCCTTTTAAATGACAACTTTTTATTGTTATCAGTTCTGAAGCATATTATTCAGAAACTACTAATTGATAAGGTGTGTAGTGTTTATTTGAATGTAAGTTTGCAGTGTAAAGCTGTAGATAATTGGACTTTAAGGATAGTTGCTGTGCCTTTGAGTGTACCTTTACATTGTTTAGGGAACAAAAAAATGTACCTCTGCATGCCCCTTTACTTGTTTTTTCTGACATTGAGCCAACCGACAGTTGAGGAAGTAATACAGTTGAAACTTAAAACTCTTGAAGAAGCTGACATTAATATAATGTTGAAAGACCAATTTTCCACCAGTTGACCAGAAACAAGTGCCAGAGATAAAGAGGAAAAGAGAACGATACTAAATAAGTGTTAGTAGTTAGTTCATCTTGAAAGTTAAAAAATCTTGATATAATAGTGTGTTGTTGACACTAGTCAGCATTAGTTTTAACTTCTTCGCAGTGCTGTGCTCGCTTCCGATTACACAGAAGGTGCGGATTGATTTTCTATAAAAGCAAATCTGACAGTAGTTTTGGCCGTAATGGATCTGGTACGTTATTGTTTCTGTAGTAACCTCTTAAACAGGGATTTCTTATGGCGGATGCATCACATAAACAGGTTAAAAACCATGTAATTGTCGATATGGTGATGAGACATTTAACATTTGTGTAATGAGTCAGAGTTGAACTTGTAACTTTAAGTTTTCAGACACAGCAAAGTCTTCAGGACAAAGAAAAGGCTTTGCATTTTATTGGTAAACTTCGTTTTTAGTTTCCTTATCTTTAAAAGAGAGAAAAGGGAGAGTTTTATTTGTATAGCACTTTTAGCGATGGACATTTGTCACAAAGCAGCTTCACAGAAATATATAAATATAAAACACTTGTAATCTGCAAATTGCAAACTGATGTGGTATAAGAGGAATAAAACACTTCAGGATGTGATGTCAGGGTGGTAGCAGCCACATCCCCCCATAATTGATCATTTTTGTATAAGAGGACGCCCCAATGTGCTTTGGCATGACAGTAAGGCATTTTGCTGCCATTACACACACACACACACACACACACACACACACACACACACACACATATATATATATATATAGTCTCTTCTGTGCAGGGCTGACAGGACACTGGAGAATTCTGTGGTGGAAGTCATTGATCATCATCGTTTAGAAAGAACCCCGTCTCCCTTCTGTTCCGTCACCGCAGAAACCGTGGGCTCCTGTGCCACCTTGGTTACAGAGCGCATTGTCCAGAAGGCACCTGAGCTGCTGGACCAACAGGTGGCACAGCTCCTATATGGTAAGTACACTTACTAAAAATGGCACATTTTTGCATAAATGCATCAATCATAAATCAGTAAAATCAATCATAGCTTGCTGAACAGTGCAGAGAATTTGTCTGGTGAAAAAGAAAAAAAAAAAAAGATGGGTAAGACAGGCTAGATGCTTCACTGACTTCAGTGCAAATAGCCAGATTGTTTGGTGTGTGAGACTCAGTACAGTCATTAAACAGTATGGCTGATTAGCAGGCTCTATGGCAGCAATTTTCAACATGAACGCTTGTCCTCACAGCACTGTCTGCTGTTTACTTAGTCTGAATTCAACTGCATGAGCTTAGAGTGCTTATCTTAGACGCAGACCAGCTCCAGATAGAAGTAACCACCAAAAACCAAATTTAATCTTGTCATCTATATTTCAGAGTTGCATATTTTGGGGAAAAAACACAATTTCATGAACCTCTATAACCACAGTGTACTAGGTTTTGTGCTAATGATGTTACAGGATTGAGCTAATTATGAATGTAAATATAGTTCCCAAATAGTATTTATACTGCCTGTATTAAATAACCTATACATTTGCTGTGTGTTGTCAGGCGCAATTATCACTGACTGTGTTAATATGGCACCTGAGGCAGGAAAAGTCACACCTAAAGACAGCCAGTATGCCATCCTTCTAGAGAGCCGCTTTCCTAAACTCCCTCCTCGGAGCATCCTCTTTCAGTCTCTACAGAACTCCAAGTTTGATGTGTCAGGTATGTGGGCAATCATGAAAAAAAGGTTGTTAAATGAGAAGTTCAGGAATCAATATTTAGAAGTAAAATGTGCCTCTTCCAAACTTCTTCGTGCGACAGGATTGAATTAAAATCGAAATTGCCTGTTGTACAATGTCTGAAATAAGAAATAAACCTTTGTGTCATGTGGATCAGGCCTTACCACAGAGCAAATGTTGTTAAAAGACATGAAGACTGTATCCGGAGGAGATCTGAGACTGGCTGTCAGTGTTATCTACATGACACTTGAGGTAAGTGATTTCACTCGGATTTTCTGCGGTTGCTTTTTGAATTTAGCTGTACTGAACGCCAAAGGAAAAGTTGTGTAGCACTTTATAGCTGTAGCCCTATTCATTATGAGAGATTGTACAGTTGTGAGAATAGGTCAGTGAAAATGTGGGGAAACAATGACAGATCTTTAGTGAGCTCTAAAACTTTAAGCATTTAAGGGATCAGATCACATTTTAACCATTAATGCAAAAAAAAAAAAAGATCCAGGTAATTCAAACGATTCACAAACTTGTATTCAGTAAATACCTATCTTTGAAATATAAAACTGCAGATAAACTGCCATTATCGTGTCTGTTTCATTCTTTAATGGCTTATATTTGATAATCTCCATAGTGGTTTTCAATAGTATTGAAGAAGAAAAAAAAAATCCTTTGTGTATTTAGGATTTCCTGCAACGAGAATGCCTACAACAGGAGCTTTGCGAATTCTGTCATAAGCATAACTACAATCTGGTGGTGGCCATGACCATCTCCTTCATCGACAATAAGGAGCCTTTCAGGCAGATTGCTGTTTACAGCTCCAGCACACGCAACAGGGATGAGGTACCGCAGAGCTCATTCACTTTAGACCACATAGCAGGACAGTGTTTGCTGTGTGTTTCTCATACATATATTTGAAATATAAAAATACTGTTTTGGAATCTTTATCCATAGAAAAAAATCTGTGTGTGATTTATTTATGTCAAAATCCTTTTGTATTGTCTATTTTTGAGGCTTGTCAGTGGCTAGAAATTCTCTGTAGCGCCATAATAAAAGCAGCTCTTTCTTTTCATGATCAGCATAGCACTTTCCAGCTTCCTCATCAGTGAAATGGAGAGATAGCCATGTGTTGAGTGCCACGTTTTTTTTTTTACAAAAACACGGATGTTAATTAGCTGATCAGGATTTCACATTTATTATTCACCATAATTTTCATCAGCTAGTGAGGCAAAGCTTCTATGATCTTACTATGATCTTGCTGAGCCCTCAACGAAACACAGGAAAAAAATACAATAGCAGGTAAATATTTGTGGTGCAGTATTACTGGAGAAATAAAAGAGACACTATAATTGATTGACCCTTAATAATTTAGTGAATGAGAATAAATGAACCATCAGTATAGTTTCTGAAGGATAGTTATTTTTAGCATTAGCTGCAATCTCCCAGAACACTAATTTTACTCTCTAAATTATTTGTATTTATGTATTACACAATTATAATAATGTATTTTTACTTTGATTCATTGTTCAGCATTTTTCAGCATTCACTTTTTAGCAGTATCTTGTAGTTTAGTCCGTAAGTACAGTATATTTCACCAAAATGGTGTGGGAGTATTTTTTTTTTTTTTTTATTTTATCTTGACTAGGATATAGTCCTGCAAAGAGCATTTTGGGTAGGGAGCCAGTTTAACAAACAAGGTGGTGAAAACAGTCGGCTAAAGAATGCCTAAAATCTTACTATCAAAGCGATAGTTAATGTCATGCCCTGATCAAGTTGTTAGATAGCTATGTGCCAAGGTGAAACAGACATCAGCCTAATCAAGATAGAGGAAATACATGCAAAAGTGGAACATATTTCAATTCAGAAAAGCCTAATCTCAGAAAATTTAATCATAGAAGATCTCAAAAAAGGGTTTTCCCAGGCCGCCATACATTTATCGAAATAAATTTTGATGCATTCTTACCCATCCCTAAGGACAGCATATACATATGAACATGTTGGCATACAATGTTTGCCTTTCTCAATAGGTAATCAAAGCACTTGAAAAAGCCAGGAACCCCCATCTGAATCTCAGTCCCATGAGCAGTCCATATACAGACATGAAGGCCTACGTTCAGGGCAACGCACTGGCCTCACGCAAGAAGGTGTTACCCATCATTTCAGACTTCCTTAAAGACAGAGAGAGGAAAATGGAACAACTGGAGGACCTGGAGCTGGAGGATGAGTGCACACAAGAGCAGGGGGACTCTCAGCAGTGCTGTGAGGACGCTGTGATGGAAGAGGACTCCGGTGTACCTCCAACACCCATGAACAGTCTGGTCGAAGGCTGTCCTTTGGACAATGGTCTTCCCAAAATTAATGCAGATGTGCTGGTGGAAAAAGTCAGCAAGATAGTCAGTGAGGAGGACGATGATGGACCATGATGGTTTTGTTATTGAACCCCATAGCCTCTGAAGTCGGAAGTCGGCCGTTGGAGAAAACTGGTTCTTCTCGTTCAAGTATGCACTGCATATACAGTCAGCGCAGGGCACGAAACATGAAACTGCTCTCTTCGCTTCTCTGACTGAGGTTCATCGGAAAAGGACACGTTCCTGGTGTCTTACACATGGTACTCAGAAGTTTAAATGAAGAAGTGACACATGTTCAACATTTGGACATAATTATCACAGATAATTATTTGTATTATATTGTTTGTCTAATAACAATTTTCATTTGTATTATTTTAGTCCGTCTGCTCATGCCATCAGTTCTTCATCACGTTATTCTCAGCAAGTTGATTAAGAAGCATTTCCTCAGGACCTCTGTCATACTAATCTAAATCTGACAGGAACATAAATGTAGGAAATAGTAATAGTAGTAATGGTTTCGTTACTACTGATGGTATTTCATCATGTTAAGTGCATCTAATCATCAATGTTTTTATCCAGAGGCTGCCTAGACACACGTACCTTCATATTGAACTTTATTTTAATTGACTTGGGCCATTATTCATTTAATTCTTTCTTTCTTTCTTTTTTTTTTTTAAATTTTTTTTTTTAAAGTAATCTTTTTCTGACTTAGTATTATTAAACAATCCTAGAGGGATTGTTTATGTATTGGGCGAATTAAATTACATTTAGCTTAAAGAAACATCCTTGAATACCTTTCACTGTGTTTTTTTATGGTTACAAATTTGGGTTTATTGAATGATGTGCTGTTTTGTTTTTAATGAGCTTAAAATCAGTTTTAGTGAAGACCTGTGCTGTTATGCATTACACTTGCACTTATATTTCAGTGCATGAATAATATTAATATTGCTTACTCAGATGCCTCCACAAAATATTATTAGGAAGGCATTGAAAGCATTTCTGATTTCAACTATGCTCTGATTCAGGTAATTAGGTATTAGTCACGTCTGTGAGAGCGCATCTATATTATTAGCCATGAAACATTATCTATTTTTATTTTGCCTCAGAAGCCAAGTAATTTGATGCAGCTGAACTGCAGCTCAAACTGCTTGCATGAAAACATAAGCTTATTCCATGAAAATCGCCTGTAGTCAGTTGCAAAAAGATTTTTCTGCTAAAGACCAAAGAGTATTAATGCAAGTTTCAGCTTTTTCAGTGTTCGTTTCTACGTAGTTAATTTGTGCATAGCTTTATTATCTTAATTATAGTTTTTATAGAATTAATTTCAGTGTTAATGCAAATAGTAGTTACGCCATGCAGGGATGATTTGTGTGTGAGTTTTGGAGTTTTGTATTTTCTTTTACTGTTTGGGAGGAAAAATATTCAGTGTATTTTTATTGTTTAAATCAACTGACAATTATTAACCAGTGTTATTAGCATGCCAAGAGATCTATTTATTCTGGTATAATTAAATCAAAAATAAATTCTGCTGTTGATTGCATAGTTATGTCTAAGAGAATTGGGTTTATATCACAGGTATTGTACTGGCAGCTTTTGGATAAAAGATTTAATTTAACATTTAATTTGGATATTTCATTTAAATGTCGAAGGATCCAACCTTAATGGCAACATGTTGACACAGGACATTGGTGAGAGTTGTGTTTTTGTAGTTGTAAAAGTGCAGCTATCAACAGGATAAATGTAAATTCAATCACTGTGAATAATTCTTGGCTTTTTTTTTTATAAAGAATTTAGACGTTTTGTTCTATACATTGCGTATGGCATTGGGTTCTGTATGTACTCTGTGGTCTGTGGGGTTATTATTTGAAAGGGGAAGAATGCACTCATGACCACTTTATTAGGAGCACCTGTACACCTGCACATTGATGTAGTTATCTAATCAGCCAATCGTGTGGAGGCAGAACAATGCATAACATCATGCAGATACTGTCCAAGAGCTTCAGTTAATGTTCACGTCAAACATCAGAATGAAGAATGACATGACATGGTTGTTGGTGACAGAATGGTGGATTGAGTATTTCAGAAGCTGATCTCCTGGGAATTTCACACACAACAGTGTGATAAGAGAGCTCAGTGGAGAATGGCCAGATTGGTTCAAGCTGCCAGGAAGGATATAGTAACTCATATAAACACTCTTTACAACCGTGACGAGCAGAAAAGCATCTCAGCATGCACAAAACATTGAACTTTGAGGTGGATGGACTACTACAGTAGAAGACCACATTGGGTTCCACTCCTGTCAACCAAGAATAGGAATCTGAGGTTATCATGGGCACAGACCAGAAAAGACCAGGTGATTTTTTTTTTTTTTTTCTTTTTCCTAATCTTCAGCTATCGAGTTTGGGTGAGTCTGTGCCCATGATAACCTCAGATTTGTGTTCTTGGCTGACAGGAGTGGAACCTGCTGTGGTCTTATGCTGTTGTAGCCCATCCACCTCAAGGATCAATGTGTTGTGTGTTCTGAGCTGCTTTTCTGCTCACCATGGATGTAAAGAGTGCTTATTTGAGTTACTATAGGCTTCCTGTCAGCTCAGACCAGTCTTGCGATTTTCCTCTGATCTTTCTCATCAACAAGGCAATTCTACCCACAGAACTATCGCTTACTCAGTGTTTTTTGTTTTATTGCACCATTCTATGTAAACTCTAGAGACTGTTGTCAAAATTGGGAATTGTTGAAATTCCCAGGAGATTATTTTTGGTACCAACATCGATGCCATGGTTAAAGTCATAAAGTTTTGCATTGCACTGCTGCCATGTGATTGCCGGATTAGATAGCTGCATGAATGTGCAGGTTTACAGGTGTTCCTAATAAAGTAGATGGCGAGTGTATATTTTCCTCAGAATATCATTAGCTAGCTGTCTGTCTAATGTATCAGAAGAGATCTGACAGTTTATGAGCAGAATTACACAAGCTGTTTGGTTCACACACAGTGTATATGTGATTTAAATGAAGCTGGACAATCATACACCAATCTGTTAATCTTTCATCTGCCTGTTAATTTTAAGGCCTTACTTAATTCAAGGTTCTGCTGAAACTTCAAAGTTGTGGTTTTAGTGTAATGAATAAAATAATTGTTTTGTGTTTGCAAATATGATCTTCATTGTAGTGGACCTCCAAGACATATGAAGAGATGATTATGAGGGCTGGCAACAGGCCAATAGGAGAATTGGGCTAAACGTCTAATTAGTCTATACGTTTATATTGTTAGCAATTGCATTATTATGTTTTTTAATATTAATTAATGAATAGGGAAAGTCTGTTGTCAGTGAAATGACAGCAAAATCCCTAGTGTTAACTCAACACTACAGGTGTTGAGACTTTTCTTATAAGAATACTCATCTGTCTCCACCTGAATACTGTAGATGTACTTTGACACACTGAGATTAATCTTGATACTTGGGTTTAAGTCCACACTCCAAAGGACCGCTCTGTCCATTCCACCACTAGGGTGCCTTATAAAATATAAACGGTAATGCTCATTTGAACCACTTGCATAAAAGCTAATTCTTGGTATTTTTGTTTTCTTTCATCAAGTGCAAGACACCTTGAATAAGACATGTTTATGTGGCTATAAGAACTTGTATATTACAATTGGCAGTAATAGGAAGTAAGGCAATAATTTTGGTACACTGTTGTCATTTGACCGAGAAACTTGATTTCTTGATTTAATCAATACACTGCCTAAGTGCTTGGACCCCTTAATGGCTGCTTGCAGCTATATTTATAAATAGATACGCTGCATTTATTTTTTCTTATGTTCTAATATTTTTGCAGATTACTTTTATTCTTTGGCACAATGTAAAAAAAAAAATATGTCCAAAGAGCAAATGTACATACAGAAAAGAAATAGTCCAAAAGCCAAACTTGTGCACAGACACTGTGCTGATAGATGTTATCTAGTTGTATAAAACTTAAAAGCTGCCTTTGAGTCTGGCACTTGTGGTGTGACTCAGGAAAATGTTACTGCCCTTTTTGCAGTTTAAAAAAAAAAACAAACAAACAGTGGAAACACTCCAAATAAGGGCAAGGTGAGCGTTCAACAAGTTGTGAGTCAATAGTGACTCAGTAGTGAAAAATAGGCAAAAGGGGATGAACAGAAAATTGAGTACTGAGAAGGAAGAGAGCTCTCATGCAGAAGAACTAAGAAGTACTAAGTAAATTACCCTTTCATCACCACACATTAGGATAACCTTAACCCTCATTCACATATGAAATGCATATAATTTTTTTTATCACAGCTGTATCAGACTGTATTTTTTTTAAAGCTTTATTTAATAAAAATACATATGAATCTATAATCAATTACATGTATAATTATTTGTATATAATTATATATAGTAGCTCATGTCCAATATTCATGCATCAGTAACTTCCAAGTTTATATATGCTGATGTAAAGGAAACTCCAGGAAATTCCATTAGAAAATGTGTATAAAATGAACAAACACAGAGTCAATAGCAGTCTGTAAAATTAGAGTGAACAAGCAGGTTGTACTTTTACAATATAAACTCACATTTGGTGTTTCACCCATTAGCTATATAAACTTTTGTTTTGCTTTTAAAAAGACTCTATAACGTTAGAATAAAACCTTTTGTACACTGTGTCGCTTCTCTGAAGTGTGCAACTGAGAATGTGCAACAAGTGATGGTTTGGACAGAAAACATTTCCCGCATGTGTTACAACTGAATTTGTATTTAGTGGTACAGGTGTTTGGTTGTGATTTGCGTGTGTGTATCCACTCGTGTCGTCTAAAAGCACTTGGATCAGCGAATGACTTTGGACAGTTTGCGCATATATAGGGTTTTGCACCAGTGTGGATGTTGTAGTGGATATCTAGGTTAAATTTCTTGGCGAAACTCTTTCCACACTGAGCACACGTGAACGGCTTCTCTCCAGTGTGCAATCTGTAGTGGGAAGCGAGTGAATTTTTGGTTGAAAGATTTTTTCCACAGATATTACAAGTAAATGTGCTTCCTTTCTCACACGGAAACATTTTGGAAAAATCCAAATGTTTAGCATGTTTAGTTGCCACTGCTACATTTAAATCTTTGCCCAAATTTATAGTCATTGTGCAGTCTGAGTTTGTGAAGGCTGACTGATTTTCTCTAAGCAGATGTGTGGAATTCGGTTCTAGATCAGGTGTCCATAAGCAGGAGACGTCAAACTGCTGCTCTTCTTCTCTTCTCTGTTGAGGAATCTCGGTCTCACACACTTCATCCAGCATCACACACTCTTCACTCTCATTTTCACAGTCCGAGCCAACCTCGATGCTGCACTCTGAGGTTTGGAGAGCAGGTTGAGACTTCTCTGATTCAGTTTTGAGTTCACTACTGACCGCATAACATCGACTATTTATTTCTGTATCTAGACAGAAAAAACCCCAGAAAAATAAACTACAATGTGGTTGAGGTTCGTAGGTTCTTATAAGTTCTTATAATCTCTTATAATGACTTGATTAAAATAAACAAAATGTACAATATTTTAACATTAACAGATAAGAAATATTCATTGTAGTTTCACTGTACAGTGGTTTGAGTCACTTACCATCTAGCTTTTGCTCTACTCTTTCCCTAACAGATCTGTCATTCATTTCTGCTTTTGTGCCTACCGGTATATGGTTCCATCTCTGCAGTAGAGAAATAGAAATATAAAGTATAGCAAACACAAAATCAGTGTCAGAATCAATTTGTCTCAGTTTAACTGTGTTCTTGAAGTCTTCTAATACCGAAAGCTCTTTCTCAAGTCTGCAAGTTCAGTAGTGCAGCTAAAAGACAATCTGTTTCTAATTCTCTGTATTAAAATTAAGCAAATTTCACTATTTGTAATTTTTTTTTTAATCAAATGAAAAAACACTGCTTATTAGCATAATTCTAATAATCACTGGGGGAAAAAAACAAACCTAAAAATCACTGATATCAAAAATATCTTTGGATTATTTACAATTAACAAAATAGTACTTAAAGATAGTTTTAAATCACCATCCTTTACTTCTTTAAAAGTCGGTACTGTGTGATTGTATTGTGACTGTGAGTATTGTTTAGTTTATATTCCTGCAATTTTTTTAATAGTAATCTGTCTTCTCCCCAAATATGAAAATGCTTACCGAGTGTGCTCTTTCAGCTGGCCCAGATTCAGTCGCTGAACAATTTCTTTTCTTAGAGTCTGCAGGACAAACACAGTCAATTAATAAATGACTGTCATATCAACATTTCACTTAAAGGATAGCAAATGTTGACACAACACACTTTCGGAAGAATGGGATTTAACAGATTCCAGTCACATTTTGCTTGTGTTTTGGATATTGGAACTGACTATAATCAGTTCTCTATTCATTCTGGTAAAGCCCACCGCCAGCGCCACTCCCAGCACAGAAAACATCAGCTCTTTTAGAGTTTCCGAATCTCCTGAAATGTATTTTGTTAGCTTTTTTTTTTTTTTAATCACTTCATGCTGTGCACTCACTGTAATGCCAAAGTTCGTCAGATATATACGTAGCTTCCTCTGGACCAATTACTTTCTGGTTATTCCTCTGACCACATTAATTTCACTGCAGAAGATGATCTTAATTACTTAGATAAACGTGCATTTTTGTGTATCTCTGACAGAATTAATTTTTTAAAATACAGATTTTTTTTTTTTTTTTTTTTGCTTTCAACCTTTAGATTATAATTTAAGCAAAGATGCCACCTATTGTTTCTAATTAAAAGATTTCAAGTTTCTGCACTTGAGTTTTGACTTAATAATGTAAATAGGCTTATGATATAAATTTCAGAATGCCAGATTTAACTATCACTTAAAAAAAAAAAAAAGAACAGCCAAAAAACCCTTAAATTTAAATAGGGAGTTGAGGCTTCTTTGGTAACAATTCAAATAATACTATAAAAATACTATACACATGATCCCATAAATAAAACCATCACTTAAATGTAATCTGAAAAAGTATGTATATCCATATTATCATTCCTCTAAACAGTGTGCACAATTTCTGATCATTCTCAAAGGTACAGAGCAGAAAATGACGTCTAAGGACAGATCAGAAACCTTAACAGATCATGTGACAATCCAGTGCTACAGCAGCTTCCAGCATTGCAACTTACATAAAAATTAGATTGTAACAGAAGACCAAACAACAATTCAGTGTTATTTGTCTGTCTGTTTATTGAAAAATGAATTTACTTAACAGTCTGTAGAGCATAAATATGAGATTTGGTTAAATATGGACAGCTCTATGCCTCTGTAGGTGCTTCTTAAGGTTGCTGTTACGGGAGAAGGTGAGCTCACAGAAAGGACACTGTTTTGGCACTGCGTGTGTCTTTTCTCTGTGTGAATACAGGGTTTGTTTAGTAGGAAACTCCTGGTCACAGTCCTTGCACTTTTCCAAGCCTCTTTTGTGGTGACTTATGTGTTTTAACAGACCACTTTTACTTCCAAAAGTCTTCCTGCACACATCACAAGCATGCTTAGTGCCAGTGTGCATGTTACGGTGTCTTGAAAAGACAACTTTATTATGAAACATCTTGTGACAAATATGGCATTTGAATTTTTGGTCATGCCACTCCAGATGGCTTTTGAGGCATCCCACTTCTTTAACACAAATGTGACAAAACGTGGTCTTCTTTCTCTGTTCTGTAAAAAGCAGGAGGAATTATTGCTCTGCATAAAACAGTTAGAAATAAAGCTGGTAGACACATAGAGGAAATAATTGTTCACCTTCCTCAGAAGAAGAAGGCCATAGCTGTGCACTGGCAGCTAGATCTGCAATAACAAAATCAATTCATGAAATCAGTTATGTTCAAGGATAATGGAAACATTATGTAGTAAAAATACTGTTTATGGGACTATATATCAAAACAGCAGGACACAATCCAATGTACAGTCAGAGTGCATTCTCACAAATGGCCTAGACTAGCATTTTTATAACTTGAAAGTTGTATAAAGAAACGTGTTAGTGGATAAAATGAACACTGGTTACTGTGAACTTTACCTTCTGTAGAGGTTCCTGCAAACACTGTGCAGCCAGAATCTACATAAGGAAGTAAATGGCAGTTATTTAGCTAATGCAAATGTAAACATTTCATAATTGTTTTTATTCATGTTCTATATAAACCTATAGAACATCATATGCTGGATCAGGATCAGATCGTCTTTTACATGTTTTCCGTTCATGTTTTATGCCAAAATGCATGTGATATCACCTGATCCAACAAAGCTCTTGTATATACACACACACACAACACAAATTATCTTGAAGCATGTTGCCATCAGGCCTGAGATGTTTCTTAAACTTAGACGGTGACAATATAGGATTTGTATCAGATACACTACAGCAATATGTGCTTGAACATCCCATTCCAGGTTTAGGCTCCTTAGTTCCAGTGAAGCGAAACTGTAACGCTACATCATGCAAAGACATCCTACACAATTGTGTGTTTCCAACTTTGTGGCAATGGTTCGGAGAAGGCCCACATATGCATGTGATGGTCAAGTGTCCAAAACCTTTTTTTTTAGCCGATACGATACTCAGCCTTGATAGAAAGTACAGTACAGTGAATTATTTCTTTGCAGATCCTAGCTTGTTAGAAGGCCATGAGAGTCATGATACAGGGGCACAACCATGGCAGTGCTGGGATTTGAACTCACAACCTTCTGATCTCACAAAACTCCAAAACCTTCTGCACATTGAACCTTAAATTACTGAGCCACTTCCCTCTGATATTAGAATCTTCTTGCATCCCAAATGCAATATTACTGATATTATTTATTAAATTGGTCACATAAGGTGATCACAAATGTTAGGCCACTTGAGACACAACGTGTAGTGTAGTTAGTGCACTAGTACAGAGTGTAGGGAAGGAAAACTGTAAGAAATGGATTTTTATATTGTATATTTATATATTTATGCTCATAGTTTTCATAGCTTTATAGCTTCTTTCTATGTATGCTTCTCATTTCATAACTTTCTCTTCTCTCTTTTACTTTCTCATCTTACCTTACAATGTTTACCTTACTGATATTAGTTTTATGACTTGTATTTTATTGTTATTACTAAGCACCAGGACACCAGGACAAATTGCTGGTTCATGTAAAGGTGACTGTGATTCTACTCTGCACTTCCTCAGTGGCAGGACCAGGTTTGCTGATGTTTAGGGCACTAACCGTCTGCATTTCTCACTTCACTGCCAGTGTCCTCATCCTTCTCCTCCTTGGTGCTTTGACTCTCCAGCTCTGTTTCAGCTGCAGCCTGGTGATTTTGCTCTTGCATCCTCTGCAGCTTCTGTCTTAAATCTTCATTCTCCTTTTTGCCTCTCGCTATTTCCATGTGCAGGGACTGAAACCAGCTCTCCGCCAGAGCACAGATGTCTGACACAGCTGTTTTCATCAGCACATCCAGCACAGCTGTCAGCTGAACATGAAAATGAGAGTCGACCATGTTTACCTCGTAGACTACACGCTAAAAAATTTATTCTCATTTACCGAGCTAGCGGATTAGAGATAACCTGTTAGCTACAAGCCTTTTCGAGTCGCTTTACGCCACGTCCAAATCACATACTTGAGCACTACAAAGTATGCTAATATAGTACACTATGTCGTTCCTGTGCCATATTGTTTAGTGCGCTAGTATGTGATTTTGAGATTAAGCCTCAGGATCAATCTCAAATGACTCCATACTGATCATATACCACTCTACAAAGGGTTGAATTACTACTGCTTCATGCCCTAAGTAGTGCACTAATGTAGGGACATTGTGGTTTAACCGCAGACGACAACTTCCGCTGTGTGGCTCGTTCTTCGTTTATTTTGATTTCTGAAGAAGTTACTGCCCTCTGCTGGACAGGCTGAGAAACGCCTCTGGCCATGTTCATGCATGCTGTGACGGTCAATCTGTCATGTAATATTGCCTACATAGCTGGTGCTGATCCAGGTTCAGCGATTTTTATTTACTGAATACAGTTTTAATTAACATACAACCTACTTTTCACCCTCTGCTCTATAAAACAATATTAAATTTATGTATACACTATACTGAATAAAGTAGGTGGACAACTGATTATCATACCCATATGTACTTGAACATAGACCATATGTTGAACATCCCATTCCAGATTTAGTCCCCCTTTGCCCTTATAATAATCTCCACTCTTCTGGGAAGGGTTTCTACTAGATTTTAGAGCGTGGCTGTGTGGATTTGTGTTCCTTCAGCTACCAGAGCATTAGTGAGGTCAAGGCACTGATGTCAGGTCAGGAGGTCTGGGGTGCAGTCGGTGCTCCAATCCATCCAAAAGTGTTCAGTGGGGTTGAGGTCAGGGCTCTGTGCAGGCCCCTCGAGTTCACCCAGGCCAACCCTGGCAAAACATGTCTTCATAAACCTGCTGAAACAGGTTTGGGTCTCTTAGTTTCAATGAACGGAAATTGTAATGCTACAGCATACAAAGACTTTCCGTACAATTCAATGCTTACAACTTTGTTGCAACAATGTGGGAAGACCCATATTTGGGTGTGTTGGTCAGGTGTCCACATACGTTTGGCCTTATAGTGTACAAGTGAAACTCGAAAAATTGGAATATTGTGCAAAAGTTCATTTATTTCAGTAATGCAACTTAAAAGGTGAAACTAATATAGGAGATAGACTCATTACATGCAAAGCAAGTTCAAGCCATGATTTGTCATAATTGAGATGATTATAGGTTACAGCTCATGAAAACCCCAAATCCACAATCTCAGAAAATTAGAATATTACATGCAATCAATAAAACAAGGATTGTACATAGAACAATATCGGACCTCTGAAAAGTATAAGCATGCATATGTACTCAGTACTTGGTTTGGGCCCCTTTTGCAGCAATTACAGCCTCAATGCGGCATGGCATGGAAGCTATCAGCCTGTGGCACTGCTGAGGTGTTATGGAAGACCAGGATGCTTGAATAGCAGCCTTCAGCTCTTCTGCATTGTTCGGTCTCATGTCTCTCATCTTTCTCTTGGCAATGCCCCATAGATTCTCTATGGGGTTCAGGTCAGGCGAGTTTGCTGGCCAATCAAGCACAGTAATCCCACGGTCATTGAACCAGGTTTTGGTGCTTTTGGCAGTGTGGGCAGGTGCCAAGTCCTGCTGGAAAATGAAGTCAGCATCCCCATAAAGCTCGTCTGCAGAAGGAAGCATGAAGTGCTTCAAAATCTCCTGGTAGACGGCTGCGTTGACCCTGGACTTAATGAAGCACAGTGGACCAACACCAGCAGATGACATGGCTCTCCACAGACTGTGGAAACTTCACACTGGACTTCAAGCATCTTGCAGTGTGTGCCTCTCCATTCTTCCTCCAGACTCTGGGTCCTTGGTTTCCAAATGAGATGCAAAACTTGCTCTCATCAGAAAAGAGGACTTTGGACCACTGAGCAAC
>CM040975.1:4652525-4816560 GCA_022985145.1 Pangasius djambal
TGCACCTTTTCACAATATTCTAATTTTCTGAGATTGTGGATTTGGGGTTTTCATGAGCTGTAAGCCATAATCATCTCAATTATGACAAATCACGGCTTGAACTATCTTGCTTTACATGTAATGAGTCTCTCTCATATATTAGTTTCACCTTTTAAGTTGCATTACTGAAATAAATGAACTTTTGCATGATATTCAAATTTTTCGAGTTTCACCTGTAGATGCTATGAAGGTGGCACAGGAACACAGCAGATAGCGTTGCCACCTCACAGCTCCAAGGTCTCTAGTTCAATCCTGTGCTTAGGTTACTCTCTGTATGGTGTTTTGCAAGTGTCCTTGTAGGTTTTTTCGGGTTCTCCGGTCTCATCTTACCTACCAATAGGTGGTTTGGCTATGATAAACTGCTCCTAGATGTGGAACGAGTGTCTGAATGTATGTGTCCATGGTGTCCTGCGATAGCCTGGCAACCAGCGTGTATTCCCACTTCATGCCCACTGCTCCCAGCAAAGACTCAGGATGCAGTTCACGAAGATTAAATAAATGATAGCATACATCATACAGTATGATCATCTCTATTCAATGGGTATAATGTAAACACAGATATTAAAATATCCTTAAACACAAATGTTCTTTTTATTTCAGTCAAATAAAAATGTATAAAGGTTTTTTTCAATTACCTGAATCAAGCACGGAACATAATCAGTAGAAACAGACATAAAATGTTAATGAATGGAGAAGCTGTCAAAGCCGTGGCCAAGTCATACAAAACAAGTGCTTTTTTTTTTTTTTTTTAAACCAAAAAAAATCTGAAGGAATATTTAAAATTGGAATCCACCAGCTTCACTGTAAACCAACACGCCTCTAAAATGAATTTTCGATTTTATTTTACGTGTTACTGCTATAGCACTGAGTAACATTATTATTGTTGATAAGCGATTTATCAACAAACATTTAAAAATTATAATTACTGCATTGTATAAAGATAATGGAAATAATGTTGACCTTAAACTTGAAGGCATCAGGGAATTACTGTACTATAAAATGGAAGAGGATTTCTATCAAAAAGTCTCACTCGTAATAAGTTTACTACTTGTGCAATCTGTTGTGTTTTGTAAGACTGCTGGGGTCAGCATAAGACTTCTGGCACAGAGTGCAGGTATATGGTTTTGCTCCAGTATGAATATTTTGGTGGATCAGTAGGTTGCTTCTTAGAACAAAACTCTTCCCACACCACGTACATGTAAAAGGTCTTTTACCAGTATGCACTGTAACGTGGTACGTCAATCCATGTTTTGTTGAAAGGATTTTCCCACAGATATTACACATAAATTTAGGCTTAGGACTGTGTTTCTCCTCTAGTTCTCTTCCGTGCATCCTCTCATGTCTTGCTAAAGGGCTCGGGTCGGAAAATGACTTTGGGCATAGTGTGCAGACGTACGGTTTCTCTCCGGTGTGGATATTCTGGTGGATTTGAAGGTTAGTTTTGTTAAAAAATCTCTTTCCACACTGAGTACACACATGTGGCCTGTCTCCAGTATGAAGTGTTAAATGAACTTTCAGAGAATATTTTGTCGAAAGACTTTTCCCACAGACCTGACAAATGAATCTGGGACCTTTCATTTTGGATTTTTTGGATTTCTTGGAATATTTAGCTTTTCTTGGCAGGGTGGATACTTCAGCTGTTTCTCCCAGTGTTACACACACTGAACAATCAGAGGTGGAAGGTTCGGAGATATTAAGAAAAGACATAGAGGGAGTTTTTCCATCAGCTTCCATCACCTCAACTCCCTTGGTATCATCCTCCTTTTTTGTTTTAGATTGAGTAAAGTGGACATTTTGAGTTTTCTGATTCACAGACTCACACTCTCCATCTGTAGCTGCAGAATCCTGAGTCTCCACTTCACATTCTCTGCTTTCAGCTTCTGGCATTTGGACGTCTGGTTCAGTATTGCTCTTACGTTCAGTCTTAAATTCTAGAAGCTGATTGCTTGTTTCTGTATTTGTGTAATGAGGTGGATGAAGTACATTACTGGATTTTCCTGGTAAGAAAGTAATAAGAAAAACATGGTTTACAGTCTGTTATACCACTGCACCACTACCACTGATCGTTTGAATATATTATCGTTTCTATAGTAACAACTCATTCACAGGGACTTGATAGCAGATGCTCCACATAATCTAAGACTAAAAATAAATGGATTAAAAACATGTTATTTAAAAAAGAATAACCTGTAATTGTTGATATGACGTTTTCTGCTAGGGGACATTGAGTTTACATTTATGAAAGCAGAAAGGAGTCTCCGGTGTCAGTCGGGGGGTGGAATAATTTAACTGCTTCCAGTCAGGTTGCATCATACCACCCTGTAATTGATTATTTTCCTATAACAGCATGTACCCTCAAGCTTTATTCCTCACATAACAAGCAATCCAAAAAGTAATGCAAAGTACTGATAGATTCTTGGGTTGGGTTACTGGATTCATGTTTATGGTTTTATTAACACGCATCAGACAAAAAGTGAAAGAGATTCATTGCTAGCTTACAGTTACAGTGTTTGTATGCAGAACGATCAGCCATAACATTAAAACCACCTGCCTAATATTGTGTAGGTCTCCCTTGTGCCACCTGTTGAGGCATGGACTCCACAGGACCTCTGAAGGTGTGCTGTGGTATCTGACACCAAGACATTAGCAGCAGTTCCTTTAATTCCTCTAAGTTGTGAGGTGGGGCCTCCATGGATTGGACTTGATTGTTCAGCACATCCCACAGACGCTCGATCAGATTGAGATCTGGGGAATTTGGAGGATAAGTCAACACCCTGAACTGTCATTTTCCTCAAACTATTCCTGAACAATTTTTGCAGTGTGGCAGGGCACACTGCCATTAGGGAATACCGTTGCCATGAAGGGGTGTACTTGGTCTACAACAATGTTTAGGTAGGTGATATGTGTCAAATTAACTTCCACATGAATGCCAGGACCTAAGGTTTCCCAGCAGAACATTGCCCAGAGCATCACACTGCCTCCGCTGGCTTGCCTTCTTCACATAGCGCATCCTGGTGCCAACTCTTCCCCACCTAAGCAATGCACACGTACCTGGCCATCCACATGACGTGAAAGAAAACGTGATTCGTCAGACCAGACCACCTTCTTCCATTGCTCCATGGTCCAGTTCTGATGCTAACGTGCCCATAGTAGGTGCTTTCAGCGGTGGTCGGAGGTCAGGATGGGCTCTCTGACCGGTCTGTGGCTACGCAGCCCCATACGCAGCAAGCTGCAATGCACTGTGTTCTGACACCTTTCTATCATAGCCAGCATTAACTTTTTCAGCAATCTGTGCTACAGTAGCTCTTCTGTAGTAACCTTCACTCCCCACGCGCATCAGTGAGCCTTGGGCGCTCATGACCCTGTCGCAGGCTCACCAGTTGTCCTTCCTTGGACTTCTTTTGGTAGGTATCATTTTTCCTGCTTCTAACACATCAATTTCGAGAACTGACTGTTCACTTGCTGCCTAATATATCCCAACCCTTGACAGGTGCCATTGTAACAAGATAATGTTATTCACATCACCCGTCAGTGGTTTTAATGTTATGGCTGATCGGTGTATATAGGCTGGTAATGAAAAATCATTTCAAGAATTATGGTATCTCTAGCAAGTCTATGGTAAATCATTTCAAATCCAAGGGTCCAATAGGATTTGAACTGCATTTATCTCTATTATCCGACATGACCCCTTTCGCAAGAAAATGCTACTATTCTTAAACTATTCAAACAATACGATATGTGTATCTTATTGTAAATCTGACTCATATGAACCAGTAATACAAAAACAGGTCATGTTTCTTGTTATTGTCTTACCATATAGTCTTTCCCCTGCTTTGGCAGTAACAGATATATCCATCGCTTCCACTTTTATTACACCTGGTAGAAAGCTACACTGCTGCACCTTAGAAAACAATGTAACAAAAAAGCCAATGATACCCAGCAAGACAATTTCCTATTAAATCTCTGGATGTTTGTAATGGCACTATACACAAGGTAAAGAAGTCACAATATTGTAGTACTGCAGTGTCAAATACATATACATTTAAACATTGTTGTTGTTCAAAATGACTAATACATACCCACTGATTTCCTTTGGGAACTGTGAGTTCAGTCTCCACATTTCCACAATCTGAATAAAAATAAACTTGCAATCAAAAATCAAATAAAAAAATTGCAAGATTTCATACTGAACATGAGTTGAGTCAACTGAAACTGTTACAGTGAAGACAGACCACCTATATAACGATACAGAAGGGTTACAAATGAAAGGAAAAACCAACATCAAGGTGTTTGGCCACCACAAACCACCCACTACTGCTTCATTGTGCCGCAGCACAGATTCTACAAGTCTGTGAATCTGTATGAAGGGGTGAACATCATTCCACCAAATGATATCCCCATAGTTCATTTTTTTTTAAAGATGGTGGAGCACTGTCCAGCATGCCGATGTTAGACCATAGTATAAGACATATCATTTTCATACTCATCAAACCATTCAGTGTGCCCTCATGCCAGCAAAATGCCCACCACAGCATAAAGCAGTCACCAGTTTTCCTTTCATTTGTCACATCAGTAGGTGGGTTGGTAGATAGGTAGCTGCTACCCACACTGCAAGTACACAGATGGTCAATTATGTTGGCACACAAAAAGATATTAGTAAGTCAAATGAGAATTGGATGAGAATTCGCAGAGTCCTTTACAAATATAGATACAGACAATGATTTTTTTTTTTTAAAAAGAGTGGTTGTTATGGAGTTCCAGGTGATTGCTAGAGTATTCCTAGGCAGATTGTTATAGTGTTCCAGGTGGTTGTGAGGGTGTTGAAGTGACTGCAAATAGCTAAAAGTACCATACAACACAGCAACCACTATCTTTTTTTTTTTATTTATCCTTTATTTTTTTCCTTCTTCCTTTTCTTTAAAACTTGCTTTTAAACTTTCATACTTTTAGCTATTTGCAGTCACTGTGCATTCCAGGTAGTTGCTACTGACACTGGGCAATATGATGATGATGATATGATACACTTTTCTGAGATATGATATATTGTTTTTCTTTATAAAATAATAATAATAATAATAAAAAGTTTAACAATTACAAACTGATTGGAAGCAGTTGTTTAACATTAAAATTTTGTACTAAATCCTGAAAATTGCAAAGGGTTCAGTATTTAATGTATTTATCCTCCTTTTCAGTGTTAACCTATTTGTCTAGACATTAAATAAAATCTCAAACACATTTTAATTTCACAGGTTTTTAAATGCAACCCTAAAGTTTGGCTGGAGGGAGTTGCTTTGCAAGCACTGTGATAACTGGACGATCAATCGATAGATAGATCGATAGTTTCCTCGTAGGTCTGCTTCTGAGGTTTGGCTAATGCACAGGTTCTCAACCTCAGACCTGGAGTAGCTCCTGTCCTGTACATGTTAGGGTTTTCCCTTTCAGCTAATCAACTAATTAACAAGCCTTCCTGAGTTGAAGCGTTATGCTGCCTTCACGTGCTATCGGAATTACCGTAACTTCGAGTTTCCCACTAGGAAGTTCACATGAATGACCCCTCAAGTCGTAATTACGACTGGGAAACTCAGAGATCATTCTGATACCCGAGTTTCCGAGATGGCAGGAGTCCTTCAACATGGCGGAGGAGAGGACAGTTTCTGTACTGAAGGACAGGTTTTGTTCATTTTTTTTCTAAACGCAGCTAATTGTTAGCGCTTGCTGTTTTGGTCATATTCATGCATGTACTGTATTAGCAACCATTCTCTGCATGTTGTACATTTTTACACTGTCAAATGCCTGTATTTTACCAAAATTCCCTTATTGTCAGCAAGCTAGCTAACTGAGTAGTGTTATGCTGTCAAAATAAAAGAAAAAACAAAAAAACAATCATCCATTTTCATGTTCTTTCCGACAACAAAGCATGTGAACACCACATTCGCTTACTTCAGAAGTGGGAAGTAGGAGAATTCCGATAGCATGTGAAGGCAGCATTATTCAATGCTCACTGTAAGCTGTCTATAAAAACTGGAAATAGAGTAGTTTGTTTAGTGCTTAATTTATTTTTAAAGTGGATATCATTTCACTGTGAATAACGCCGAAAATTACATGAACGAGCAGTTTGATAAAAATAATAATAATAATAATAATAATAATCTTGCACAAAGCGAAAACATTTCAATGATCAAAGTATCACCCAGTATTTAACAATTTCAGATATAAACAGAAGCTCAATAGACTGTTTAAAAACCTCACATCACGCTGTTATTTCGGGGTTTTTTTCCCCACTATGAGCGCCGCCATGTTGAAATGACGTCATAGAATCACAACTCGGAAAAGTCGGAACTCTGGGGAAAAACTCCGACTCTCCCAGTAGGAATTACGGATTGGAGCGCCGTTCCAATTTCCTACTGGGAATTAGGAAACTGGGAAGTCGGAATTCGGAAACTTCCCAGTTCCAATTCATTCATGAAGGCAGCACTGGAGCAGGGAAAACACTAAAGTGTGCAGGCCATGTGGTCCTTTAGGACCAGGGTTGGGAACATGTGCACTGATTGAAGAGGGAAGTTGGCAGTACCGTTGGAAGGATTGGTGCCAACCTCAGGGAATTGTGTATTTTTGTCCTGATGTCCCACATTCTTCGACTGTGCCACCCGAGATGCAGAAAGGCTCTGCTCCATAATCTGCAGTTTGCGCTTTAACTGTTCGTTCTCGGATCTGCTCGTTGTTATCTCCATGCGTAAATCATCTCTCCATCTGTCTGCCAAAGCGCAGATCTCCACCACCGCCGCCTTCAGCAAGCCGTCAACAACAGCCGTGAGCTCAACATGAAAGTACGAGTCTGCTGCCTCCATGATTAGTTTATTACTAGGGCCACTCAAACAGCTATTCCAACAGCGCACACACAAGCCAACGATTCCTCCACCTCCTCCTGCTCCTCTTTCTTCTTCTTTAGCTTTTAATTTTATGTGGGCTGGCAAACAATTGATTGCTGCATTACCGCCCCCTATTGGTATGAACTGTGGACCAGGATGTTTCCTAGAACACTTCATGCCTTCATGCAGTGCACAGGTTCCCAACCCTGGTCCTGGAATAACTCTTGTCCTGCATGTTTTAGTGTTTTCTCTGCTCCCAACACACCTGATTCAATTAATCAGCTAATTAACAGCACTTCCTGAGTTGAAGTGGGCACATCAGAGCAGGGAAAACACTAAAATATGCAGGACACAGGGTATTCCAAGACCAGGAATGGGAACCTGTGATGTAGTGTATTTTATTAGGACCGGGGTGTCCAGTCTTATCCATAAAGGGCTGGTGTGGCTGCAGGTTTTCATTCCAATCAAGCAGGAGCCACACCTGATTCCACCTGTTTAATCAGCGGATCTTGGCTTTCCGTAGACTCAGGTCAGGGCCTCTGTTTGGTTGGAATGAAAACCTGCACCCACACCATCAGCCCTTTCCAGATAAGATTGGACACCCTTGTATTAGGAAGTTGATGGCAGTTAATGTGGTCTTTTGCTGTTGTAGCCAATTCCTCTCAAGGTTTGGCATGTTATGCATTTTGAAATGCTTTTCTGCTGACTATGGATGTAAAGTGTGGTTATTTGAGTTATTTGATACTTCCTGTCAGCTCAAACCAGTCTGGCTATTCTCCTCTGACCTCTCACCTCAGCAAGGGGTTTGTGAAATTACTCCTGTGAAATTCCCAGGAGATCAGCAGTTTCTGAAATACTCAAACCAAAACATCTGTCATGCTCAGAGTCACTGAGATCGCATTTTTTTTGCATTCTGAAGTGTGATGTGAACTCATGACCTGTATCTGCATGATTTTATGCATTGTGCTGCTACCACGATTAGCTGATTGGATATTTCCATGAATGAGCAGGTGTTCCTAATAAAGTGGTTTGTTGTTATTATTATTATTATTATTATTGTTGTTGTTAGTATATGACATTTATAATTAAAGATACCGTTAATTGCAAAAGGTTGGGCTGGATGTAGAAATTAAAGCTGTATCTTTATTTTACAATCACAAAACAGAATTTCATGTTCATGTTCTATTAAGGATATTTCCTTTTGCAAACGTCTAGTTATTGCATCTATTGCTGCAGTTGTTATTATTATTATTATTATTATTATTATTATTATTATTAGCTCACACATAAAAGCTCCAGTTAATTTTTTTCAAAAATTTATTTGAACGTGTCTCATGAAAGTGTTGAATGTCTTCGAGCAATCAACACATATCTTGAATGTTCAGTGTTAAAATAAGGGAGGTTCAAACTGAAAACTGAACTCAGTCTTTTGAAATGAAGGCTATGAGCAGCCTGTGTCCATTTTTAAGGTAAAAAGCCGTACATAGGAAATAGCCTTAATGGAATATGAAATTCAGTTTTGTGACCCTGATTATCCTTTGTAATCTATTCAGGTCAGAATGGCCCATTTAAATTATTACTTAAAGTGGAACCTTATACATTTTTTTTTACTTTTTCCCCCCAACTTTAAGTGCTTGGCTCAGTTTTGTCTGTTGAACATGAATAGGGACAATATAACCCTCTTCATATTTATATTACATCAATTAATTTTAATCATTTTGGAGTAAACCAGACAAAATGAGGTGAAATGTCAATTTACTTTTTACAAAAAAAAAAAAAAAAACACATAGGTGAATTTACTCTGTTACTTTGCCTCCATGGAGGCTGCATGTATTATTCTCACTCACTCACTATTACACAAACCTGCTGGTAGGAACATCTCCATTTTTATTTGGAGGTCTGAGACAAAGTCCTTCTTCCAGTTGCACCAGAGCAGCCGGAAACATGTCCCACTTTTTATTATTATTATTATTATTATCTTCTGATTCACTAAAAAATAAATTAGTGATATACAACACAAAAAACAAATATAAAATAAGTGGCCACAGGTTCTCCTAAACAGGATACGGTTTGGCATACATTCTGAGATGCTTTTCTGCTCACCATGGTTGTAAAGAGTGGTTATTGTGTAACCACAGACAGCCAGAACCAGTCTGGCCGTTCTCCTCTGACCTCTCTGATCAACAAGCTGTTTCCGGCTGCAGAACTGGATGGTTTTTGTTTTTCACACAATTCTATGTAAACTCTAGAGAGTGGTGTGGAAATTCCAGGAGATCAGCAGTCACCAGCCCACCTGGCATTAACAATCCTCCCCTTTGTGTGTCTTTAATGGATGTATTCAAGCTTGGCCATTTCAGATATTATTTTCTGTGTCCGTTGTCCAAAGTCCGTATGACTCATGAACAGTACATCCACTGATAAGTAGTGAGTAGAAAACGGATAATATTTAAAATCCAGGGTTTTATGATCTTATTTCTGTGATTTTTTTTTCATTCCAGAATATTCATATTATCTTTATTTAAGCAATAAAACATAACATTGGTTAAAGAAATTTTAAAAAATTAAAAAAAAAATCAGCCATGTCAAATATTTTCGGTAATTACTAGAATTTTGTTTTTTTAATAAGACCTTCATTGAAAATCAGACAAATATACAACAGGTGAACAATTTTGTATACCATACAAAAACATCTGAAAGCCCCGGGGGATCAGTAGATGAAAAATAAAGAAATAATAAGAAAATAAACCAAATTATTATTAATAGTAATAATAATCAATTACACAAATATCCTGTAAAGCTTAAAATAACTATAAGTTTTAACAGCTTTTTTGTTAGAACATTCAGAGATTGAAGAAATCTATTGTTTGAGATTTACTGATAGCTCTAAAAAGTTAATTTTTTGGATGGTGAATAATATTTCTGTGATAATCAGGCCTCCTTGGTTTTTTTCGACGTCATAAACCGTCATGCAGTTAATTCTGACACTGCGCATGCGCAGAAGGCCTGCTTTCTTGGTCAGCAGCAGGTAAAGAGCACTAGCTGCGCGTGTTTTCGCTGTTAGTCTCGGTGTCGCTGTTTCAACTCGCTAAAATGCTCAAATTCCTTCCAAAATTACTGCTGTTGCTGTTGCTAGCGTTCCCGGCAACTATTTTCATGAAAGGTAAGCTGTCTGGGAAGCATAAAGTGATTGTTTTTTTTTTAATTGTTGGCTAGCCTGCCTGGATTTATGGTTAGCTTTGACTCAGTAGGCCGGCTCGTGCACGCTGGGTTTTCTCCAAATGTAGCATGTAGTAAGCTTAGCGTTTTATTTACATGCGTAATATTAGGAGCTGTCTGTGCCTAGTACGGGGGAAGGCTTTTCTATAACACTCTTTATTATCTCAGTGAAGCTAAATAGCTAGCTCGGTACATTCAGCTTGAGTGCGTCTGGACTGACGTGTCCTTAACGGCTAGTGCTAGCGCTGCTAGGCTAGTGCTAGTGCTAGCTTACACTGCAGCATTGCTAGTTTGCAGAAGCAGGATGCTGCAGCCTGCTAAAAAGGATTTATGAGGAAGTAGGCATGTAAGCATTATTATTTCACCATGTTAGTAGCACGTATAAGGGATCTCTGTAGCAGGGAGAATGTTTTAGCTAATGGGGAACGAGGTTGCTAGCTTTGCAACCTGATAACACGGAGTAAAGAACAAGCACCGAGTGGGAATTTTGTGTAAAAACTTAATATAATGCTCAATAAGTTCGTCTTTGGGCTTAGATCGTGTCTGTTGATTCAGTCACAGATCTCTGTACCACTTGTGTGTGTTAGGAGAGTGACAGCAAGCTCTCAGATTAGGAGCAGTATTACATACTGCACTGTTACCAACATATTTACATATCAGATCAAGTATCTCAATTACACATAAGATCACAGCTGAAGCTTACTTTTGGTCTACTTCTGATTTTGTTTGCTTAAAAAGAAATAACTTAAAGGTGCACTTAAGGTTTTTACAAATGTGGCTCAGTAATTTTTCTTTTCAGTAACAAATAACAGGAGATTGTGCAGTGTCCTAACATGATTGTGCAGCCTCACACAGGTCCTGCCGGATATTGCTCAGCTCTGCTGTTTGTCCTCAGTGCTTTAGGGGAGATCTCGTCATGATTGGGCAACATAAGGAGTATGCCACCACAATGCATAGCCCCAGCCAGATTTAGTGGAGTTTGGGAAGAGAATGTATCTTTTACGAATACACTTGGCAGCTGCCGGGAAGAACATTACAATTAAATGGCTCCAGAAAGTACCTCTGACATTTGAGGAATGGATGCACACAGTGAAGGCGATGTATGTGATATAAACAATAACGCAGAGTTTAAGACTTAAAATGAATCAATTTATGGAAAATTTTATCCACCATTATTGGAGGGACTGGGTGAGGACTAAGAGTAATGGCCTCTGGTATGTAAGTCCTGTATTTTCTTACATTGCAACAGACAAAATAATAGTGTCTCCGTTAGGGCTGGGGAATGAGGTATGTGCAGGTTGAACCTTGAAATCTTCCTGGATCAAAGACCTTTCAAGACCAATTTTCAGTGGTGAACTCCAACACCTTCTTGATCCAAGCAAACACATCTGACGCAATACGCTATTGACACTACGAGAAGGTTGAGAAAGTGAACGGGTTTTATTTTCTTTGTCCCTTTCAGGCACGTTAGTAGCTGCGCAAGATGTTACAGAAGAAGAAGAGGCAGCTGATGAAGATACTACTGATGATGTGATTGCTGAAGATGAGGATGATGAAGCAGAGGTGGAAGATGATGAAAACACAGAACTGGTATGAGCATAAGATGATGGTTGTAGGTTTTATTATTTATTTATTATTATTATTTTACATGGACCACCTAAATCTAATCATTGTGATTGATCTGGGTCAGACTGAAGAAAAAGATGAAGAGGAAGAAGAAGAAGCTCTAGCAGGAGAGTTTAAGCCTTCTCCTAATGCTGATACAACCATTCTGTTTGTCAAAGGAGAAGGTAGCTGCACCCCCAGATTACCAGTGTTAACTTTGTAGTTTCTAATTTGGATACAAATTTTGTGGTTTGTCTACAAAACTTTTAATTTCTAATGCTACTCTTTTTGGTTACAAAGTCTTGCCAGGTTCTTAACAATTCTGTTTATGGTTACGCCTCTATGCTTGATATAATCAGATATGCTTATGCTTGTAATCGGACATATTTGCTGAGAAACGCAACAGGTTAGATAATTTGCTTATATGTTTACTGCTGATTTAATTCTAGACTTTCCAGCCAACAACATTGTGAAATTCCTGCTGGGCTTCACCAACAAAGGCAGTGAAAACTTTGTGGTCGAGTCTCTGGACGCTTCCTTCCGCTACCCTCAGGACTTTCAGTTTTACATCCAGAACTTCACTGCTCTGCAGCTGGGCACGGTGGTGCCTCCACAGCGCCAGGCCACGTTTGAGTACTCCTTCATCCCAGCTGAGCCCATGGGCGGTCGCCCCTTCGGCCTGGTCATCAACCTCAACTACAAAGACAGCAGTGTGAGTGTGACACTGTAGAGATTTGTGGCAACACAATATTGCTTGTAGCAATGGGAAAAGTTGAGTTCATGATTATTCAGATTACTTCTCAGGGTGATTTACACATGTATAAAGTGTACAATTAAACCTAGACTTATTTAAAATCATAACTCAGCAAACTTTGTTTTCTTAAATGAGATTTAATCTTTTACAAAAAAAAGAAACCTATTATACACCAAATAATGTTTCTATATGGTGTAAAAGGTTTTTTGTTTGTTTTTATAACAGGGCAACGTTTTCCAGGATGCAGTGTTTAACCAGACCGTCACCATCACTGAGAAAGAGGATGGTCTGGATGGAGAGACGTGAGTGAATTTTGAAAAACAGAGGGTTTATAAAAAGTAGAAATTAATTCCTGCTTTTAGCTTGGCTGGTCATCAAGTTTCTCATACTATTTTTCTCAAGTCCTCCCCCCCTTCCCCTCCTTCTCCACCTTGATGAGCATGTTGAATAACTGCTAGGTTGTCCTCTTCCCACAGGATCTTCATGTACGTGTTCCTCTCTGGGCTTGGGCTTCTGGTGGTTGTTGGCCTGCATCAGCTACTGGAATCTAGGAAGGTAAAAGTCTAGTAATGGAACATATGAAGTATGACGTGTGCCAGGGTTTTAATACTATCGCAATCGTATACAATGTGCAAGTACACAATGAGATGAAATAACATTTCTCCTGGACCCAAGGTGCAAGATGCATGTATGACATACATAGTGCTGACAGGAGATAAATAAAGAGCAGTGAGAATAAGAAGCATGCACAGAGGGGGTATGGGGACACAGTAAGGGATGGGGGCAGTGAAGTAGAAATACCCCAATCACAAAAACATTTAACATAAGACATTGCAGTTATAAGTTATTGCTCATTTTGCCAAAGGCATAAGGCAGTACAGTTACAGAAGACACTGGAGGATAAGAAGTGTGTAGGGCTGCTGTAAGAGTAGGGAGTCCAATCAGGGTGCTTGGAGCGAGTTTGAGTCAAGCCCTGTTCACACTTCGTATTAACAGACACCTAGAGGGGGCCGAACGCAAGTGTACAACTGAAACGCATAGCCGTTTACGTCTCCAGTGACTACTTATGATAGAATATCATACATCGTTTCCACGGGAGGAAAGCTGTAGCTCTCATTTATTACATCAGTCTTCCATGGCATTCATTCTCATGCAGAAATGTCTCGCGAGTCCTATATCGTGTACCTGTAGTGGCTGTTTCTTTTGTGTTGTCTGCTTTTTAAAAAAAAAAAAAAAAAAAAAAAAACTGAAAAAAATGAGATATGAGATGACGAAAGAAGCTACGAAAAGCAGCTGCTTTTGTTTCTTTGGTTGTAGTATTGTCTTTATCCTTTAGCCTAGTAGTGGAGAACGCTACCATTCATTGCCATTTCTAAGTAGTCTTGGTACGATTTTACGACTAGGGCAATGACGCAGTCGGTTAGACGGTCAATCGTTGCTGTCCGGGATGCATCAGGCCACTTATGTGTTCACACTCCAAATGTGATGTCCTATGCATCCCAAAGCACTTGAATATGGTTCAAGCGATCGGATCACAATGCATCTTTTGAGGTGCAGTCGTCCCTGTTCACACCTGTATTTAGCGCTGTCCGCTTGCAGTTGGATCACCCTCGCCACATGTTAACACCAGGTGTGAATGGGGCCTTACTGAAGAGGTTATAAGTTCTAAGATAATTGAAGTCAATATAGGGAGGCTTATTGAAGATCACTGAGGATGTTAGAAGAGAATTTCCGCTTAACAGCATTTGGTCGCTTGTATGTCTGCAGAGGAGGAGACCTGTGGCCAAGGTGGAGATGGGGACCTCCAACCATAATGACGTCGATATGAGCTGGATCCCTCAGGAGACACTCAATCAGATCAGTAAGTCCTGTTTGTATATATGTAGTTTCATAATAGATATTTAAAATGTGCTTAAAGAGCCTGTTTTTAAACTTCATTTGTTTGAAATGGTGATTTGAATTTTTTTTTTTTTTCCCCTTATTTCGTGTGTAAAAATTTCTTTGCTTTTTCATTCACACATTTTGACCTATCTTTTGAATCTTAACTGTTCTGACACAAACACTGGCTTTCTGTATTTTCAATTCTTTTGTCTTGCATGGTCTTGGCTGGTGGTGCTCTTGCTTACTCACTCTCTGGATCACTCATTCTGTCTCTCTCTTTCCTCTTGCGTCTTCAGTGCAGAGCCGGCGAGGTGAGATTTCCTTTTACTTGTGAGAAACATGATAGTAAACTAGCAGATAAGGTGTCTCTTTTTAAAACTCTTTCATTCCATTGCAAGTTTGCCATTTGTTTCCTACTGTAAGATTTATTAAAAGGCTCCAATACAAAAAGAGGTCTTTTTACGTGGCAGGGTGCCCATCGTCTTATGAGTTTCTTTTTAATTACAAAAATGGCTTTTTTTCTTTTCTTTTTTCCCCCTTTTTTTAATGAACAGCTCTTGGAGATTAACCTCAATTTTCTTCATTCTGTTCAAAATAATTTATTGTGCTTTTAAGGGGATATTACTAAGATTTTAATTTCAACATTTATGCAATAAAATGATTTGAAAATTACAAACCCAGTTGGGCCCATGGTGAATAGTAATGTTGATGGGACAGTATTAGTATTGTAAAAGAACTAATGTAGGCACAAAGTCTGTTTATTGAATTGTACACTAGTTGTGGCATCAGGTGGTCAAAGAGGATGATTATAAATCTAAAGTAAGTTGACTTGGAAATAATGACTCTCTTTACCTCCCTCCAGATAAGGCTTCTCCCAGAAGATCACCCCGTAAGAGGACACAGAAGCGCTCTGCTGGATCAGATGAGTGAAGGAGTGTAGCTCTGTGGCTCATGGCTGTATTGTGCATGCTACTGTGCACAGATTGACCATCATACAACACGCCTACGGACTGGTCAATACACGCATACATCTTTACCAATATGGTCACATATTTTTTTTTTTTTTAAATATAACAAATAAGGAAAAAAAAAAAAGTTTGACAACAGTGAAAGGCTACTCCAGCCGCAGTAATAGTGTAATAATTTTCCTTTTTTCCCTTTTTTTCCCCCATTTTTTTCCCTCTTTTTTTGGGAGATTATTTTGACTCAGTTTTGCTTTTTAATCTGTGGATAAGAGGCATGATCACATGAGGGTTTGTGAAGGTTTTTTTGTTTGTTTCTAGAAAGCCATGCCTCTGTTGTACATTTTTTCTTGGCACTGATTGTCCTCATGCACACGTGTATGCTTAGCTGGGTCTTCCTCACTAATTCAGTTACTTGTTGCCAGCCAATATGAGTGTGCGTTTGCCACATTTTTAAAGTGCACTGCGTTTTTGTTTTGGGCCATTTTATTCTGCCATTTTGGTTTTGGAGGATTGCTCACTGTATGAAAGCCAATTGTAATAATGGACTCAGTAGCTCCCAGATTGTGCCTATTTTTCTGATTCTCCGTTGTCTTTTCACCTCTCGGAATGTCCCCAGACTCAGTTTACAAGTGTGTTTTTCAGGATTTTAAATCTCCTTGTATGATTTCCAAGAGCTCTGATAGTACCTACTGTATGGTGCTTGGAACAGGGAGTCTGCGGATTAATTTATTTCTTGTTGGGTCTATTTTTTTTTTTATTTTTTTTTTATAAATACTGTCTTGTGGCATGAATTTGGATGCCCATAATTAATATTGTGTGCTTTGAAAGCATAGTACACTACTGTATGCAAATGGGCCCTTAGAGTTCCTGTGGGCTTTTCCAATCCATGGTATATCAGCAATCAGTGCTTTAGACATGTACATGCTTTTTAGTAGGTGTGTGATTTATTGACTGAGAACATTCTTATTGATGTTTATAAGGTTGATTGATACTGTTTGAGAATCATTTACATGTAGAAATGTCAATGAACCAATTGAAGCATCAGCTGAAACCAGGCAGTTCACAGGGTTTCTCTACTTAGTCATGGCTTTCTCTCATTGGGACTTTTAGCTCTGCTCTACTTTGCAAAGACTCCAAAACAATTGTTCCCATTTTTTTGTTGAACAAATGGTGCAATTAAGGCTACCCACACAAGTATTAATGATGAAAAAAATATTGAGATTGTGGGTTCACATGGAAAAGTACAAAATAAAGATGGACATAAATGTGAGTTCATGTTTGTTTGTTTTTTTTCATCATACATATAAATGTAACTTTAGATCATTTTTGGTTCAGTACATTAAGTTATTTTAGTCTTACATTATTATTATTTATGTCTAAGAGGAAACTACTACCTTGTTTTCCTGTTTTATTCGTCCTTAATCTTGAAACGCATTAGCCCTACAGAGTGTGTTTACTTGCTAACTTTCCAGCTGGCTAGCTAGCAATGAATAAACATGATCAATCATGAAACCTTTTAAACATAAACATCCAGCAACAGCAGTTGTGGTTTTTGTAACATGGTTAGAAATGACTTGGGTAAAACATCTGTTTCCTCCATGACAAGTTCAAGTGTTTGAAAGCTGTTCAGAAACTCAACAGATTCAGTCTGGGAAGGCTGTGGTAACTGGAATCTGATACCTTAGCCTTAATGACTCAACACAGATGAGCTTGATGAACTTTTAAAAACTGTTTAAAAAAAAAAAAAAAAAAAAATTATAATAAAATTTAACATGTCTACAGTGATTTTTGTAGTCTTTGGTAGAACTCAATTTTCTACGACCTTGTAGGAATGTTTAAAAATCTGTAAGATAGGCCCATTCAACAGGTCACAATACAAGCACAAAGTGCCTCTTTATGATGTTTAAAATCACCTGCAAGACGGCAATTAAGATAATATAAAACTTAACATACACTCACTGTCCACTTTATTAGGAACACTTGTACATACATGCAGTTATCTAATCAAAAAATCGTGCAGATACAGGTCAAGAGCATCAGTTAATGTTCACATCAAACATCAGAATGAAGAAAAAGTGTGATCTCTGACTTTGATTGTGGCATGAATGTTGGTACCAGATGGGCTGGTTTGAGTATTTCAGATACTACTGATCTCGTGGGATTGTAAATATATAGCAGTCTCTAGAGTTTACACAGGATGGTGCAAAAAAAAAAAAAAAAAAACACTGAGTGCATGACAGTTCTGTGGGTGGAAACACCTTGTTGATTAGAGAGCTCAGAGGAGAATGGACAGATTAGTTCGAGCTACCAGGAAGGATATAGTAACTCAAACTCTCTTTACAACCGTGGTGAGCAGAAAAGCATCTCATCATGCACAAAACATTGAACCTTGAGGTAGATGGGATACAACAGCAGAAGACCACATTGGGTTCCACTCCAGTCAGCTAAGAACGATAATCTGTGGCACAGACTCACCGAACCTGAACAATTGAACATTAGAAAACAAAAATCACCTGGTCTTTTTCCAATCAATAGTGCATTTAATGGCCCAGACGTTGAAGTTTTTAATAGTTATTCAGATCTAAGACTGAAAATAGTCCTCACTATTTCACTCTTACTAGCCCATCGTTCAGGCATTTATATGGTCAGTTAACATATAACTGTCAAGCTACCTTGAAATGCTAGAGAGTTTGGAATATACCAAAAGTCTGAAGGAGCAGTTAAAGGCTTGAAAATGATCAAAAGATTTGTTTGTTTCTCGTTCTGTGGATGGAGATGGCGTGGGTGGTGGTCATAATTTCTTGTCTTTTCTCATAATTTCTTGTCTTTTCTCTTACTGACATAAAGATTCATTGTCTTTATAACACATAACTAAACTCTAGACTTGACTCCTGTACTCCTTCTCCTTCCTTTCACTGCAGTCCATTAGCATTTACAGAAGTGTTTTGTAGTCTCCTTCAAAAATATATCCTTGTGCTAGTACAAATAGGTCAGGGTCTGAGAGTACTATGAAGCTAAAATTCTGTTAGAGGGGAGTCAGTACAACAACAAAAAACATACAAGTCAATTTTTGTTTAAATTAGTGCTCATTTAATTGCCTCTGTCTTCATTTAAAGACAGCCAGGGGAAGTTCAGATGATGAGATGAGTCTTGATGACTTCCTTGTATTGAGGGATGGTACAGATTAGCACAGAGTCATCAGACTATTTCTGGAAACTGCATAGACTGGAGTTGTACATATTTTTGTCTAATGTGTAGAGGGTGAATAGAATCACGATAAAACAGTTTCCTGGGGTAATGTACATTATAGAGTGTAGTGCAGCTGAAGTGTAGCTAAGGTGTACAAGCTATGGCTTCATGATGAGAAGGTAAGAGTGTTGTGTGCTGTGTTACCTGGTTTGTTCATGTGAGAATAGGTTCTTAAAGTGATCTAGTATCAGTCTTTTAAATGTTTTATTGGGTGTGATTCATTCATTTATCTGTAGTAACTGCTTTATCTTGGTGAAGGTCACAGTGGATCTGGACCCTATCCCAAAAGCAGTGGGCATGAGGTAGGAGGACACACTTGATGGGACACCATGAACACACATTCACACACACATTCTAGGGACACTTTAGGATCACCAATCCATCTACCCACTTGTTTTTGGATGTAGCAGGAAACCAATGAACCTGAAGAAAACGTACACCGTCGTAGGGAAAATACAGGGAGACAATATCCTGAGCACAGGATTGAATCTGGAGATCCTGGAGCTGTGAGACACCAACACTACCCAGTTGGACACACTGTGCCACTCTGTTCTGTATAATCTCAATGTAATATATTACAAATATAGGCTGTTTATATAATTTATGTAATATTTTAAGTAATACAGTACAAATCTAGTGTGCCATAGTGGCACAGCAGGTAGCAATGTCACCTCACAGCTCCAGGATCACGGGTCTGTGTGGAGTTTTGCATGTTCTCCCCATGTCCGCATGGGTTTCCTCTGGGGTCTCCAGCTTCCTCCCATCTCCTAAAAACATGCCTGTCGGTGGATGGGCTATGGTATATTGCCAGTGGATGGAAATGTGTATGTGAATATGTATGCATGGTGCCCTGCGACAGCCTGGAATCCCATCAAGGGTGTATTCCTACTTCACTCCTAGTGTTCCCGGGACAGGCTCGGGATGAACCACAACCCTGACCAGGATAAAACGGCTACAGGAAATGAATGAAGGGATTAAATAATAACAAATGTAATTGTAAAAAAACCCGTTTTGTTCTACAGTAACAGTGCAGTACAGTGAAGGCCTTGATTATGTGTGTTTGAGCAGGAGGGCTGGGCCTCTGGGCCTCTGAGTCTGAGTTAAGAGGTGTCTGTCTCTTTAAGGCGCGTGTCTGCTGTTGCTGTTGCTGCTGCTGCTGCCTCGCATTGTGAGAGAGGAAAAGCACGCCACCGCCACCGCCTCAGAACATGCCTTAATTATACTGCAGGAAAAAAAAGTTCAAGTAAACAAGAGAATAGATAACGGGTTATAACTTAACAGACTCCTGTACAAGTTTTATAGTGACACGGTAAGTTTGAGTCACTCATTCGTTGTGCTGTTTTGGTTTATTGGTTTATTGTTTAAAGTGTAGCGAACAAGATGGGGTTTCTTTTTCTTTTTTTTTCTTTTATGGGCTACAAATAATGGCAGGCTGTTAGTTAGTGTTCACTGTCGCTTTTACATTAAGCTATGCAAAGGGGAAAACAACGCTTTTTAAGGAAACATTAGGAAACACTGTTGCTATGGACAAACATTATATCGTAAATTTAGCCTAATTTTAGCCTAATTGTAGCCTCTGTAGTGGTCTGAGTGCTCCTCAAACACGAGGAATGCATTAGTGAAATTAAATTAGTCTACATCTTGGTTTTGGAAGTTCATGAGATAAAATACAATGATTATTTAACTATTAAACTAAAGCATGTCTTTTTGTTCTACACAGTAAACGTTATTGCTGGGAGTGAAAACTTCCTCGACCAGGCTAGGGCTGAATCCCAAATGGCTGCTCATTCCCTTTGTAAGTGCACTATGTGATAATGGCTTCCACACCCAGTGGAGTGTACTTGATGTCCAATAGGAAGCCATTTAGGTTTTGTCCTTTGGCTCATTGATTACCTGGCCTCGCGGCTTTGATGTTGCCGCCCATTTTAACACAACAATGGCGCGCGAGGAAAGTGTGGAAAAGTGGAAAAGGTGTGGGAAGTGTGAAAAGTGTAAAAAAGTGCAGCCCGTCGCCTCAAGAGTCGCTTATTTGCACAGCTGCACTTGGTACACTGAGCACTGAAAGGCTCAGATTTAGACACTGACACTACAAACACTTATTAGACATCAACAAACACATATTTGGAGATGAATGGTTCAGATGATGCTGGAGTGTAATAAAGTGAAACAGTGGTGTACAAAGGCAGAGTAAAAATGAAATGTGCTATTAAATAAGGCAGAACAGTAAATGCAAGTACAATAAATTGTGTGTGTTTATCTCCATGTTTGTGGATTGTTCTCTGATGGTTTGCTGTTGGATCCACAGTTTTTTTCCCCCTTCTTCCAAGAAACTGACTGTATACTTCTTGTGGTTGTTGTGAGGATGCAGGTGGGATGCGGTTTGCTCGCGGCGGGATGCAGTCGACCTGGACACACACAGCACTATTTGTGGCGTTTCTTGTGTTTTTGTCTGGACTTTCCCTTTCTACTGCTTGCAATAAAGCCTTGTGTGCCAGTGACGTCAGCAAGTGTCTAATACAAGTAAGGAGGCTTTTCTCTGTTTTATTTATTTATTTTGTTTAAAGTAGTGGAACTCTTTAATACAAGTACATACATTCATTCAATATTTGGGTGGTGTATTATTTGTACTGGTAGTACAAAGTCTGTGGACACCTGACAATCACACCCATATGTGCTTTGTTTTGTTTTGTTTTTTTTAACCCCACTTTGCTGTTAAAATACCCTCCATTCTTCTGGGAAGGCTTTCCACTAGATTTTGGAGCATAGCTGTTGGGATTTGCCCATTTAACCATGAGAGCATTAGTGAGGTCAGGCACTAATGTTGGGCGAAAAGGTTTGGGGCACCGATAGTGTTCCAGTTCTTCCAAAAAGTGTTCAGTGGGGTTGAGGTCAGGGCTCTGTGCAGGACACTCGAGTATTTTCACACCAAACTCGGCAAACCATGTCTTCATGGAGCTCGCTTTGTTCACAGTGACATTGTCAGGCTGGAACTGGTTTGGGCCTCTTGGTTCCAGTGAAGAGAAATCTTAACGCTACAGCATACAAAGACATTCTATGCAATTTCCAACTTTGTGGCAATAGTTTGGGGAAAAACCACATATGAGTGTGATGCTCAGGTGTCCACAAACCTTTGGCCATATAGTTTATATTGCACTGGTATATTATACTATAGCCAGTGTGGATCTGGGGTGGTGGGGGCCCCCGGGCTTGAACCCTATACCTACACCATGACGAGAATCTACAACTGCTCCAACCTGAAAAGTGAAGCTGTTACAATACAAAATAGAAGCTGCTAGTAATCAGCAAGTAATCACTGGGCAGCATCAACAATTCTGGACAGAAACTGAATCACTGGTTTTCAACAGAGAGAGACATATGCAGTGGGAAAGCTTAAAGTCATAAGACAAGAGAAGAATACACGTGAGCAATTATTTGTGCATGCCCACATTTAAGTTAAGAGTCATAATGCTATACAATTTAATTTAGTCAACTATTCATAACATCTTGAAACATTTTTTAAAAAAAATCACAAACCTTTAGAAAGAGTTAGTTTCCAAACTAAGTGGCGAATTATAATCTAAAGAAAGTGCATAATATTGTCCAACTTGTTTTGAAGCAACGTTGTCAACCTTTTTAATATAGCAATTTTAAGAGAGTAATTACACTATGAACGTGGTATATTGCACCAGTGCTTTTTGTTTCTATTCTTACTCGTATTTACTGTCTTGCAACATATTTCATACTGCTGTCACTCCTTGGATTTTTGGACATGGACAAATATAATGTATCCTCTGATATAGTGCACCAGGATGTCTGTATTTTTGCACAGTTTCTGATGTAGCTATTTACTGCACTACATATGCTGCTACCATTCTTTTTGTATTCATGTCATATTGACACTGTTATATTTATATTTATTTACCCTCTCACACGTTACATTCTTACTTGCGTGCATGTCGTGCTGGCGTAACGTTAATTTCCCTATGAGGGGATTAATAGAAGTTTTATCATAAGTCTTATGAGCATCGTTGACATGCAGTTTCCTTGTTTGTGGTTTTAGTGTTGTGGTTGTATAGTCTAGGGGAACAGAAAAGACTACAGTGTATATTACCAAAAAAAATTGTTTTAGATGTGAAATAGCTGTATTATGTCATAGTTTCAAGAATACAGCCGTTATGATCCAGGTTGTGCATTGCCTGTGGTAGAGTTTAAGCTGCTTATTACACATCTGGAATGTGACCTCCGCTCTCGGCCTCTCCTGCTGTTTTGGCAGTCTGAGGTTGCATAGCGCGTTCCTGAAAACCACAACATAATCGTACTCTATCTGAGACTTGCATTTCACTAGGAAAATAACTACAGTTGTACTCAAAGACCTGTATTTCTCTAGGAAAAAATAACTGTTTGCACTCAGGATTGAAATTTAAAATAATATTTTTAAACACCCCTGTTATAATAAATGTTGACTAACGTAGACTCGGTTTTCTCAAAACCTTTCAATCTGTAAAGGTATAAATAAACTATAAAGATCATTTAATTCTTTTGAAAAGTAGGTTTCTGTAAAGTCACTGCAAAATTAGACTCTTTCCCATGTGGAGAATAAGTTGTTTAACCCATTAACTTGAGTGAAGGTTTTCAGTGCATGTATACAAGGAGTTGGAAAGTTAGTATTCATATTTGTCAGAAGTATGTGAATCACATGTCAGAATTTTTATACATTGTCTATAAGCATTGTATTTTCTTTTATCTTAAAATGAGAGCAAAATAGCTTTCTCTCTGTTCATGATTACTGTATATATTTTGTGTAATTAAATGGAGGTTTGAAATTATGTGCTTCTTGGTGTTTTAGCTTTTTTGATCTCACTCTCATTACTCTCATTTCTTTTGATGGTAGGTTCTTATAATGTTTGCTAGCAGCTATATTGATGTTTTTCAGGAGTTGTGCCAATGCAGGCCGTCAGATGGGAACTGTTCATGCTGTAAGGAGTGTATGCTGTGTCTGGGCACGCTGTGGGAGGAGTGCTGTGACTGTGTGGGTGAGTGTAAGCATTTCACTTCTAGTCCATGTAACTGTGGAATTGCAATGGACAGCAATATGAAGACTTGGATTCCTTGGACTTCTTTAACTTGCTGTCCAATACATTCTTCTCTCTGTATTTAGTGCACTTGATAGATGTGATGTGCAGTGTCCTTCCTGTAGATGTTAAATGAGTGCTGTCACCTGATATTTACAGCTTGAATATTTCCTGAATGCTGTTCATAGTCTTCTGTTTTCCTGTTTCAGGGTCTGTGTTTTGATAACAGCTGTGTTTAATTTATCTTCTCAGGCATGTGCAACCCGAGGAACTACAGTGACACACCAGCCACCTCTAAGAGTACAGTGGAGGATCTCTACAGGCCCATTCCCTCCCTGTTCAGAGCACTCACTGAGGGTGAAGCCCCCATCAACATGATGGTGGTCTCCTTTCCTGTGGCAGAGGAACTGTCTTACCATGAGAGCCTGGTCTCCTTCTTGGAGACCATAGATGATCAGCATCAGAACGTTTCATTGCCTGGCAATAGCATTCATTCTAGTTATGATAACACTCAAGGTAAGGCATGGTACCACCATTAAATCTGATGTTACCCAGTAACATGCATACTTTTTTAGTACTTATTCTGTATAAATTGACAGTAATTTATTGTAATACTGACAAAATACACTTCTCTGAGTGGGGGGAAAAAAAGATTTTTATCCAAAGTAACATTGAAGTTGTACCAATTGTTTCAGTTTTCCTCCTTTTCTATGTTCAACGTGTAGTTTATAATGCATGAGTATTTCTAGATCTGTAATAATCATATAATTTTCATCATAACTTTGAAAAACTTGATTAGCCGAATTCATTGCATAGCAATATTGCTAGTTTCTGCATTTCCAACTCTGTTTACAGTTTGTCATGAAGCACATGTAGTTTCACAGGGCAGGGTCAGTTGGGGGGAAAAAACAGTTTGCCCCATAGGTAGTGGATGCCTCTAAAAATCTCTCAACTGTTCCTTTAAATAACCTGTCTGGTATGCATTTAATATAAAAGAAATTAACTCATAAATATTTTAAATGTGGCACTAATGAATTGCTGGTGATTTGTTAGTGTACATAACTATCATAATATATATTGTGTAGAATGGAAATTTACCATTTACCCCTAGCGTGAAATGTCTGCTTGATTCAGAGCCTCATATTTATAGGCTCCAGTAGCTCTGGAGCATGCTGCGTTACTGATTTTAATTTATTGTGAAGCCAATCTCTTTGCGGTGAACTCTTTCCCACCCCATCTTTGCTGGCTGGCTTCTTAATCAGACTGCCAACAGAGAGGAGGTGTTGATGTTCTGGAGGAAATTACAGCTTATGTCAAGGGTCTATAAAATAATTCTCATTTAAGGATTGAACACACAGTGCTACTCGCATATAAATGCATGTTACAGTGTGATCTCATTTTATGCAAAAATTTTCCTGAAACTGAATGCAACTGCATTTTATAAAAAATGTCGAATGTGAATGTGAGCTGCTCACCGTGTAAAAGTTCCTTCTTCTCATAATCTTACTCTCTATCCCTCTAGAAAACATGTGCACAGTAGTGTACTTTGATGACTGTGTTTCGATTCGTCAGTGTAAGCAGTACTGTGAGTCGATGGGTGGCTCGAAGTACCGCTGGTTTCACAACGCGTGCTGCGAGTGCATTGGGCCAGAGTGTATCGACTATGGCAGCAGAGCAGTGAAGTGCATGAACTGTCTCTTCTGAACCACTTGTGGATGCTCATACTCCTGCCACAAGAGGGCACAATGACGGGACCTTAGGCTCAGGAGACACTGACCTGGGATTGGGAAAAAGAGGCGACAATCATGTAAATTACAAGCCCTTGTGTTTTTGCTCTTTGTATTAACCTTTTAAACGTTGTTTCATAGGTTTCTAGAAAAAATATATATGGATTTTGTCTTTTGTATTTTTCTTGAATGTAAATCATTGCATAGGCAGTCGCTCTTCAAACCGTATTCAGATGGCGTTCTCTGCCAAATTAATGCTTCTTATAGCGTGTTAACTGTTACCGACTTTATTCATGTTTACTGATTAGCCCTAGTTGTCAAATCATTGTTGACAGATATCAAGGTACTATATGGGGGGGAAAAAATTCAGAAAAGTCCCTGTAATATTGCAGGCAATCATACAATAGCACATGGCATGTTGAAACTATTGCAGATACAGTGAAGGTTATAGTGAAGGTTGGTTGAGATCTTCTTAGCTGTAATTCCTCTGCACCTCAGACGAAGGGACTGGAGCCATATACACGATGCGTTTGTGACTGAGTGCCATTTCTTAGATGTTTCTGCTTTTAACACACACATATGATGAGGAAGCAAACAGGAGACCTGTCCTTAGATCAGCACTCTAGTTAAGCCCTGTGAATATTGGCCCAGAGGTTGTATGTGTAAGACATGTATTTGGAAAAGACTGCAGCTTTAGGATTCATTTTAGTTGTTATATCCTAATGAGCAGTATGGGTGTTTCAGTACTGTTAGTTCAAGGTACTTCATGCATATTGACCAAGGTTGCTATTCCCAAAAAACCTGCATGTTCATATTTTGTTTTGCAGCAATCCTCATTAAAAGACAAGAAACATTTGGTTCTGATTATGCTTCTGGAGTAATATGGTGAAGATCCTAAGTGGAACTGGTTTAAAGCAGCATTCACTATGAGACATGCTCAACACATAATTGTTTGTTTGCTTCTGAAGTTTCTTTTCTTAACGAATGACTTAATTATCATAGAATAACAAGTCCAATTGCAAATCTTACCAAAGAATCATGCAGGTTTTTTTTTTTGCATAAAAAAAGACACAGTTAAACATCTACCCACTATTAAAATGAGTGTTTTATTCTAATTGTTTTCAGTGCATTTTGATCGCTCATCTGACTCCTGCATCCATTCCAGTGTTTTATTCTTCCATGTATGGATGCATTCAGCATGCAGGTGCACTAAGCAGTCAGCCCAACTTCCCCTGAATAGAGGAGAGGAGGGGAGTTGAGCACTTTCACATCAGCTTTGTATGATTGATCGTGGATTCTGGGTCAGATAGCAGATGGTTGGGCCTGTGTGGAGGGTGAGGGGGTTGCTGCAGGCTCCTCCCTCTGCAACACATTTAAATCAGTACAAAGGAGTCTTTCTCTCCTGTGAAGAGATTGAGACGCAACTAGTGCAGTCACATGACCACTCAGTCTTGGCACTGGAACCAGGTAGGAGCTTCACATGGCATCATCCTGAAGCTCTGTTTGCCAGCTAGCTTAGAAAGGTTTGAGTCAGGATGATCACTTTACCTGCAAATCACCATTAGATCAGCAGAAGCCAACAATGTTGTTTTATACCACTAGTTAAAGGTTATTGTTTGAGTTGTAATGAACAGGTGTTGACTGTGAACTCACAATCATGTACACTTACAGCAGAGACAGTAGAGACAGTAATGTTTTTGACAGTGTTCAGACTACTAGCAAGGGAAGTAACACAAAGTCAATGCAGTGGTGCACACATTATAAAGGTGAACGATGATCAAGTTACACATAGGTACAGTAGACTTTTATCAGTGCCCAATGGGGAAATTCTTGAGTGCTAACCATTAGAGGATGGAACCTCTACTGGCTCTGAAAATAAATTGAACTTAAGATACATTTAGGCCTTTGCATCATATTAGCACTGATCTCTACATAAATACGACAACCTCATATAGTACAAGAACTCTCGCAACACATATAATTGAAATGTAACTCGGAGGTAAGGACACCTTTACTCTACAGTCTACACTCCACACAGACGTTTACTTGGCAATTTCATTTATCCAGTTTCAGCATTAATGGTATTTGGATGGTTCTCTTCACTAAACTACTACTATTGTTCACATTTAGATGAAAAAATGGCATTGGGCTATACAGTTTTACTTGTTACAATTAAAGAAGTCTTTGAAGTTTTTGATTACTATTCTGAATGTTGCTGAAAACCAACAAAGGTGAAACGAAGAAAGCAGACTAAGTGCAACTGCATCTGAACTTTTATTTTGGACAGGTTAGGAGAACATATAACAATTCTATTCATGATCACTGATCAAAATGGAAAAAAAAAAAAACTGATAAGGATATGTACAGTACATGTGATGCATGGATCATAGTGAAGCACTTTTATTTTCATGTTAAAATACCCCAGAGTGATGTGTAACAACCACACTGATTCAATATTGAATTTCTACATACTCTGCAAAATGGACCGCTTGTGATTTTGGTTTAAAAATACAATAGTTCCTTTTCCAATAGGACATGGATCCCTGTGTCCCAGGGGAAGCCCATGCCCACAGGCACAACAATGTGCTGCACTAGACTTTAAAACAATATCGGCTCAAGCCCTTGAGAAGAAAAAACATGTCCGGCTTCAAACAACGGCTCCCAGTCTACGGTGTGTGGAAAGCCTGAGGCGGTTATACTCTCTCCATGTTGAATATATCTGCAGCATATGAGTCACTCACACAGTACAGTATCAAAATGGAAAATGAGATAAAATAAGGGAAACACTTGGCGCTACAGTCTTTCCTGCTAACGTGGTTGTGTGAAGCTGAGAGTTCCTGCTATGTTGAAGAGAAAAAAAAAAAATGAAGGTCCATCAATAAGAGAGAGGAGGAAACGAGGATGAGTGAAGGAATAGCAGTCATCCACTCCCTGGATCTGAGATATGCTGACATTTTTAACTGTAGTTTGTTGATGTTTTGACTCCAGATATTCAAGTATTCTCTGGTTTTAAGGAAGACACTTGTAAGGCTTCTGTGGCAAAAAAAAAAAAAAGATCACAAAAACTTTGTTGTAGTGAGTTGCTCTAAGGGAAGGACAGTTGGTTGAAATGACTCCCTAAGCAAATATTTCTCAGTTCTTGTGCCCATGGCAGAGGCCAGTCCAAGCCCCTATACCATTATCAAAGCTAGGGGTGTTGTATGTGCGTGCTCAGTAGGTGGAGGAAGTGGTGCTCATGGCGTCCTCGTTAATGCGTGTGCTTCCTGGGTGTACGCTGGCAAAGTATTTGACATCCTTGTCCATGTCCATCTGCAGAGCTACCAGTGTCTGTTCCAGGGCCTCCTGGTGCGAGTTGGCTGAGTGTAGGAAATATTCTATAGGAGGCAACACAGAAACATTAACAGACTACAGCTGAAGGGGCTTTGTCAGATTACATCTACTCCTGGATTTCCATTTTAATTTGGACCAACTGAAACTTTTATCTGTGCCCAGTACAACCACCATTAGTATACTTAATTCCAGATATACACAAATATGTCTGAATATCTGCTCTCAGAAATCCATTTTACTTTTGCAATCTTGTGCTCAACATAAACACACTCCCCTAAGAAACAAGTCAATGGACTTGCACTGACCTCGCTCCATCAGGCTCTGGCGCAGGGTTTTGGCCAGCAGCACACGAACGTTGGGCACAGGGTCAGATGCCAGCTGCAGCAGAGGAGCCAGCAGGTGCTCTGAGAACTGATCCAATGACACACAGTCCTCCTCTATAGCCAGCTAGAGATAGTGTGTGTGTGTGTGTGTGTGTGTGTGTGTGTGTGTGTGTGTGTGTGTGTATTAAAGAAAATAAAGGAAAAATAAATTGAAAGTAAAGGGAACATACACACAAATGCACACACAAAGGGAGAGATAAACCATGAGAGAATGAACACACTTAGGTGGATGCACTATTTGCAAAATTATCCTCCATTAAGGTCCTAAACAGCAGCTCCGATATGCTGAGCAGTGAGCAGGTGGCAGCCAGGAAATGCTACACTCCCTTTACAACACTGGCCATAGTGCTGAAATTCAGAAGCGTACTGACCGTATGGCACCAGCGATCTAGCCTTAACCACCATTAAGCAGCTGGTTTTCAAAGTGTGCACTCAATATACAACTAAAACAGAAAAAAACAAACTAACTCAAACGCCACTTATTCACAAAAAAAAATTTTAAATTAAGTGTTTTAGGGGTCTTTTTTGTGTTGATGTGTTGTGTGACTGTGATGAAGTCTACCACTGCCAAACCAGCATCGCCCAGTGAACTGAATGCTTTCGATGCAAGTTAGAAAGCACCTTAAACACTGCACTGGCTGAATGAACTACTCATGGGCTTAAACACTAAGACTGTTTAAGAGTGGTGTGGGGCAATGGGACTGTTTGTCCTTACCTGACAAACAAAAGCAAACGCTTGGCGTCCAGACCATTTCGGAGAGTGGCAGAATTTATCCACTAACTCGCCGAGGAAATCCACCAACAGCGCTGGACATGTGGAAAGTTTCCTGATAATCTCACTGACCTAAACAGAGAAAGAAACAAACTCATACTATACATACTAAAAGTGCTCTTAATTAACAAGCAGCAACAACTAGAGCCTCACACCATCCATAAAGAAAGGACAATCAGGACAGAATGCTGCATCATTTACACAGCAGAGGGGCTAAGAAAGCCCATGACCCCTCACAAAGCGAACAGCTTGTGTGTATGGCTATGCATACCAGTCTGTAGGAAGTCCACCGCACAGAGGAGACTCTGTCTATGCAGAGGCAGAACGCCAGCGGCCTCAGATAGTCATACACGTCCTGCCCACTATACAGCTCCAACAGCAGGACCAACTGCCTGTTAGACAAAACCCACACAGTCACACAATAACCTGTAGAATAAAATGGCCAGTTAAGAGAATAGACAACAGGCACTAATGAACACCACATTAGCTAGTCATACTCTGCAAGTTCTGATCTGAATCTCCAGTTGCGACTATTGTCTGTGACCAGGAACTCCTGCAACTGGTAGAGGTACTTCCTCCTTGTATCCTGATGCAACAACTAAACAGGAAAAGAACAGAAGCCTGTCAAGTTAAAATCTGGTGTGTGTGTGTGTGGTTTAACTGCAAATATGCAGAAGTGAAACAGAGTGAAATACAGTGAGTAGACATAGAGAGATAGCTATAGAGATCATAAGAATAGAAAATTGAGAAGATCCTAGGATAACATAGAATCTAATAGTGCAAACCAGGAAAAACATCACAAAATGTGACTAACCTTGAGGAAGTCATAGAGGTGACGAAGGACTCCTATGCGCACCTCGTCCAGGTCCTTAAGAAACCCATTGAAGATGGGCACCAGGTCTTCAGCAGTCAGCTGATCGCCCAAAATCAAGGCTAATTCATGGATGGAGAAAGCCAGTGTCCGCCGTACCTTCCACTGCAATGGGCCAAGAGAAAGAAAGAGAGACTGTCAAGAGAAAAAGAGACTGACAAATAAGAGACAAATAGGTACAAGTGAATAGAGGTGTGGAGAAGGAAAAACAATAAAATAAAACAAGGTGGAGGAAGAAAGGATGAGACAAGAGGGAAGAAGCTGACTGAAGCACATGACTTAGTTCACTTATTACTCACGTATTACTACATCAAGCAACTTTAAAACAGCAGTAATTCTGAAATGTTTAAAAACATCTCAAAATTAGTAAACTATTTTCCACCTTACAAAAGAGGTGGATCACTTCCTGAAGTAATGAAGACAGCAATGAAAAGTAGAAACATCCAACTAAGAGCATGATGCAGTATCTCCTTAAACTCTAACTCTACAGCAGTGTTTCTCAATTACAGATTACCACTGCCCTGGGTTTTCCTGTCTCCCAGATCAAGTGACTCAACTTAACAAGACTGCACTAGGTTAAAGTGAGTGAGGGTGAGAGTAGTATTTTTAGAGTACTAAAAAGATAAGTAAATGTAGAGTAGTACTTTTCAACACTGGTCCTGGAGTATGAACACATTAGAGTACTTTACCAAAATGTGCTGGTACTCCAGGGTCAGTCCTAGAAAATACTACTCTAAAGTAAGCCAAAGTGATCAGATGAATAAGACTATGCATGCCTAGCTTTGCCAGACTGCCACTGACTGCACAGCATTTTAGTGTTAATATTAAAGGATGTTTATCCCCCACCTGTATTTTGCCAGATCTCTTCTGCTGGATATTCAACTGTGATGAAGACTACCTACTATCTAGTCCTAGATAATCATAGACAGCCAAAAGCTTGGGGGGGGGGACAGCAAAAGCAAAATGCTGACAGAAGCACCGGCATGCTACAGACGTGTAGTAGTAGCATGTAGTAAGTGTGTTGTAGAAGTGTCATATTCTGAGGTGCAGTCTTACGGCACCTGCATATCAGAGGCTAGGGTCTCGAAGGTGTCTCTGAGACAGTGCCAGTTCTGGCGGCCCAGCGTGAGCGCCACACCAGGCAGGCTGTACGCACAATGCTTAGCAATCTCCATATCCACCGTCTGGGCCCGGGACGGGTCCGTCATAGACAGGTACTGATCCAACAGCGCCTGAGGGACTACATCCTACAGCATACCACGAAGACAAAAAGCATGTTTAAACAAGCATGTGACCTTTTTTTTCCCCCCTCCTTACAATCATTTATAACAGCACAGCTTGAGAACAAAAATTCTATGCAACAAGTTGGGACAATATCTTTGGTTTCTAATTCATTATAAACATGCTAAACACTGTGAAATTATACGCTTGTCAACACAGCAAGCCACCAAAAAAAAAAAGGGGGCAAATGTTTTACCTGTTGCTTAGATTTTTTCTCCTCTTCTGGACTGCTGCTATCACTTAACTCCAAATCATCACCATGACTCACCGGTAGGGTGGATTCTCGGCTCTGAAACACAAACGCCTTACGTTTAGAGTTGTATGACTCATGGCAATCAGCAGTATCTATTACAGGAGTGTACGCAAACTTGGAGAAAGAGTAAACACAGAAGACCATTTAAACCTTATTGATCAAGATATGAAAAGTGTAAAAAAAAAAAGAAAAAAAAAAAAAAAAGATTTGGACTATAAAATGTTTGCATACCTCTACATCAGAAGAGTCAATGAGAGGGACGTGGCAAGAGCTGAAATGGTTGTCATGAGCCTGCCGAAGTTCCAGGAACGCTTCCTCAACATGAGTGTCCAACGACGTGGCTCTAAGAGCAGCGGTCAACACATCCACTTGTGCTGTTACACACAAACAGAATGACGCACAAAAGTTAGGAGTGCGTAATTACATTACTCAAATAGAGTGTCCAATACATTTAAATCACAAAACAGTTCTAATTCATTTGAACCCCACCCATACTTATGGAATGCTGTTCTAACTGCATTTGACAAATGCCTAGAATAAAGTGATTTTATATGGTACAATGAGGCTGAATTGCCTGATCGCTGAAAACCAAGTAAATGAAAGTCACAGCCTGTTGTCTGACAATGTAAACACAGGTCTGAACATGAGCTTGCTATGTGAGTGCACAGAAACCCACGATTAACACACACCTGGCTTGTTATGTCACACACAGGTATGCATTTTAACTTGTATTGTGCAAAACTACCTTTTCATCTTCTGACAGAAACATCTGCACAGTGCAGAACAGTGCGACACCATAGTAAGATGATGATGATATATTTCCGAATTTCACTGCTTTACACCATACTCTTACAAAAAGAAAGAAGAAAAAAAAAGAAGCAGCAGCAGCTGTGGCATTATAAATGTGGCCACTCCAATCAAGTTGGAATTTCAATTCGCGGAGCTTGGCTTGGAGCATATGGGATGTAAAAATCATTTACAGCATACACCAAACATATTATAACCAGAGTCACAGCATTTGAGAGAGCCAAACAAAGTTGTACCAAATTAATGTACATTACAAAAAATGAAACTAATTTTCCACTAAAAGAATAGTCTGAACATTTTACAGAACTATTGACTACTGACTTTTTTTTTTTTGTCTGATCCTGAGTAGCTGTCTTGGCAGCTACACACGGAGGCAACCCTAAAACCCTACAGCAGAGTGTTTCCCTCTCAGGTGTGGCTCCAGGTAAAACAATTCTAGACACTAGCAACCCTTAGACATCCAAGAACCCTGTTTAAAGCAACAAATCATGCCTTCAGAATTTGAGGTTATGTGACCTTAAGCAAAAAAAAAAAAAAAAAAAATTTTTAAACTCATTGATGTTCTACATCTATACATACATCAGATATTATCTGATAGATAATATTAGATTTACCTCCACTTTCAGGTGCTTTTGTTCAACATGAACAAAACTCATCATACCCTGGTGGAAAGTACATGCTAGACATTTAAGGACAAATAGTACATAGTACAGTAACAGCACAGTCTTTACAGGTTTCACACATACAGGTGGACATAGGACAGACTGTGAATGCTTATAATGACAAATTAATGGCATCAGTCGCAAATTAGACAATAGCCAAACCTCGGCTTCAAGCCGTGTGGTGACGCTGTGCTGCCGCTACATGGGACAGTAAACAGGAGAGAAGGACCTGCTCTATTTTGTACAAACCTCTATAAGCATCAACAGCAGCAGCATGCATACACCCCACACAAACATGACTGTTTAAGAGCAGGGATTAAACTGCCAGTGATATCCTTCCTCAAGGTATTTGTAGTTTTAAAGTAATGGCATTTCTAAGGCATGCATCACAAACAAACAAGTAAATAAACACTGGAGTTTATGGTGAGGAAACTGAAACTACATCGTTCAAAGTTAAAACACTGTGGTGTTTGGTCATACTGCTGTTAACATTAACAGACCCTTTTCTATTCAGTGTTTGCTCAATTTCCCTCAGCTCATTTCCTTTCAAAAGAGACACAAAAGAGACAGCGTCTGCTACTTTCAGTGCTTAAGGAACCTTCTAAAACCTGCGGTACAACATACATGTCTAACCAATTAACAGTCTTATTACCTCAAATACAGGAATCAGAAATGGATATACTGATAATGGTCAATAGGTCACACTGTAAACATTTAAGCAAACAGGAGGATTTGCTTACAAATAACCTTAAAAGCAACTCTAAACCTTTGAATAAGTAACCACAAATAAAAACACGGAGCCACAGTAAGCCAGGGCTTTTCCGCCACTGAAAATTCAAAGGCCTTTCTGAAACTGCCTCACGTGTCTGCATAGCATTTCTGCATAGCAAACCAGACAGACATAAAACTCCACTGAGCTAACGAAATAAATTCTGCAGTTATTCTTTAATACCAGCATAATTCCAATATGGTCATATATCGTAATCAGCTCCATTTATCCTGAAAGCCACCAAAAAAAATAAAAAAATTTTTGCAGAGTGGCTACCAGCAAACAGAATAAGTCATTTTCTTTTGCACTGGAGAACATGTACATATATAAACACACCTATAATATAATTAAAAAAAAAAAAAAAAAACATTTTTGGACATCCTAGAAGTTATATCCCATTACTTTTCTAAAGTACATCGTAAGCCATTTTCATTCGGTTTATTAAAAATAAAGATGAACTAACATTTTCTAACAAGTTTTTTTTTTTACCCAATTATAGTACAAAGACAATCATCAACCACCAGAAAATGTCCAAATGTTATTTAAAGCCGTTTGTTGGGAGTTTACCGGACATATCTGTTCCAAACTGGAACATTAACCAGAGACTAAATCAAGAGTTAATTATAAATGTTGGAACTACCAAAAAATTACAGTCTGTATTTCAGTAACAATACAATACTTCAGAACAGAGGAGCTTTGCAGCTCATTATATAGCTTAAGCCAAATGTGTAGCCCCTTAACTCATTCTGCTTTTTCCTATGATGGCCTTTGCAGGAGAAAAAAAAAAAGAAAAAAAAAAAAAAGTGCACGTTGTTGCACAATAGTATGAAGAATCCTTTGAAGTGCAGAGGGAAGAACATTGCTGCAAAGCAAAATTACAGATGCTCTAATTTCATGTATGTTTATGAAACCTTGCTCGTTAATGTGTTTCTGTTGTCATCCAGTGTTTCCACAGTAATTAAAAAAAAATAAATAAATAAAATAAAAGCAGCCCTCCTCACCTTTGACATCAGGGTCATCAATGTGGGGCTCCAGGTTCTCGATGAGCTCCTCCAGCTGCTTCCTGTCCAGAGCAGGTGTGGAAACCTGGGTAGAGGAGCTGGCAGAAGCCTCATCATCACTGTTGTACTCCTCCAACAGCTCCAGGTCGAGGTCTATCAGTGGGATGGGTGTCCTCCAGTAGTGGAATGAGTTATACAGCTCCTGCTCTGGTATCTCCACTTTCTCTGCCACATGGCTTGGTAGTGCACTGGAGGGAACCTCTGAACTGGTGGTGGAGTCCGGGTTCGAGTGTGTAGGATTCTCCGTCACAAGGCCTTCAGAGGTGTTTGAGGGGCTGTCCTGTGCTGTGGAGCATGTGGCTGGTGAGCACTGAGGTTCCCTGGCTGATTGATCCTGCTCTAGACCACCCAGCTCAGAAAGGCACTTTGGACTGGGCCTATCTGCATCAAAATGGCAACAGGACTCATCCAGAGGTAAAGCTTCGGCTGCCTGCTCCCCTCCGCCCTCCACAGCTATATCCACACCTTCCCGTTCTGACTGGCATAGCTGGCCTTCACAATGCTCCTGAGTGCATGGTGGATTCTGGGAAATGCAGTCGGGCTGTGACGAGGCAGCTTTTTCTTCTTGTGGGAGGCTCTGAGCACTGTCTTCTTTAGCAGGAGTGTTAGTGCTTGTGGATTTGTCACCAGCCCTAGATGGTGGAATAAAAAAAATATATATATATATATATATTGAAAAATACAAACCAGATTTTCTACATGGTGTCTGAAGAAATACACTATATGACATTATAAACACTATATGACGTTATATTACACTAGAAATGTTTTTGGACACCTGACCATCACACCCATAAGTGGGCCTTCGCCAAACTAGTGCTACAAAGTTGGAAGCACACAACAGCATAGGATGACTCTGTATGCTGTAGCATTACGATTTCTCTTCACTGGAGCTAAAGGGCCCAAACATGTTCCACATTACAATGCCCCTGTACACATAGCCATGATGAGGTCCATGAAGACCTGGTTTGCCAAGGTTGGAGCGGAAGAACTCGAGTGGCCTGCAGAGCCATGACTTGAATCCCACTGAACAACCCCCAGGTCTCCTCGCCGCAACATCAGTGTCCGACATTACTAATACTCTTGTGGCTGAATAGGCACAAATCCCCACAACATGTTCCAAAAACCTAGTGGAAAGCCTTCCTAAAAGAGTGGAGGTTATTATAAACTTTTGGCCATATAGTGTAGGTCTTTACACCTTTCCTCCATTCTGTTTTTTTGCAGCTACTTAGTTTCAGTTACAGGCAAGACTACTATAGCACTTACAGTAAACAAACCAGTATAATAGTCTTTCAGGTTATGAATGAATACAGATTAGGAAGTACTCTGGATTGTTGCACCATCAGCTGCTTCCATTTCCTGAAAGTTACTCTGTATAGGAGTGTTTGCCAAATAACTCCGTATAAGTGGTAAGACACATGCAAAAAAAGAAGTATTGTGTTATACAGATAAGTCCTACCGCTTGTGCAATTGCTGGCCTCTCCAGTCAGCCTCCTCTGTGCCCTCTTTGAAGTACTGGCCTACATTAGTGCTCGGACTGGCAAATGTAGAGATGAACTGGCCGAGAGACTGGAACGCTGCCTGGCGCACCTGTTGGACACACAGCACGCAGCAATTAGCTACTCACTACATGCAGCAAAGACCTAAAGGTTTCAAAATAGTTTCAAAAACTTTGGAAAATATATCAAATGTTGCTCATAAAAAAAGAAAGAAAACGTAATTATAATAAAATATGGTTCACTACGAATACATAACCCTGCACTTCACATCTGTAAATAATGATCCGGGCCCAGATTCCAGGGGAGAAAAAAAAAAAATCCCATTTATCTACACAAACAAACATCCTCAGAGTAGTTGCCCAGGGAAGAGGGAAGTCACGCACCCAGCGGGAGGGGTCACTTATGAGGTTGATGAAAAGAGATGAGAGTTTGGTCCTGCGCACTTCCTGAGAGGTTGCCGAGGATACGGTCATGAAGCACTCTGCGCAGGCCTTCCGCACTCCCCACACATTATCTGAGCAGAGTTGGAAAAACCGTGGCAGCTGCACAGGAAGACAATGCAGTGAGAAAAGGAAAAACAATTAGGCCACACTTGGAAAGTAAAGTCTTTCCCTGCCCACTCTAAACATAATACACATTTTAATTCAAATCTAAAATCAAATCTGTTTATGGGCTATAATAGCAAAACTGCAAGTGTGTAATTATGCCCAACTGGATTAAAAAAAATAAAATTGGACTGCAGGAAAAGATTATTACAGCTAAATTAGGCACCTAGACAGGTAATACAGACAACATGGGATGGGCAGACCATACAGGTTCAGCCTGTACAGACGAGTATAAATCAGGGCACACAGACTTCCTCATATTTAAGCTAATGGTCACACGATGATAGTTAAACAAAAGTAAGCCTAAACTTTGTTGACCAACATGCAACACGGTTGTACAGTGTGATAATATTGTAGCACATGCTGTAAAAACCACCCTTTACTAGAAAAGTGCAGCTGTGTGAAATAGCTGGTCAGGGTGGCAGTGGATCCAGAGCCTGCCCCTGAGCGCAAGGCAGGAATACACCCTGGATGGGACACCAAGCCCTCACCGGATACTACACACAAACTCACATACTCTTTCACATCTATGGGCAATTTAGTGTAGCCAATCCACCTACCAGCATGTTTTGGGAAATCCATGCCAGCACAAAACATGCAAAACTACACTCAGAATGCAACTGGTTATTATTATTATTATTATTATTATTATTATTATTATTCTCTCATTGTTAAACCTATCTAACACCAATACGCCCTGTTTACATACAGCTCTGTGTACATGCATGCAATGCAATCAATTTAAAACCTCAAGCGCAAATAAGACCTCCATACCAGTAATTCTTCTGTTGTTTCTCCCCCAACAACGGTACAGATGTCTCCAAAATTTGCTGCACACACCTATCAAGTGAAGAAAAGATGAAGCACTCACTTCTATATCCACAATGTGTCTTAAACAGCAAATCAAGACTGTCCTTCACTGCAATCATATTTGTGAAAGGGCCAATCAGAGATGCCCACCTTGCGTACATGGAACATCCTGCAGTCACAGCACATCTCACAGAAGCGTGGAAGGAAGAGGCGCTCTGTAATATCCTTCCCCACCATGGGCGCCATTTTGCAAATAATCTGTTTTTAAACATTAGTGTTAAGAAGAACATGCTGAAAACATGTCATAGGGTCAGAATGTCAAGTTATCCATTGAAAAAACTCACTGCCATAGCCTCAGTCTTGACATCATCATTGCTGTCTGGGGCAGTGAGATCAACAAGTACAGGACAGACAAGATTCTCAATGTCTGCCCGCTCGATCAGCTCCTGCTCCAGAAGCATCAGAAGGGCTGCCTGGCTTGTCTTCCTAACCTGTTAGGTGATGGAAGCAAAAGGAAACACAGATAATACTGAGGTGAAACATGGTACTCACACGTATACTATGTATAGTGGTATACTAACAAAACGCTACACTGCTTAAACATCATTATCTTCCTGACCCCCAGATGTGGGATTCCTAATATGAACAAGCATGGGAATAAAGATAGAAAAGGTATAACAGCCGACACGAGAAAGAGCTGAAGAGCTAGAGTTTATTTGCTGATGCAATCCACCATTCTGAAACCTAAAGAACGAAATGTTTCCTTAAGTCTCTTTCCTTCACTCTCTTCTACACAAGTACATATAATAAAATATAAATAAAAGATGCAAGTTTAAACACACACACTTACCAGGTTGTTCTGGTCAGCTAAATATCTCACTACAATGGGCAGCAAATACTTTGAAAATGCGAAGGGAATGGAAGGTCTGTTTTCTTGGCAGAAAATGGCAATATGAGGAATTTGTTCCATTAGCTCGGCTCGAACTGTAGGCTCTAAAGACACATGGACAGAATGTTATATTAAAACAATCAGGATTAAACAGGATCGCTAATCAGGCGAGCACAATGATATAGCGGGTCATGTTGCAGAGTCACAATGCTAAAGGAATACGGTGAATGCCAGTGTGGCATCTTCTCACTTAGCAATTGGTAACTTTGCTGGAGAACAACTTTCTTTTATTGCATCTTCCTTCAGCTTTGAACGTGTTGAATAAAGATGTTCACAAAAACATGAGCACAACATCACACGGAGGGCCACTTTTTCCCCAGGACCCTTCAAAAACTTAGCAGCTTGATCATCTTTCTCTGCACTGTACAGCAAAAGACATCTTACTAGACGTCTCTAGGGCACATCGGAGGTAAGGGTGAGCAAGCAAGTCAGGTTTGCAAATCCAAAAAAAAAGGACAAGCTTATAGATTTTGCTTTGTAAGGGAGAAGCCTGGCACAAACACTTTAATAAGTCACACCAGTCCCATCAAACATTAATGGGTGCTAAAGGGAGCAGATTTCTTTGTAACACTGAACCTGAGACACAGCAAGAGCATGGGATACTCTAAATATAACATCACCTTTCTAGGAAGGTACATATTGTTTTAAGAAAAACACTGAGAGAGATCGTTTCAAATGCTGAAAAACAAAACAGAAAAACAAAGAAATTTGTTGAGGGATCAAACTGTGGTTTACCCGAGTCCTCCGCAAGTCTGCTGACTCTCTCGAGGACTGCAATACAATCCCTCTCATCCTCGCTAACTGCTTTTAGCGTGTCCAGCAAACTGCGGGCCACCATCTGCCTGCGAATAAAATACTAATGAGAGGCGTGTGCCATGGCAAGCATCTCTGGAATACAAAATGTCAAAAATAATGCAAAGACATAATTACAAAGGTCCTTAGGCACGCAAGACTTTCAAATATTAAAGACATATCCTGTTCTCTTTTCCTCTCATCAACAGAAAAGCTACTGAAACAAACCTCATTAACGTAAAGCCACCGAAAGACTGATAATGAGAGCCAACACTATTAGAGTTATAATAAAGTCTACATTTGAGTACCTGTTAAATATGTTTTCACTCGTGACGTATTTATCCAGCCTCCCCAGGGGCGTCAGCATCTCATCTTGCGATACAAAATCCAAGGCTGAAGGTATAATAATGACGTCAGACTCTGAGCTGTAGTCATCCACACCAACTATTAGAAACATTGGAAATATTATGAGCAGAACCCACCACCCAGCACACATTCTGGTAGTGATGAAGACCTTCGCCCATTAAAGAAGAGTGACCAGAATACACACACCAACAGGTTTAGCAAAAATGCTGAAAGACAAGTGAGCTGTTTTTTTTTTTTGGTACATTGTGCAAATATGATAACACAGTCAGCGTCAGACCGTCCAGATAAGAAGCAAAACACCACCAGGCAATGAATTCAGCAGCGCAGGCACGAGACAGAGCTCCATGTAGGTGCTTTTTCAATCTGAACACTAGTCGCTGATGAGGAAACGAGTTGCAGTGATGGTTTTATAGGAGCAATTTTTTTTTTTTTAACCTGTCCTTCCACACACACCAAACCAGGTATCTCCCCAGCACACAGCGCAGCATTTTTTTTTTTACTTAGAAAAAAGTGATATAGCAGACAGGTCATGCATTCCTTCCACATTAAGTTTCTGTCAGCTATGTAGATCTGACTGGAGATCACTCACTGACAGCTAGCTGGGTTTTCTAGTTCTCAGTAATGTTCCTGGGCTCTCGGTTTATGCCAGTTCTGGAGAACCTGATTTCAGAACAATTTTATAATTTCCCTGATCAGAGACACCTGACTGAACACACCAGGATAATAACCAGGCTTGGAAGGTGTGCTGGAGCAAGAAAAATCATCAAATCTTCAAATCACTCCGGATCTCCAGCACTGGAACTGGAGAACCAGGCTTTAATGCGACAAATGACTAAATATAAGAACTAGTACAAAAATACACAAGCATCTGAGGCAGGAGGTGAACCCTATACATGACTGTACAAGCCCAAAACCATCTACACCACTGTACAAGGTGGAAGTCGGAGAAGAGAGTCGTCTATTTCCGTTTTCCCGAAGCTGAAATTCCTTGTTTGTTTGTAACAAAACATCTTTTCTCATTTTAAAAATTATCAAACTGTTTTGTTTAAACAAGTACTTCAGTTGTATAAAGTGAAACACCGGGCTAAAAGCCTAACTAAACGTTACTTCAGGCCTGTATGAGGAGCAAAGTTTGCCCGGTGTAGCTTCTAGCTAACTAGCACAGTTAATTAGCCAGCTTAGCTTTGGGTAAGGTTTAGCCCGGATACTGGCGAATGACAGTGCGCGCACACCAAAGCTACAAAAGAGCAGCATTTCGCACTTCAGTACACACCATAATACTTACACCCGTCTATCTCCTCTTGAGAATCTTCTTGAAGCAGCGAAATATCTGTGACAAACACATGAAAATGAGTTCAGTCGTGACTATCACCGAGCTACACGTAAACTCGGCTAGCTAGCACTGATTAGCCAGGCTAGCTTGTGTTTTCTTTCAAATATGTTAACAGACAATTAGCTAGCTAACGTTAACGCAAGCAAAAGCAACAACCAAAAACTGGGTTTAAAGCACCACTCTTTTAGTTTTGTGCTGTAACTCAAGTGGACTTCTAACATACCCGCCATCTTGTCCTGGTCCTACATTTAAAAGTGGTCTGTGCCGATGAGGCGACAACAACTGGAGGGGGGAAGCTAAGCTAAAGCTAAACTATGCAGGAGGACGGAACAGAGCGCGGCGCTGGGATCACACTGAGCCCTGTCACTACCCGTAACCTCGCCTCGACGCCGATGTGCACCGCGCATGCGCGTATCTGTGTGCCCCTTCCCCGCGTGATGGACACCGCGCATGCGCGTATCTGTGCTCCCTTCCACCCGTGCGCGATCATGTGCGCGGTAACGAAATGTGCTATCAGTGGTTTACAAACCTGCACTTTCGACAGAATGCAGGACGTGGTTCAGCCCAAAAAAAAAAATTTAAAATAAATAAATAAAATAAAAACATTTTTTAATATAAACCTCAAAATGATCTATGTATTATTTCCTGCGATTTTGTCTATTAGCCTATTAATAAATGAATGTATTTATTTAAAATATTTTACTGTAGACAGCACAGTGGCTTAGTGTTGCCTTGCACCTCCGGAGTTGGCGGTTTCCTCTGGGTACTCTGGTTTCCTCCCCGAGTACAAAGACGTGGTGTAGGCTGATTGGCATTTCCAAATTGTCCGTGGTGTGTGAGTGTGAGTGTGTGTGTGATTGTGCCGAGCGATGGGTTGGCACCACATCCAGGGTGTCCCCCCGCCTTGTGCCCGAGTCCCCTGGGACAGGCTCCAGGCTTCCCACGACCCTGTGTAGGATAAGCGGTACAGAGAATGGGTGGATGGATTTTACTGTATATTGCTAGATACCATATATATATATATATACATGTTCGTAATTTATTATTTTTTATATTTTTATTCATATATTTATTCTATTATTCGATTCAAGTATGTAGATTCATCACATTTTTAAATGTATGATTTAATTTATGATTTAATTAAGATTCTTATTCTAGTTTATATATAATAACTCTTTAGTGATTATTTCAATTAATTTTTTTTGTATTATGTTTAGTCTGATATTTCTTTAGTATTATTTTATATTATATTAAAGGAATATCACACTCGCAAGAGTGTTGATGTACTGAATATCAGCATGGCTGTGATTCGGCCATAGGCAAGAGTGCTGCAGTTGTGATATTGCATAATTATATTGCATTATATTAATCATTAATTCACTTGTCCTTTATTTATTTATCTGTTTATTTTTGTTTGTTTGTTTGTTCATTCATAAGGGGGTGACTTTTTCACATTCAAGCACAGCAACCAAGACAAGAAATGAGAAATTATCTAAAACAGTTGTATTCAATAACAACTCACATCTCACCTTTCGGATACGGTGACACTACAGAAGTGGAAACTAATTGTTAAATGTGGTATTATTTGTATATTATTAAGAATAATAATGTAAATATTGTTAATTACTTAAAAAGCAAACAAGTAAGTCAGAAAGATTTAAGGCTACATAGATTACCTATGTTGAGTGTTCGGTGAAATATATGTACACATGGAAACTCTCTGGCTCGGTTATGTGAAGTGATTGACATCAGCTGCTTTGCAGTTTGAATTTCTTTTTTAGTTTTAGTGTCACAGCACGTGCAAGATCTGATCAAGATCATCAATATGCTATAATAAATAATCATAAATATAAATTAAGATATTGTGGGTTTTATGTCTGAGTTTGGTTTTATTTCCAAACTCTTATATCGGTCCAAACATCAACCAACTTATAGCAAAGGTTTTGCTTTACATTTTGTATTTTAAATGATTTATGCATTTTTTTGTAGATTTTAAAATGATTGTAGAATGAAATATAGGCTATGAAATTATTGTACCAAAGTAACCCTAGGTAAATTCAATGATGAGTATTTGTATGAATTGCAAATCCATAATAATAAATCTGTAACCTCTGTTTGTAAGTACAAGCTTCACACTACAACTGTGAATATCTAATTAATGTCTTGAAATGTTTATGTTACAAGTGCAAATCACAATTTTTTACATACTTATGATTTTCAGGATACAGTTAGGAATCACTGTTTAATCTGTAAAGTACACAAGTATCCTATAGATCAAAGATATTTACTAAAATATCTAAGTATGATCAATATTTCAAGCGGACAAATGCAGGTGGACCGCTCCAGAGAGGAGTGAGAGCCAGGCTGAAACAAAAGTGCAGCATCAAAAACTCTGCCTGTGAATTAGTAATCTGAAAATCCATAAAGTAAGATGAAAAATACAAAGGTGTGAATGTGTGGAAAATGATTCATAAAAAGTGTATGTTAAGTGTAATTTAATTGATGAAATCTTTGAATTTGCAATTCATGTAATTATGATTTCGATGTCGCGTGCATGCCATCATTAATGTACCGATGTAGACTATTCAGAGAAACAGTGTTGGATCAAGACGGGTAAAGTCTGACATCAACCCACAGCTGGGAATAAGGAGGCATGCATATTTATATGATGTGTGGGAGGAAATACAGAAATGAAGGAATAAATGAATAAATACAGACATACACACTATGATTCTTGATTTGCAGATGCATCTTGTAATGGAAAACTGCAGCTTTACATGTGAAGTTTGCTTTAGGGTAATAAAATTATAGTTACATATTTACAAAGTAATTACAACATAATGTGCTGTTTTACTACATAACAGCTTAATTCTTAACAGTTTTAACAGTTTTAAAATAATAATATTTTTTTCAGTACTTTTTTCCAATAATACATTTCAAACAATAGTTTTCTTATTATCTTCATATTTACGAGGAGATAAATAAACTTGTCTGATTGTCTAAGAGGAACAGGGCCCTTACTCTTTTGAAAATACAACTTAGGAAAGCAAGCATTTTCTTTCTTTCTTTCTTTCTTGAAAGAGATGTTGAGTGTATTTTTGATTAGCTATTTTTGATATTTCATACTGTAATCTTTAATCTCTTGAAGAAAATGTGCAATATTCTGGTGTGAGAAAAAAAAAAAAGATTTCATTTTATTCTAGTGTGTATTAAATATACCCATCAATAAAGTCCCCATAATTGATTAATTTTTTTTTATTGCCAAGAATAAAAGTCCAGAAAAGAAAATATCTCCATTAAACCTGCTATAAAAGAAAAGCAAAATAAACTTTTAAGAGTAAATATGTCACTGGCACGCGCAGCGCAAGGCAACGCAACGCGCGCTGCCGATGTCGTGCTCGTGCTCGTGACCGTGCTCGTGCTCGTGCCCGCGCGCGCGCTCTCAGCTCCTGTGTGACTCAGTGAGATTCAGTGCTGTTTAGGTGGATATTCAGATAGCCTAGCTAACCTACAGCCACGCCGGCTTTTTTGGCTGCGGGAAAACATCACTGCTTAGACAACATGTCCAAACCAGAACAAGTATTAATTCTCGACCCGCCGTCTGATCTGAAATTCAAAGGTAAAAACTCCATACGTTCCTCTTCTCTTCATAGAGCCAGGCAGCCGCTTGTCAGCGGATTACTCAGCTAGCTAGCTAGCTAGTTAGCTAACCTAATTCAGGTTTGTGATGGTAGCTAAGGATGGCTAGCTAGCTAACAAGCTAACTAACACATCTCCGGCGTCAAGCGCGGGGATAAATGTAGCTAAAGCTCGCTTATACCTCGTATCCACTGCCGCCATTTTGAATGAAGAGACGGGGATTTCTAGGCCTCTAATAAAAATAATAACAGGTATTACTTTCCAGTTTGGTTGAGCCTGAGCAGTGCTGCCAAAATGGCAGTTTAGCGGAATTTGCGTTAATTCTGTTCATTTAGTTGCTACACTGTGGAGGAATTAGACTAGTTAAGTTCACTCTGAGCTTTTACTCACAGCTAAATGTCATTAAAACCTATTGGCTCATTTCCTAGCTAACGTAATGCTAATACTGAGTGCCGTGCCCTTTTACTCTTCATGCTAGGAAATGTGATTAGCTAGCTAGCTAGCTAGCTAGCTAAATAGCAAAAAAAGAGGAAACGCAGCTAGCAGGCTAGGAAGTAGCTAGTTAGCTGGGAAGTTTTTCATTCAGTAGCTTTGCTTTATGTACAGCAGTGCTGATTCACTTTGTCCTGATAGTGACGATGCTCACATGGCTTTGGGGAACTCAGGACAAGCACAGGCTCAGTGATGGTGCTAGTGATACTTTCGTTACTGGACAGCAGTGTGCCATCTTGCTTATCACTGTGTAAAGTCCATGTGTGAATATGGATCACCTCTGCCCAGATGTTAGATGGTGGATGCTTCACAGCACTGACTCTGACATGGTAATGGGATGGTAATGTATGTTGAACTGTCAGTGTTCCCTAAAAGCTGGAGAACAGTCCAATAACCAACAGCAGTCCAGGACTAGAGGATGATTAAAGCGACAGTTCACCCAAAAATAAAAATTCTGTCATCAATTACGATAATCATAAGACTTTCGTTCATCTTCGGGAACACAAATGAAGATATTTTTAATGAAACCTGGGAGATCCTTCCATTGACAGTCCATGTAACCAAAACGCTCCAAAAAGTTCTTAAAGGCATCGTAAAAGTAATCCACGAGCCTCCACTGGTTTAATCCCAGTTTTATGAAGCGATATGAATGCTTTGTCGATGGAGGGACAGAAATCTCCCATAAAAATATCTTCATTTGTGTTCTGAAGATGAACGAAAGTCTTCTGGGTTTGGAGCGAGATGAGGGTGAGTAATCGATGACAGACTTTTCATTTTTGGGTGAACTATCGCTTTAATACACACCATGTACAAAAAAAGAACCCCAGTCTCTGAGTATACACAACAAGGTAGATAAGTGTAATAAAGTGGCGAGTAAGAGTACACCATGTTTACAAGTCCAACAGATAATAATACCTGGTCCGTGGTGGTCCTGTGGATGTACTGACAGATACAGTACACGAGCTGCATCTTACCTGATAAATGGTCCATATCTAGCTACGAGGCAGGCGTAAATCAGACTGACTAAAATACAGTTAGCTGTAATGTTTCAGTACATGCCTGTATAGCCCAACTAACTACGTTTCAATCTCCAGAGCATTTTCTATGCATATAATACATTAAAACCTCACTGTCCTGTTAACTGTACAGTGTACATTTGGGCCAGTGGTCTCAGAGTGTTCCACTTGTATACTCTAAACTCATCCGGTATAAAATATACAATTTATTACAGTATATAATTTTGCTAAGGTTTTGCCAGCAAGACAGCAACAAGGGTCACTGTAGGTTCAGGGATCTTCATCCAGTATTTATAAAAATAAACAATTTCACAAAGAAACGGAGGGAAAAGTAAACAGTTGGTACAAAACTAGTTCTTAATAATAGAATAACAAAGGAGTTATAAAAGAGCAGACGTGATGATAATGGCGATGCTTTAAATCGTGTATCATGATATAATAAAATCACAATATCGATATATTGTCATATTGCCCTATTCTTATGAAATATGAAACGCCTATTCATATTGCTTATTCTTGGAATAAGCTTGTTGACACTAATTGGTCAAGTATAAAAAATGTCAGCTTGAACTTAACTACAATTTTAATGCTACCCCATCATTAAAGAAAAACAGCACACGTCAGTAGTAGAAGCCTGGTCATCAGTTTGTAAGGAATATACAGCTGATGAGCAAGGAAGAAGTCTAGGGCTGGTGGATTACCATCAAATAAAGTCAGTGTCCAGTAAGATGACCAGTTGAGAGAGATAAGGGAGAGCCAGCAACCTTTGGAAAACATACAACATTATGACCAGCTTTCAGATGAAAGCTCGGGGACATGGACCCAAGAAACATACTCTCATACACTGGTTATACGAATATACTTCTTGGATCAAAAGTTGTTTTTCCAAAGGCAACGAAAAACCTCTTTTTCCAAATGCTAAGGTGCAAATACGGTTCACTTTCACCACATGTACGTGAACGCAAGTTACGCAATCAGCACTGTTCACATATTCGATTTTGTATCTTATGTACAGCTGGAGGATTAAGAGCGGCCTCCACTAGATGGCACATCAGAGCCAAAAAAAAATCCCCGTTCATCTAGTTTCCAAGTCAAACTGTAATGTTTAGCGATTTCATGCGCAGCGACCTTCAGAGTGATTGTTGTCATGTCTCAAATCGAAAACCCTCACCCTACATTCAGAAGACTGGTACTCAAAACAGACCTTCCGTTAGGGTTAAGAGGTTCTTAAGATCCAAGTACTAACTGTAATAGGAAAACTGTTAGTGATAGTACTCAATGACAGTTTCGAATAGTACATTAGTATGTGATTTGAGACACGACGATCGTTTGATTATTCAGTAGCAGACACATCGTCACATGGTGCTATACTGCCTCCACTACGTACACTGGAATTGTACCACACGTTAATTTCTGAGGATGTGCACAATCTATGCGCCAAAGGACCACAGGGTATGTGCAGTGACCAACTTCCGTACACGTAGTTAACAGTAAGTATAAACCAGCCTTAAAACATACACTCCACTAGTCCCCTAGTGTGAGTAGGTGCGTGGTTGTAGTCCTGAAAGGTTGCTGGTTGCAGGTATTATGTGAACAAAAAGTTCCTTTACTGTAGTTCAGGAGTGCATACATCTTACAATAGTGGAAAACCACTTCTTGGGATTCCTGTAATCGGGTGTGGTTTTAAACCCACTGCTCTGTATGGTTTCAAGTTTCCCCCACTCCTAACACACCTAATGCAATGTATCAGCTAATTAACAAATCCTTCATGAGCTGGATCAGGTGTGTCAAGAGGAAATCTGAAACGGTGCAGGACAGTGTGTCCTCAGGACTGGCGCTGGGAAACACTTCTCTAAACCTAGTTGCCTCCAAGGATCGAGTCTTAGTCGTGTCCCGAATGTTCTCTCTGATGCTCTTTACACATCTTCCTGCTCAAGACACTAATGTTAATGAACCTGAGAAAATTGAGCTAAGGAGATAGTACCCCTTATGCCTAAACACTTTGTGTGAGACATGTAGAAAATGGGGACTGGCAATGTGGTAACGTCGATATTGGCAGCTGTATGCAGTACTTTAAGGACACTGTTTATTTGTTTCTCTCCTCCTTTTTCTTTCTTAATGTAATTTATTTGCGTAATGTCTTCTGAACACATTTTTTTATAGTATGTTTTAAATTGCTGAAACTTTATGAGCAAACCTATATATTGTGGTATGTATTGCGTATTGTTAAAAAGTTTTATTGTCAAGTGGTTGAGAACATCCTTTGTGTTTGAGTACTTTCACGTCAACCAAATTTACGAAAGCTGTTTTTACTCGCAGGCCCGTTCACAGATGTTGTGACCACCAACCTCAAGCTCCGAAACCCGTCCGACAAAAAAGTATGCTTCAAGGTGAAGACAACCGCACCACGTCGCTACTGTGTGCGGCCCAACAGTGGCTCCATCGATCCTGGTTCCTCAGTCATTATCTCTGGTGAGACATCTTACAGACATCTTACAGACATCTTACAGACATCTTACAGACATCTTACAGACATCTTACAGACATCTTACAGATGCTAGGGGTGTGAAATTTTCATGGTATGACTACATAGTGTAAAAATATCATGGTATTAATCAGTCATTTAAAAACACACAAGCCTGTGGTATAATTGAGTCTGTAGAAAAGTCTCTTTGCACGTGATTATGTATATATAACAGAACAAAAGATCAAATCCAGTAACCATTCTTATGATTTTTCCAAAAAATTGGTGTGTAAGTTTTTGTGTGAGCCAAACCAAACTAATAATTTCCAACGAATTTACAAAAGTTCGACTGGACAAAATTTTCTCGAAGGTATTCTTAGTCCCTGATCTAGTGAACTAACATGAGGATGTGTTTTTGATAGAGACTCCAAAGCACTTCTATAAGTCATCAAAATTTTAAATAAAAATAAACAATTTAAACTCGACAGTATACTCCGTATATTAAAGTGCAATAATCCATGCAAATTATATGACATGAAGTCGATCAAGTCAAGGTTTACATTAGTTAGACTTCTTATGTGTGAATGTACACACGCTCAGGAACACGAGTAGGATATGAATGTTTTCTGAAACTATGGGACTTTCATGAATACCAAACTTCTTGTGTAAACACTCCTACGAATGATTTACGAATAAATCCATTCGTACCCCGCTTGATAAACGAGGCATGTTGTTCGCGTTAGTCACTTTTCATTATAAGCTGAAAGAGAGAGTGACTGTGAGGAAAGGCGGCACGCTGAGACAAAAAAAAAAATCTAACTAGCGCAGAAGTGTGCAGCGCTGCTTAGTCAAAAATAGAGAGTTGTTTAGTTTAGCTTATGGTGAGCAAGGCCATGTTCTTCTGTGCTTTTTATAGCCGTTGTGTATAATAAAGTTCGAAACATGCTAGGAGTAGCAGCAGAGGTAGAAACGTTTTCAGTGCAGTCATATCCTGTGCAGAGATACAGAGGTTGTTGTAGTGTGATTCAGGGGGAGTCCAGAGGGAGGAGGTCGCATTACTCTCGCATTAGTCTTGATTGCGTAGATGGTAATAGACGGAAAAGCATTTTAATTGGTATTATGGAAAAAGTCAACGGTGAAATCATACACCATGACTAGCTGTGACACCGTAACAGCCTCATCAGACACGCATCCTGGTTAGCCGCTTCTCCTGTCACTCAGCATTTCCTAAAGCTGTTGCCCCATCTGGTCTAATTGACCGTTTTTCATTACAGTTGCATAGCTTTGGGGGCCGAGAATGACGTACATTGTTCCATGTCTGATTCATGCAACTGTCATACAGCATTGATAGCAACGAGTCGAGAGCTGTAGCTGAGCAAGTGTGGGAACAAGAGTCTGTGCACTAGCTGTTTGTCTACTCATCAGATACATACATCCCATCCCAGTGTACCACATGTACACATAATGTACATGTTTAACATATTAGCATATGGGTGTAGTGACGTAGTAATAACTGTTTAAAATCTTTTATAGAATTAAGTCGGAGTGTTATGGTGCGAATTGTAAGGCTGTATGTGCGAGTAGGAAACCACCGCCAGGATTTGGTCTTATACTTTAGTGTAGTTTTACTGCTCCTCTCTATTGTCCACTGTTTACATTAATATGATTTTTCAGAAGAGGCTTAAATGGAGCACACAACACATTATTATAGCTGATATTTCTGATTTATACTGATAATATGAATACGGATGTCATTGCAATCATGGTGGTTAGAATGTCACACTCAGACTGACATGTACAGATAGAACAAAGATGAACGGATGGATACCAAAATGGTCTTGAATTTTGCGTGTCCTTATTTTGTGCCCAGATGTGATTACACAGCTTTAATAAACAAGTTTTGTTTTGCATTTGCAAGTGAATTATTAGGTGGGATTATATCAGAAATATAATGTTACAAATTAACTGGACTGTCCTGTTCATGCATTTATTTATTTATTTATTTTTTTTACTCCAGTAATGCTGCAGCCTTTTGACTACGACCCAAATGAAAAAAGTAAACATAAATTCATGGTGCAGACCATTTATGCGCCATCCAACATAACCGACTTGGAAGCAGTGGTAAGCATTTTCCTTTTTTATTTATTCAGCGTTTTGCCACTTGTTTTTCCTCTTTTGTGGTCTGTTGATGCAAGGCTTTTCTAAACTGATGCATTCAAAGTGTTCACCAGCAGAGGGTAGTATCAGCTTACACTCTCCGTTTCCTGCGGCACCGGTCTTCCCACAGGTCTTGTTGCAGTCTTGCTGACCTGTAGGAAATAGCATATTCAAGAAAAGTCATTTGTTTTTCAAACAAGGCGGCTGATCTTTCTTTCACTTAGCATTCTTTCTTTCTTACTTCAGATATTTGTACCATGGTCAGTGGTTAACAGTTATTAAGGTTTGATCTGAGATGTATTCAATAGTGTGCAGCTATTGTACAAAAGATCACTGTATCAAATGTTATTTTGCTTTCTAACATTCATATTAAAATGCAGTATAAAAATGAGATTTATACATGTAGAAAATAATGACGCACTAAGCACATATAATGTTTAATGCATGCATCTTATTTTTTTTTCCACCCTCACAGTGGAAGGATGCAAAGCCAGAGGACCTTATGGACTCTAAGCTCAGATGTGTTTTTGAACTGCCTTCGGAAAATGATAAAATGGTGAGTAGTGCCGTACTCACTCCTCCTTTAACAGCTTGAGTAATCAGCAGCGAGGTGACGTAATACTGAATGAGCAGAGAGGGTTGCTGAGCTTTTAACTGTCCTGCCTTCATGCTAAACCCTAATACAGTGTGACCAGTAAGGGAATGAGACAGAAATGTATTTATAATCTCAGTCTCAAATCTGATATTATGCACTAGTCCTCAGTATTAGCCTGTTAAATATTAGATACAGCTCTGGTTAGGAGTCTCGATCATCAATGTTCTAAAACAATGTATAATTTAACAGTGTTATGTATGGTTTAACTTGGATGTGGTTCTGAAGAGGCAGTGATTTGGGGAAATAATCGTCAAATTGCAATAAATTGCAATATTAATGAATTTAGATAAGGTTAGTTAAGTCTCCAACCTCGATACCATTTTTAATTGAATCCAGTGCATTACATAACAAGCTCTCCATTCATATGTTTTAATTGTGTTTGGTTACATACTCTGATGGATTATTTATTTCTTTATATGATTTATATAGTTGAAGGAAAATAGGCAGATCATTTTCTGTATTTCGATACAGGGCAACAAAAATATTTTGTTCCATAATTGGCTGAATCGTGATGGTCATGATTTTACCATGCAAAAATTATGATGATCATCATTTTACCAGCCCTGTGGTGTTGTATTAAAATATTCGTTCTCCGTGTTTGCGACGATATCTCTGACATCCTCAGGTCCTGTCTTCTCTCTTCCCGTTCCTGTAACTTTTAAACGCTTCACTGCATTTAATAGGTACACTTACCTGACTGGACTCTTCTGTCTATACATTTTCCTGTGCTTAGCCTAGTGTTTCTTACTAGAGTAGTATATCTGCTAAATGTTCTCTATGTAGCTGAGTTCAGTTTGCACAAATCACAGACACATTACACAAATCTAACCTGTGCGAAATAAGCGAAATGTTAAATCCCCCGTGAGACAGGAACATGTTTGTAGTTGTTCTGCATATTGCAGCTATATTGCTCTACTCTGTCCTTTAAAGTCAGGTATGTGTGGCCCTGTAGCTGGGCTCAGAACGCCCAGGATGCAGAGCTGTGTGGGCAGCCGCGCAGCCCCCACTTCTGGAGACTACTGCACGCCTGCAGGCAGCCGAAACCTCACCGATCAGCAGGAAGTGTTTGACTTTCCCAGTGTCAGGCCAGGCCAAAGATCAGGGTGGGACAGACAGAGTCAGGTTTGTGAAAGGGAGCCATATCAACATTTCATGAGCAGGAGTTCCAAACAAAGAATATTCACAACTTGGTGAAGTTCAATATCTGTTGGAAGTAAGCAACATTCCAAGTGAAATATAGTGTAAACAGTTTGCAGTGGTTAACAGTGCTATACTTAGTGTAAAACAAGTATTTAGAATGTCTTTTCAAATACTGTTCAAGCCTTCTCCAGAGGAAATTAGCAACATTACCAACCTGTACTATGATATTTAAGAATAAGGGCTTTTGTTTTCAATCTAGAAGCTAACTTGTGGGTATTGAGTTCTCTAGAAATCACTAGTTACTCACTGGTATAAAAGAAAATTGAGAACTTGTCTGGGAATTGGTTACGAAAGGATTAGCAAATAAAAATAAGTAAAAAATTTATATTCAAGCAGTTTGAGTATTACAAAGTAACAGGTTTATCACTGGCAGTGTAAATCCTCCCTTTTCAGTCTTTCTCTAGGCAAAGACAGATAAACTGTGCTCATTAACAGTCATGGAAAATCTTGCTTTTTCAGCACACCTGCCTTATTCTTTTATTCACCTGCGTTATTCTTTTGGTTAAACTTGTTCCTTAGTCTCAGCTTTTGTCTGTATAAAGCTCTTTGTGTCTGTCCTAAACAGAATGACGTAGACCCGACCAAAGCTGCCCCCGTCCTTAACTCCTCCAAGGCAGACAGTACATCGGCAGCCAAGCCCAGCAGCATGGCTCTGGATGACACAGAGATGAGAAAGCTGATGGAGGAGTGCAAGAGGCTGCAGTCAGAAGTGAGCAAACTGGGAGATGAAAACCGACAGCTTAAGGTACAGAAATGAAGAACTGAACTGAAAAAGTGTTATGCACTACATGGAACAAAACATTTATTATATGAACAGCGGAAACTACACACAGACGCTTGGTACACAAACACCTATTCATGTGGTTAACAGCAGATGTAATAAATGTGTTGTTACTCTCCAGCCTTTGGATGTAGAACTTAATATTTCCTTTATTATTTGTTAGGATGAGGGTCTGCGAATGAGGAAGGCCCAGCGCTCAGAAAACGTGGTCTCAAACACAGCAGCCATGGTGAGGAAGGAAACCGGTTCCAAATCGCTCCCCTCACTGCTTGTTGTTATTGCGGCTGTCTTCATTGGATTCTTCTTGGGGAAGTTTGTGTTGTAGGATAAATGCGTGTGTTCTACCCAGCTCCTTCCAGTGTCTTCTGGGCCTGAGGGGCGAAGCGTGTGTTCTTGTCGTTCAGCGTCGCATCAGTGCTAGTCTGGCCTAAGGCGGCGGGGAAAAATGCGTCTGTGTACAGAATCATTCAAACAGGCTTTGCCTTTTTGCAATCTCACATGGTTAGTACACATACACACTCAGAAAAGAGAAGAACAAAGTCTCTCCGTTTTTTCCCCCCCCCATTTTCTTTCTTTTTTTTGTTTTTGTTTTTGTTTGTTTGTTTGTTTTTTTTGTGGTGAGGGGTGTTTCTTTTTCCTTCCAAGGGTGGGACAGGTGTAACTGTACATTTATTAATACATCAATTGCAGTCAAATTGCACTGTGTAGAGACCTTTATGATGATGAAAAAAAATCTATGATGAATAAATAAAATTAATTGTCCTTGCTTTCTTTATGTGGTTTAATAAGTGTTGGAATGTTTTAAGTGTCTTGTACATGTCATTCTAATCCTTTATGAAAATTTAAAACTCAAAGGAAAAAAAAAAATGATGCTGCGTGTTGCTGGTTAGCCTCTGAGCTTCAGATTTACAATCATTTTATTTTCTTGAATGTGAAGAATTCAGCTGAGAGACTGTGCCTCCTTCCATGTACATTATTTTCTCTCAGTCACCTGACACACATCTTACTCTTACATTAAGTCTTAGCATTTAATTTATGCAAATTATATACTCATTTGTGAGGCAACTGTTAACATGACCACTCTGACTGTATATGGTATTTAACATTGAGCCACTGGGAAATAAGAGAAATTAAAATTAAATAAAACATCTAACATTCTCGTTTCAGTGTATGCGTGACGTCTCTGAACACACTACTGTACATTTTCAGTGAAACAGAAATTTGATCCCTTTGATACAATGCATGCAGTGGATGACAAATGTCTGACCAACTTTAACTATTACTGTGTAAATAACATGCATGCTTTCATCTTGACCAACTTCATAAACATTTAATGGCGATTGTTATCTATTTTAAAATGTACAGTCCACTTAGAAGATGGTGGTAAACACCACAAACTTACTTTCAACAACTTTTAAAAACAAAGGTTGCTGAAGCAGTTCCACAACATACTCGACAACAAGTTAACATAATTAGTCCCATTAATTAAAGAGGTTGGGATCTGTATATAGGACAGTTTCTCCACACTTCAGTTTTTCTTTCTGTGATGAGCAGAAAGGGAGCACGCAAAACAATACGTAAACACTTGCTCGTCTGATCCTATATGACAGAAAAGACAAGTGTGACCAAAATGTAGGCATATACCAGGTACTGGGGCTGTGTGTTGCATCCATTCCCAAGCCTGAAGTGATGGTCTCCCTCCTTTCCGATGCCTTTCTGTCCGGAGCTGCAGTGGATCAGCGGCGGCTGGTAGGATGTGGCACGTCTGTGAGGCCAGTCAGGGCTTGAGCCGTTAGTAGGTCTCTGTCCATTGAAGAGGAGGCGGTGTCCAGCTGAATCTCGTCCCATGTAGAAGAGTTCATATTCAGTGTGAGGCAGACGGATGCCCAGGGCGGCACAGCCTGATGTTGGAGTCACGTCCTGTTGGACCCCCAGCTTCCAGGAGCCCTGTCTTCCACATTCATCCCCACTGAAGACATTCAGGAGAGAGGTAGTAGCCACATCCAAGGGAGTGACCTTCATCTGGGTCACTGCAATAAGAAGAGAAAATTAATACCAATTAATTAATTAATCTTATAATACTATATGTCTTCAGATATTCAGCAATCAAGGGTGATGTGCATGCAAGCAAAAGATTTGTTCGTATGTTATACATTTATGTTCATGTTCAAGACCCTGGACAATTATTAGGTAGCTTTACACATAAAAGTTGAAGAATTGAACAGTTGAGCTGTAAAAAGCCACAATTTGTTTCTTTACATGAGTCACATTTGCTCATTAGCACCACCTCCACCTGCTTAATAATTATTGCTTGGGGAGCTCTAAACAGGCTTAGTGTACCTGTGAAAGTGTATTCAGTGCCTCCCATGACAGTAGTAGAGGGAATGCCTAGGCTGTAGTGTCCTTTAGCAGAGATGCTGAATGTGGGATGCCTGCAGACTGGGTCAGAGTAGTGGTAATAGTGGCCCTCCCAAATGTTGCTCTCCTTGTGGAAGACGAAATGGCGGGTGAGGAAGAGCACCCCTGGGCGGACCTCACAGCGCTTACTAACCCAGTTACCGTAGAGATGCAGGGGGTGATCAACCCGAGATGGCAGAACTGGTGGATGAAGAAAATCTGCTACAGAGATGATCTGACATGCGACACAGCTATTATCATAAGTCTGAAAAAGAGAAAGAATATAGATAATATGTAAATTATGATTAGAAAATGTGGAAACTATAAAACACCACTAGGAAAATGATACACAGGTTTTGTGGTCTCACTCCCTGAGTCTATTTGGCTTGTAGAATCCCAGACTGGCACATTGGCACATCGCATACTGACAGGGGAGAGAGAAACCCTGCCATCTTTCCCAGCCAGTAAGACACTCGTGCTCTTGTAGTCAACATGAAAAAGCAGGGTTTAGTGGTTCTATGTCATGGGTTTACAAAACAAAGCTCCTCATTAGTAATAAAGTCAATAAAATGATCATCAGGAAAAACCAAAGCAACACTAAGTTTGGTGATTTAAAGAAAAGGTCTTTCATCACTCTTTCTGAGATTGGTCCAAAGGCAAGTATTTTGAAGAATGTGGTCTGGGCGCGTGAGTATTTTTATACCAGTTAAATTTAGATGCTAGTGTAAGCCATATGCATGTCTTTCTTATGGGCTGAAGAGAATTTTAAATAAATCATCAACATTAAATGCATTTTAGTTCACCAGTTTCACAGGCATGGATGAATTCTTGTTCTTGGCTCAATTATACAGTAATGTAGTTACTACAGTAATCAAGGTCGCAGTGGAATTACAATCAACCATCTTGTGCTAAGCCTGCCTTTAACTTAGTAAGGCTAATGTATACCTAGAATATTTATTGGAAGCAAAAGGGTTGCCTTCTGATCAGTTGCTACTGCTCGACTGCCATGACTCAACATGCACCTAATAAATTATTCAGCTTCAAACTAGAATTCATTAACTACATCTACACTGCATCTTTCCTAACTCCTTTTTGTAGCCATCAGAATGAAGAGCACTGCGTGTGAGTATATGGGTGAGAGCGCCCACATGAAAGGCATTAATCCAGCCGAAAGCTCCCGTTCCACCTCTTAAGTCTGGCTGCAGTTTTCCCTTAGCCTTGCCATAGTGCCTTAGGCACGCACCAAGTCAGAGCTGGAATTCAGAATGATGCCCTTTGCAGCTCTATTTCCTCATTCCCTTTGAAGCAGACAGGGGATAGAAGTGGATCAGCAGCCTTGGGTACGCTCTGGCACCAGCTGAAATCACACTAAAACGGCGGGGGAAATGCTGATATTTGTTCTGTATCAGTCTTGTTTGAAATAGTGGAGTGGTTGACGTCAGATCATGGTAATACTAGAACAAAACTGCATGACTGGAGAAAGTGAGAGCCAATGAATACATAATGCACTCAGCATGTACAAGGAAGGGCATGACAACTACCTAAAGCACACACAGGAAGATGAGGGCAACCTTACTGGCAGGAATGAATCACAATATAAGTCACATTTGACATCAAGTGTATAGTAGACTTGTACTTTAAAATACACTGCACTTCATAAATTAAACATGCTTCGGTGAAACATTTCATCTATTTTTAAGTTTTGTGTGTCCTTTTGCTTTCGACTGCACACACAATGTGACAGAGGTCTACAGGGTAATGCCATGACTGCCAACATCTTTCTTCCTCCAAGAAGCCTATTAATATTCATAGGCAAAGGGACCTTTGTAATATATGGTTTATTGTGCTGTTACTCATTTTCATTTAGCCATTTATTACTTAGTAGTGATAGTTAGTGGAACATAAAAAGCATGTGTTGTGAAAATGACAGTATTAATCAGTGCCTATTTTGCTGTGCAACTCCACGACGTGTTTACTGTTATTAAAGGACGCAGACTCAGCTGCTTCTCCGGGGCTGTAACAACCTGCTGCTATGTGACGTTAATCATCTATAGCTTTGCTGGTTGTGAGATATTTGGAGAATTGAGTTTAAGTGCTGAAGCAGTGAAGAATCTAGCCATGCTAAAGTCTGCGGAGATTTTAGTTAACTTCAATCTCCAGATGACCAATTTAAGCTCCTTTTTTAAGGACACAATTATAAAGTAATGTTTCCAGTTGCGATAAGTGATTAAGCCGAAACTGAGCAACCAACGCAAAAGATTCACAAAAAAAGGCAATCTCCTATCCCCAAAACAAATCTTCAGATGAAAAGGGGGTAGGTTTTTCTTTTGTCACCAGAAACCAATGGAATGCAAACTTTCACACTCAAATGTACATCACTTTCGAACTTTATTAGGAACACCTGCACATTTATACATTTATCTAATCAGCGAATCATGCGGCAGCAGTGCAATGCAAAAAAAATAATTATGCAGATACAGGTCAAGAGCTTCAGTTAATGTTCAAACATCAGAATGAAGAAAAAGTGTGATCTCTGTGACTTTGATCGCGACATTGAAATGCCTTGTTGATGAGAGATATCAGAGGAGAATGACCAGGCTGGTCTGGGCTGACAGGAAGTCTATAGTAACTCAAATAAGCACTCTTTACAACCGTGGTGAGCAGAAAAGCATCTCAGAACACACAACACATCGATCTTTGAGGTGGATGGGCTACAACAGCAGAAGATCACATCAGGTTCCACTCCTATCTACCAAGAGCAAGACTCTAAGGCTATCATATGCGCAGGCTCACCCAAACTCGTTAGCTGAAGACTGGAAAAAGACCAGACTGGGAAAAGACCATTTTTTTCCCTAATCTTCAACTGTCAATTTTGGGTGAGTCTGTGCCCATGATAACCTCAGATTCCTGTTCTTGGCTGACTTGAGTGGAACCCAATGCGGTCTTCTGCTTTTGTAGCCCATCCACCTCAAAGTTAGATGTTTTGTGCATGCTGCGATGCTTTTCTGCTCACCACGGCTATAAACAGTCTTTATTTGAGTTACTATATCCTTTCTGGCAGCTTGAACCAATCTGGCCATTCTCCTGAGCTCTCTTATCAACGAGGCGTTTCCACCCACAAAACTGTTGCTCAGTCAATGTTTTTTGTTTTTCGCAGCATTCTGTGTAAACTCTAGAGGCTGTTGTGTGTGAAAATCCCAAGAGATCATCAGTTTACGTAAAACTCAAACCAGCCCATCTGGTACCAACATCCATGCCACGATCAAAGTCACAGAGATCACACTTTTTCTTCATTCTGATGTTTAGTGTGAACATTTACTGAAGCTCTTGACCTGTATCTACATGATTTTGTTTTGCATTGCACTGCTGTCAGGTGATTGGCTGATTAGATAACTGCATATGCTGAATATGCAGGTGTTCCTAATAAAGTGGATAGTGAGTGTATGTTCAAACCTATTCCACAGTTCAGTTTGCACAATGGATGATGGAAGTATGTGTCACAGAAATGACTGAGATCCAGTTTCAGAAAAAAGCAGGGCACTTACTTTAGATCTCTTATACAAGCGCTAAAGCCGAGGTGAAATACTGACCTTGACGTTCTGCAGGGGGGGCTGGTAGCCCGTGGGCCTGTGGTTTCGCCTCTGAGTGCGCTCTGTGTGCACGTCCCCCACAAACAACTCCTCCGCTTGTCTCTCAGGCTCGCCGGGCCGAAAGCGCCTCTCCATACGTAGCAGCTGCAGCTCCTGCATGCTGAAGTCTAAGCCGTGGGTGCAGTCACGATCCGAGCCCTCTACCCACAACTCATAGCTGAGCTCTGGCTCCAGATGTTCTGTCAGACCACAGCTTATCTCCAGTTTTACCTGAAGATCTTTGGCCACGGGCAGGCTGTGGCTCACCAGCAGCACTCGACTCAGCTGGTAGTCCGACTCGGTGCCTCCACGGACAAGCCATGATGCCTGACGAGGGTGCAGACTGCCTTCGATGAGGAGAGTGTAGCCTGGCTTTGTGCAGTGGTTGTCCCTATAATAGAACTGAAGGGCCTGGAAGGTGTGGTTTGAGAAGAAATGGTAGGATCGAGTGAGGAATTGCGGTCCGGGTCTCACCTCGCAGCTTTAAAAGAGAAAAGTGAAGGAAAAGTGTTACTCAGACCTCAAGATCAAGCAATCCCAAACATCACACTGAGTGTCCTGTGCAATTAAAAATAAGAATCACGTGATATAAGATTTCTATAAGGAAGTGCGACTTGACAGAAGCAGAGACCGTACCTTTCAGACACCCAGTGTCCAGCAATATCAGGAGGCATTTGCACACTGATCTGCTCTCCATCTTGAAGGTGTTTGAGCATGTAGTGACACTGATTGTGTTTGTAGATCTTCCCGTAGCTCTTTTCCAGCTGTCCTGGTGTGGACTTCACCAACTTATGAGGCAATTTCTCACACCAACCTGCAGCCATGAGACGGGGTGGTGATGCACGAGATCAGGAAATCATTTCAGCTACACATTTCCCACTGCACTAATGCAACACTATATTTCTGCCTAAAAGGAGTCAGATAATATATATGTACACGCTACATCATGGAAAGGAAATCTGATCTTTTGATCCTGAAACCCTGTACAATATATAGAGAATTTTGGAATTATACTATAATACTTTCTGAAAGCATCATGTAAAATATCAAGCACACTCCTGAAATCTACTTTACTGCAAAATCCAAACTATGCAGCCCAGAGGATGGAGGATGGAGGATGACACATCTCAGAGTCTTGTATGAAGGGTGTGTGTAGGGTGTCATTTCAGGCACAAAGGTAGCTCTCAGCACCAATATGGCACAATCTAGATGCAAGTACAGCTATTGCACTACTCTGCTTGGCAGTTTGCCCTTAATTACAAGGCTTAAACCTCCACGCGCGTATATTAATAAAACTTTTGAAATCGAATTAACCAGACCTAATTTTCTGCTCTATAATTAAGGTACAAATTATACACAGCTCGGTGACACCACGATGGATTTTCCACAGCTGCTATAATCGCTTATCGTGTTAAATCCAATGCAAATGAACCTGAATTACTGAAGCCTTATTATAGATGGATAAGTTTAAGAGAGCAGCGTTCACTACTCCGAGTCTATTAACACACTCACCAGCACTGAGGAGGAGGAGGAGGATGGGTGTACTCGTCGTGTAGCAAGAAAACATCCTTCTAACTTGTCTTCCAAGGAGGAAAAAAAAAGACAAACAAGCTCCCCAAGTTTGGGATAAATGACAAGTACAAGGAACTTGTTATTAAGCTGGCGCACTTCTCTCGACAGATTTTTCCTCGTTTAAATCTCTCAATTCAGGCATAATGACCAAGAAAACGGGTTCAATTCAACACCCTGACTACACACGGGACACTGACCGTACTGTGCTTCGTACACACATTCCAAAAATGTAGTTTAGTCCTCGTAGAGAAAGAAAAACTCCAGGTTTGAGTGGGTATAGTCCGCAGAAGTAGCAGCAGCTGAGGATGAATCTGTGTTTCCACAGCCTGGAGAACTGCGACTATTTAAACCTAACGCGCGCGCGGATCTAGTAGTATCGCAGGCGCGCGCCGCAGCATCAGGGTTGCCAGATTAACACAGGCACCAACACTCAGCAGGAGAACGATAGTCGTGTAGCACCGAGCACCGAACACCCCCCCCCCCCCACACACACACACACACACACACCCCAAAAAAATCCTTCTAACCTGTCTTCCAAAGAGAAAATAAGATAAAATAAAAATAAGTAATAAAAAGACAAACAAGCTCCCAAAGTTTCGGATGAATGACAAGATCTTTTCCCAGTACAAGAAACTAGTTATTAAGCCGATTATCACCTGTTAGCTTAGCACGCGTAATCCTATCTAATAAACAGTAAACTATAAGCACCGGTGACCGACATTTTGTTGAGTTTTGTACACGGTGTGTTCGGATATAATTCCTTTTAAATGAACCAAATGAACCATACTTTCCTGTCAAGGTCGACCAGAAAAGAGGTGCGGGTGACATGAGTACTCTTTGGTGTTGACCTTACAAGTGGAAAAGAGAGTTCAGTTGTCTTTCTGATCAGCTCTCAGACCAGATGTTGTCTACACCTCATCTTCTCTCAGAGCCTAGCTGTGAAAACGGAATTACAGAAAGGGTTCAGAATCAAAACTAGAAAAAACCCAAAAGCGTTTGGAAAAAGAATGCAATGAGGAGAGGGAATCTGATTCAAGACCAACTCATGCTTCATGCCCTATTTGTGACTCTCATGCAAGTAGTAAAATACATGCATACACTACTACAATAGTAATATACAGGGGACTGTTGTTGATTATTATTATCCATCCATGTTCTGTACCACTTATCCTACACAGGGTCGCAGGGAGCCTGGAGCTTATCCCAGGGGACTCAGGGCACAACACCCTGGACAGGGTGCCAACACATCGCAGAACACAATCGCACACCCATTCACTCACTACAGACAATTTAGGGACGCCAGTGAGGTTACAATGCATGTCTTTGGACTGGGGGAGGAAACCGGAGTACCTGGAGGAAACCCACGAAGCACGGGAAGAACATGCAAACTCCATGCACACAGGATGGAGGTGGGAATTGAACTACTGAACCTCAATATAGCATAATTGCTAGTGCCACATTTCCTCTATTAACAGTCACACTGCTACCCAACATGGCTTATCCTGACGTGGGCCCAAACAACCCCACTGGCAGTCATTAGACTACTTTATCACTTATCCTGATGCCCTACTTCTGGTTGGAGTTCTCATCGGTTGAGTTCGCTTGCTGCTGCTGGGGGTGGCCCCATATGGACCATTTGGTTTGCTGGGGATGGTGCCACCTCGGGGCTGTGGAGATGGCTTGGGGATCACATATGGGGAGCTGTACTGTAATGGCTTGGGACTGCGATTGCTGTGGTGGCTTTGGGGCTGCAGTTGCCACGAGCACCTTCGTACTCAGGAACTCCACCAGTGGACAGTGGATAGATTTTAACCAACCGGACTTCTTGAGGAAACTGTGATGAATTTATTGGTTGCACAATTGCACTATTTGTCCTTATAGTACACAATAATAGAAGGGATTTATTTATAATCACACTATCCGTTGCACCCAGATGAGGATGGGTTCCCTTTTGAGTCTGGTTCCTCTCAAGGTTTCTTCCTCATATCATCTCAGGGAGTTTTTCTTTGCCACCGTCGCCACTGGCTTGCTTATTAGGGATAAATTCACAGTGATAAATTCAAATATTTACAATATATTTTTTGTGAATCCATTTATTTCTGTAAAGCTGCTTTGTGACAATGTCCATTGTTAAAAGCGCAAATAAACTTGAATTGAATTGAATAGAGTACTTTTATCTGTGAAGTGACAGGTACATATGGATAGCAAGACAAGCGGACCACAAAATGAACCACAATCAAACCGTACTGAGCCCATCTCTGAAGGTGGTCAGAGTCTGGTTTGCTTGTGGGCCATTTTAGACAGATCTGAATTCATTTGTGGTGTTCGCACACATACGCACAATAACATCACTGATCTGAGACTATCTGTAATGCTACAAATGTCCATGTGTGAAAACACCCTAACAGAGTTTTATATTTTTAGTTACAGACAATCAACTGCCTTGATTTCGTATGAAAATATTTACTTTTATTAGTCACATGACCAGGGCCATTTACTTCAAACCTGCACTGGAAAAATATTTCTGCTTTAGAGCTCTATAAACGAAAGAAAGCTGGACTCTAAATATAATCTTTAATGGGTCTATTTGAAATATTAATATGATTATAAGAAGATTTTACTGTCATATTTCAGAAATATGTGAACAGCTGTAATTATGACCAGTGGAGTAACAAACGGTTCATTGTAGAAAACATAATTACAAATATTTTGTAAATATTATTTTAGATGCAACAAACCACACAAATTTACACAAAACGAATAAAATATCAATAAATTGCCTTTTTATTATCTTTGCTAAACTATTTGTTAAAATAGTTACATAATTGTTAAAATAGTTACATATTTAACAATACATTAAATAAAATACATTGATACGTTACAGTATGGGTTTAAACATTTTTAAATGACTGATGCTCTATTTTCCCACTTGTCAGAATTATAACTAAGAATAAGTCATTTTTTCACCTTTTAACAATTACAGAAGTAAACCAGTTTTTAGGAGGAAAAAAATTAAGCTAATTAATACCCAGATGAATGATGAATGATTTAAAATGTATACTGAACATAAGTGGAAAACTTTCCAAACTGGCAACACTGTGCCCAGCCTCCTCCTGCTCCTAAGTGCACATCCAGCACACAATTAGTGGAGCATATGGAAGAGGAAATGTAATCACTCAGGATTAACTACAAGTACCTGTTTACTTCTACATATTTGGCCTATTCTTTTTTTTCTTAAGCAGATCTGTAAAGGAAATGTCACTGCATTTTTACATGACAGTATGGTATTACACTAATCATCATGCACAATAAAATCTGCCAGGATTTCGAGTTCAGGATTTTAGGGAAGGGAGCTGTTACTAGATAAGGAGTTGCTATTGTCATCACTGGTTTAATTGTGACAGGACATAGCTGTGTGAAAGAGGGCAATATATCTGGTTGAAATACAATTAGCCCCAGGATATTTATTGTGTGTATGTGATCTGTCTGGTTATTATCAAATATACAGCACAGATAAGATATTGGAAATCCATCTTCTCCTTGTACTCAACAGTATAAATAGATAATGTTACCTGAATAATTATATATATAAAAATATGAATAATGGCAAGTGCTTCTTGCTCTTTCATTAAGATCATATTACCTGCATGAAAGTGCTCAGTTATGATCTGCCAGGTTCATATTTAGTTCAATGTTCTTTTCCTAGTCACTCAAACATTGAAAGTGTTTTATTTGCTGAGATGAGGGGAAAAAAATGTAAAAAGCAACTCAGGTGTGAGGAGAAAATCATCGTCGCCTGGTGGAAAAAAAATAAAAAATCCTCACACCTTAAACACCTTCTACACTTTTCAAAATAAACTGAAATTTATGTCCATGTCTGACTCACACTGTAGCCTGTGTTAGCCTGGTGCCAAACACATCCACCACTTCTCATCATCACGTGGGACAAATATAAGTTCCAAACATATTGAACTGGACTGCTACTGAATAAAACATGACAAGAGGATGTGCACCCACTGAAGTTTAGGTTTAAGTACATACTTACCGCTGCTTTGGTTTCGGCCCTATTATTTTTTTTTCCTCACAAAGCAGCATTGCAAAGAAAACTGCATTTCAATCCAACAGACATGACAAATGACTTTTTATGGCACTAACTACCTGTACTTTGTGCCAGCATGTGACCACAATCTTGTATGTCAGGTAGTCCATCATCCTCATATCTCTGACAGCTCTCCAACACCTCTCCCAAGAAGAACCTTTGTGATACTGGCTTCTCATAAATGCTTCTTCAGTGATGGCAGCTCTCACCTGGGTGTGTGTTTGCAGTGCACAGACGGCCTTTCCTCTGCGCTGGCCTGGGTGTCTGCCAGACTGCTTGCAAAGCCTTGCTCTCGCCCGCCAACCCATCTGGAAACCAAAGCATATTTAACATGACTGAAATATGCTTGCAGAGAGCATTTGTGATGGGTAAGGAAAAATATGCAAGTATTTCCTCGATTCTACAGTAGCGTAAATGTTTGAGAATAATCATTTGAGAATGTACATAAACACCTATAAGCAAACACTATAAAGGTTTGGGAACCTTACCGAGGCTAATTTTGGGAAATGAAAGTCAACCTGGACTTTTTTTCTTCCTCCTACCTCTACAGTCCTTGTCAAAATCACTAAATGGCTCTACAATTTTCAAGCGCTAATATTGACAGAACATTATTTTTATTAGCGCAATTTGCAACATGATTCAGATCCTGACAGAGTGGAGGAAAATCTCATTCCAGCTTCATAGCTGCTCGACACTACATTTACGGGAAAGTGCAAGTGGCAGAGAGTGAGCAGAAGCGAGATTAAAAAGACCAGCAATCCTCTTTTGCCCTCAGTGGGGTCCCTCTTGGACACAGAGAGAATGTACTGGCAGATTAAGGGTGAAATCCTGTGGTCCTTTGTCACGAGTTGAGATGGTTAGTCAAGGTTAAAGGTCATATAGTCCTACTGAGATGACTTAGCTGACCCTCCCCATGTCACAGCATACCAAAAGGATGAAAGGAATGAAAGGCAAGCTGAAATCATTTCTACAGACCTTGATTGGGGACGAATAAGAAAATATGATAACTTCCTGAAAACACATTTTCTGAAAATGCAGAGAACCTGAGGATCTTTTGAGAAATTATGAATAAATGTATGAGCTAGAACTACAGACCGCATCTGCTATTAGGGCAGAATGGATAATTAGCTTATGCTCCAACAAGTAGAAAGAGCACACACGATCACAATATTATGGAAAATGCACTGGAAAAAAATCAAGGGCTAAACCTAAATTGTGGAACTTCATTAAAAGCGTGCATGCTTTAATTTTTTGTTCCATTTTTTTTTTCTTACTACACAGAGCAGATCTCTCAGCTCAAAACTCTCTATTAAATGTAGAAGCCTAAATCTGGGTGCTGTTTTTGATTTTACAAACCCTGTCACATTCAGCTGATTACCATGCAGAGCAAATTCTTTCACTTTTTTTTTTTTTTTGATGTTTCCCTCTCCTGCCAAACTGCCAAAGTGAATCACAGAGAAGTTGATGAACACGTCTGTCAAATCTCAGTGGTTGAAACATCTGCAAGTGTGCCAAGCACATGTTACACTGACAGCGACAGTGGAGGAGTGGAAGACGTGAACAGATGCTGATGTGGGAGAGACGTCACTCCAGCTGTTGGCTTCAGACAGACATTCTCGCACGGAAGAGGATGGAGCCAGAACAAATTTCCACAACAGTAGGATGTTCCACTGAATATTATGAGTTGCTCTGGATGACACTGTAATTCCCAACTTGGAACAGAATTGGAAAATTAACTGCTTGATGGCTGAAATTTCTCATATCATTATCATTCTTGATCACATATGTGCATTTGTGCGCATGGGGGTGGCGAGAAGATGCAATTTTCCTTCCTGCATTTCCCAACTTCAAACAACAGAGCCGAACAATGGCAATTAGATACGGGCTTGCCTCGAAAGCAGGGTATAAAAATAGCTAGTCCATTAACAGTCCTGGGCTTATGATTATTGGTTGCCTCCTTAGCAAGCCACTGTAAGGAAATCCTGGAAAAACAATGCCAGAAGGCAAGAAGATGCTTTAATCAAAGTAAAATGGTGGAAATCCTGCATCAAATACATACTCCTCCAAGGACAAACTGCCAATTTACACAATGACACATAACAGAGGACACTGAAATACAAAAATATATCAGATTTGGATCTCATGTGTAAGCCTGTTGAAGCTGCGGAACCCCAGTTGCTAATCCCCAGGGCAAACAGAAGCAAAAAAAAAATCCTTGTTAAAAAAGCCAGCAGAGCAGCTAAGACTACTGATTAGGATCAGAGTGACTTTGCAAGCTCCTGAAATAAAACAGTGAGGATGAAGGGCTTTACTAAGCTGCAGGAGAATTAGACCAGCAGAGATCTGATATAGCGATATGAGATGCAGATTTGACATTCCATGAAAGGTCATCCTGCTTTTCATTTCATATATGTATGCCAAAGTGAATCTCCTATAGCTCTATCTATCTATCTATCTGTCGCAACTGTCCTTTTTCTGCATATACCACGAATAGAGTAAAATTAAGCTTCAAGTTCCAATTAATTAATTATGCATTTTCTTAGCCGCTGAAAATCTTCCAGACCCTCCAAACATTTCTAATATACTGTGGGCATCCAATACTGCTGTTTGATATCCCACAGAGAGTGAAAACAAGCTCTGTATATTAATGAGAGTTACTCTGCTGCCAGGATTCATCTATAACATCAAACAGAAATGTATGAGTGGTTGCGGGTGCCAGAGAATTAGATTTATGTGAACTCATGGATCTATAAGATCAAATCATGCACGTCGATTCAATTTTTTTTTTTTGTAAACTAGCTTTTTTTTTTAAATTTATTTTCGACCTGCTGGAAATCACCAGCGTATTTTTGTTTTTCAGCGTCACAATGCTTTTGACTCGAAGCAAATTCAAAGTGCAGAAACCACATTAAAAGGTAAGGAGGGGTTTTCTTAAGCAAAGCCCACAGTCCTCCAGTCATTCTGTGTAGCTGGAAAACAAAGTAGCACTCACCCTGTGAGCGTCTGGGCTGTGAAGGGAAGTGGACTTTGTTCCAGATTTCCTCTTATTCTTCAGGAGGGGCTGCATGGGGCTTTGATGTGGTGCTGGGTAGGGCACTAAACGGAGAGCGGCCAGATGGGGCTTCGCTTCACTGGTGCTGGAGGAATATTTATGAAGATTCAAGGCATTTGCAGACACAGCACTGCTGTACTGTTCAGCAGTTTACCAACAAAAGAAGTCCTTCTAATAAGCATGCACACACACACACACACACACACACACACACACACAAAGGGACAGATTAAAATATTTTTCCTCTGAAAGAATTCCACAAATAATAAAGAAATGATTTATCTTTGTTAGCTGTAATAAAATAACACATTTGTAGGACAGTGAATCTGTACAAGGACACACAGTCATATTTGTTTTAGTCAGCCTCGGTGCTTCTCTTCTTTATTCCTTTGCCCACTAACTGGCCTGCGTGTGCTCTTCACCATAGTGCTGTTACTAACTCAGTCCTTTTAGCAGAAATGGAAAAAAGGAAGAAAAGAAAGCTGCAGGACCAGGTCAACTATTCAGATGCTTTAAGTATGCTTTTAAGATCTACCAATAACTATAAGGAGGAGAGCATTTGGTACAGTAGTTGCAAAACTGTTACTCTACCTTTTAATAGTTTTTTTTTTCCTCCCCTAAATGTGAAACAAACCAGTTTTTGTATTCTACATAGAAACATTCTCTATTATGAATCATTGCAGCCTTCATTCCAAATCAAGAAATGACAAAACACCACAAACAAGACAGACAGTTCCAAATAACAATCCCCAAATGAAAGAGATGTTGTTGGTCCAACTGCCTGACATAAAACCACGACTACATTAGCATTCCCAGATACTATGCCCAATAGCAGCTAGTTTCCCTACCTCCCTCCCTTCAGCCATGCTAATACCACTGCCTGAGCCGCCATGTGAAGAGGCAACTAGTTTGGTCATTCGACTCTACTCCTGAATGAAACCATATATCTGTGACTGACTCCACACCATCATGTTAAAGAAGTTTTAACAAAGTACAGTATATGCCATGATGTGGCTTTTTGCTATAACAGTCATGGGTGGCTCTTTACTGTTATAAATGTAAGCTAATGGCTGCTCCTGCAAAAAAAGGCTTTTCAGGAAGAAAAAAAACAACAATAGCAAAAGACTACAGCAATAAATGAAGCAATAAAGTATAAAGAACAAAAGAGATCAATGCATACATAGTTGAAGAGACACAAACCACTAATTACTTTAAGAAGCTGTCCTGCATGAGTTTTACAATCCAGCTCAAGGATTTCACACACATTTCTGTGCACGAAGAAGCAGCATAGACAATTACTGGTTCACTCCATCATCAAAGATGCTCTCCTAATCTTAGGCTTTGGATTTCTTTGCAAAGACTTTTTGAGTTTGAATTTAAAAGAACCTGTCGGCTGTGCCACATCACATCTTATAAACAATCCATTCTGCAGTTCTTTAGTAATGGCTGTTTTAAAAGCCAACTTTACGGCGAATAAAGAGAAGTTAATTGTAATTATACCACAACGCTGTTGCATTCTCGATTCTGATTGTTTAGAAGGTGTTGATTACTTATCTATAACAGCACGGTTCGGACAGCAGTTCTAAAGAAATGTTACTATTAATAAAGGATAAAAAAGAGTTTGTTTTTGTTAATATGGTAAAGTTTTTTGTGAGGAGATGAATTAAATAATTTTGCATTTAAGGAGGAGTCTCCATGGTCGGTGCTGTGCAACAGTCAGAGGTAAAGCTGCAACTTCTTTTTCAGTCACAGGAAATTCTTAAGGACTACGGGCTTTGCAGTTTCTCAGCAACATGACCAGCTGCATTGTGTGTTTGAAAAAGAGAGGATGGAGAGGGAACAACTATTTATAGCTGCTATAACATAATTGATAACAGGAAGTAACTTGTTTCACAGAAGTTCCAAACATGAAATGTAAACTATAAATGGATAAAAATTACACATCCTTTAATAAATAAAAAGGACATGTAATAATAATATGTAAGCAATGGTGGTAGAAGAGGAATAAAACTCTTCACGGCATGGTGTTATCAGACAATAATCATCTTCGGGCTAGTAAAAGTAACAGCGCTTTGCGTTGAGCTAAGTCTCAGCATCCTGTTGATTATTTTCCTACAACAGCACATCCTATTGCGTGTGTGTGGTTTTTTTTTTTTTCTTACTTACTTAACCTGGGCTGTCGTCTTGTTCGCACTAAAGGGAGAAAAATGAGTAATTCGAATACATATTCTTAAAAATTATGACATTAATTGGTTAACTCCAATCTAAAATATGGATTTTTTTCGATGATTTTGAATTATTATTATTTTTAAATATTAATTGTTAATTTCAAGGACTGATATTCATATTCAGGGTGTCTGAAAAGTCAGGAACCAATGAGAGTAAAACTACATACACTTAATTTTGTATTTATTATTTATGAAAATATCCTCTACACATTCACCCTTAAGCTCCATGCATTTTCTCAGCTGCTACATCATGTTTTGTGGATTTTGCTCAACATATTCGGATTGACATATTTGCTCAACATATTTCCCATTGGGAATTCTGACACAAATGGGACATATGGGATAGAAATAATGTGTTTCTATCCATCGGGTTCTGCATAGTCTGGAAGATCCATGTATTCAAAGAGCTTCCATTCAGTATGTTTAAACGCAGTAAAATTCCCAGGCAGGTTTTGTCTGAGGAAATCTAAACCACTGACTTACATTGCAATGATTACTGACATCACACAGATTATGTGTGTGAACTTGACACTCAAATTGTCTTAAAATTCTGTAGTCATTGCATCTGTGACATTATGCATAATAAGAGGCACAATTTCAGCTCACATCCTCACCACTTACTTCTGAAATGCTATTATTGCTTTCATTCCAAGCACAGGAATGTACTGAACTTGTGCTTGCAAGCTCATCTATACTTGGAAACATTTTCTTTACAAACCATTTAAAAGGCTTGGTGTTATGTTCCAATGTTTGGACAGCTTTTAAGCACAAATGTAGTCAGTGTTACTGTAGGGCAAGGTTTGTTTTCCCCTCACAAACAGCCTTCCTGTGCTGCTGAAAATAGAGGATCCATAAGAGATGCACCTTTTCATTCAGAACCAAAGAAACCAAAGCATGACCTTCAGCTTTATATTCATATTTTACTACACAAATAAATCCAACACAAGAGAGAAATCACAGTAGTTCTTTTAACCAAGGCTGTCAGAAAAAAAAGACATCACAGAGAAATGAATAGTGGCTGTTAAAAATGGTCAAAAAAGAAGGAAAATGAAAAAAAAAAAAGACTGGAAATGAGAAGGAAACAAATGAATAAAGAAAAAAAAAAAAAAGCACAGCCTCTTCTGTGTTAGAACTGGAAGTTTTCATCAGCCATGTCAATAGCCCAGGCAAACTTCGCCCTGTGAGTCTTATTGTAGATCTTCTCCACGGGAACGTTGTTCTTCTTACACCTGTGACAGAAACATTTCTCTATTAAGAACAGCTGAAATAACCACAGATGAAATGGTCAGCCATTCAGAGAGACAGGGCAACCCAAGGCTAAACAGAACAGAGAGGAACTACAATGCACTAATTATCATATATAACTAGAACAGATGAGGTCTGGATCTCAGCTCTTATTTCAGCTATATGTCTTACTACATTTTATTAAACTATAATATGCCTGACTGCAAGCATGAGTGATGGTGAGTGAGTCTGTGTAGTAAAGTCCTGCAAAGCTGCATATTGTTTTCATTGTTCACAATGGCTGCAAACAATCAGTGACAAAGAATTGCAGACAATGAGAATTATTTATTAAAAAAAAAAAAAGAGAGAGGCAACTACAGCTTCAAAACATGCACTTGAAAGGGACTGACTGTCTCCATTGCTCCCTTATAATTTGCACCAGATGTGGCATGGTCACCAGAGTGCTGTCCCAAAATCAGAGTGGCCCTTCAGGGTTTTGCTGGTGAGCCAAGTGAATCATGTGCGTAATCCCTCATGAAATCATTAATTAATGATTTTTAAATTATAAACACACAATTTCATTACTACTTTCATGGTTTGCCAGTAATAAAACTGGCTTGTGGTTGGTCACATTTCACATAATCTGCCATTTTCATCACCTTCTGCCCCTACACACACACACACACACACACACGTATATGTGTGTATATATGCATGTGTGCGTGTACATGTGCATGTGTGTGTGTATATATATATATTTTATTTTATTTTTTTTAATTGAAGACTGGAAAAAGACTGGGCGATGTTTTCCAATCTTCAAAAGTCCAATTTTGCTGAGCCTGTGCCTGCTTTTATAGCTCATTCTGCCTCAAGGTTCAATGTGTTGTGTGTTCTGAGATGCTTTTCTGCTCACCATGAGTGGTTAAAAGAGTGGTTATTTGAGTACCATAGCCTTCCATTGAGCTTGAACCAGTCTGCCCATTCTCCTCTAAGCGCTCTCATCAACAAGGCATTTGAGCCTGCAGAGCTGCTGTTTGCTTTTAAAAAAAAAAAAAAAAAAAAAAAAAAGAGACTGTTGTGTATGAAAATCCCAGGATACTGGGATTACTCAAACCAGTACGTTTGGCACCAACAATCAGGCCATGGTCAAAGTCACTGAGTTTGATGTGAACATGAACCGAATCTCTTGACCAGTATCTGCATGATTTTATGCATTGTGCTGTTGGCACATGATTGTTTGACTGGATAATTACATGAATGAGCAGGTATACAAGTGTTCCTATTAAAGAGGCTGGTGAGAAATTTGGTACTCACTAAAATCCTGTAAATTCAGAAAAAACATTTGTATCCTACTAGTGCTCCTCTCTGTATGTAACGTAAATCTCGACTTCATATCATTTGCATGGCTTTCTGCAGTTTTATATATGGATTATACTGTCGAGTTTAAATTGCTTATTTTCATTATGTTTACAGCATTTAGAAGACGCCCTTATCCAGAGCGACTTACAGAAATGCTTTGTACTCTCCATCAAAAACACATCCGCGTGCTAGCTCACTAGGTCAGGGGCTAAGAATAACATCGAGAACGTTTTGTGAAAACCAGTCACTTGATATGACTGGCATTAATTAAAGAATATAAAATAAATGAGGGAGCCAACACAAACCCATAAATTAAAACAATAAAATTAATTCAGTTGCAAAAAAAAAGAAAAGAAAAGAAATGCCCCCGCATCAACGGGCCAGTCTGTCCATGTACAGCCGTAAGCTGTAAAACAAATGCCTTTGCTGACGCACGATCTAGCACACACTTATTATTATTATCACTGAATACTTTTATTGGCATAGAAGTGAGACAAAACTTCTACTTCTGTCTTTCAGCCTTTACCCTCATTGTTCATTCTGAATCAAATAACCTCCGCTACAGCCTTTACCATGATCGGTTATTTCGCGCTATTAGCTGTCTATGCCCTTGAACTTTTATGGAGTTTTATGGGCATCATTAAATGCAAATGAGCTGTTTCGGGTATGCGCTGTGCACTTTATGGGTGATCAACATACACGTGTGAGTAAAAAGAAAGTCAGGCTTTCCGAAACGTTTGTAAATCTGGCAGAAAGTTTGTGTTCAATTTGGCTTACGCAAATATTTACACACAACTTTTATTAAAAGATTGTTAAACGAATCTTAATGTGTGCAGTGTGGCAGGGTGCATTATCCTGCTGAAAGAGGCCACTGCCATCAGGGGAAAACCACTGCCACGAACGGGTGTAGCTGGTCTGCAGTGATGTTTAGGTAGGTGGCACGTGTCAAATTGATGTTCACATGAATGGCTGGACCCAGGGTTTCCCAGACTCACTGGACCAGGCAAACCTCTTCCATTGCTCCCAGGTCCAGTTCCAATGTTTGCATACCCATTGTAGATGGGTATATATAATGTATGGCTCATGATTTCTTATAGATCCCTGAGTAATAGACATTAGTCTGATGTCAGCTGCACCTCCTGGTTGTAAAACATAGCAGGAGACTATAGTGAATTTTGATAGCAAGCCAGAATTTGTTTTCTAAAATGTCATATTGTGCTGTCAGAATCAGAAAAGTGTTCATAAACACATTTTTACTGCATACTATTGAATCAGACGCCGTTCACAGCCAACAGAAGACAGATGTATTACATGCAGTTAGAAGGAGGATATAATTGGTCTGTGGAGCTCCGTCTCTGCAACGCTCATTTCATCTCAGCTAAGTAGCTAATTATATTAGTAAAGATGGCTAGCTACTAGCGATTTAACACTTTTAGCTTGGTAGGTAGCTATCCTGTCTAATTTATATTACTTTAACAATCCTTTGCAACTTGCCTAAAATCTACACCTAGAATCTACAACTAGCTAGCTAACGCCTGATAGCTAGGTCATGTTCTTACTGAGGAGTTGCCTATAATGGACATGTTTAGCTAACTAAAACTTGTTCAGCTAACAAACGAGTTTATGGCATCTGCTTGGTCAGCATCTCGGCTATGAGTGCCACAACGTCCCTGGACTTTGAGTCGTCCTCAAGTCAAGCCATACGGATCTTTGTGAATTACACCATTAGAAAGTTCCGTATAGCTGAACAGCACTCCCTGTCTTTTAGGGCTAATCCATAATAATAAGTAGGCAACATTTTAGCCAATGTCAATCCGATTCCTGAATATAGATATTTTAGTCAGTTTGAAACCAAGTAGCATCAGGTTGCTAGGCTACTTGAGGCTTTTTTCAGCCAGGTTAATGCATGCATTATTATTATTATTATTATTATTATTATTATCATCATTATTATCTCTTTTTGTTTACAAATGCCAAATGGGTCTATATTCTAAAGACAAAATTCATTCTACAGCAGCTTTCATTAAACCAACCAGAAGCACAAAATCCCATGCTGTAGAGTGGAAGTGTGAAATGCGTAACATGTTACCAGGCCACAGAGATGCGGGGGTCGAGGTAGTTGAGCTTGGAAGTGCCCAGAGCGATGACCTTGTTCTCCTCTCGGTCCGTTTCCTGCAGCTTGAGCTTCTTTAACTGCTCTGACAGTCTCTTCAAAGCTTTTTCCTTCTTCTCCACCAGCCTAGCAGTGAGCAATGAAGCATGTTATTTCTCTGAAAACAAGCCTCCCTCTTGTTTTCAGAGAAATAACATGCTCCAGGTACTATATGCAGATGAGCACTGATGTACTTCTGTGTGTTCATGCTGCAGAGTGTTAGTGTTGCAGTTACATTTACTTACATTTCCAGGGCTCACTCAGTTTAAGATTATTTTACACACTGATGTATTATTAACATTACGGTTACACGTGTATGTGTAAAGACAAAGGACAGCTATAACTCCACAAGCTTGTCATCACTCCATTCTTTAATCTCAGCCCTTGCAAATCTGAATAGTTTGTCTTAACCAAAAATATGTCCAAAGGCTCTGTGTCAAACAAAACGTTCAATAGGAAAACCTTGAAATAACTCCAACACACAGACAATAGCCAGTAAATACACAATGGTGGTAGTTTTAGTGCTGATTTCTTACTTCTTTGACTTCTCTGATGGCTGCTCCCTGTGATCTTTCTTTGCTTGCTTCAGCTCCTTTTTGGCTTTCTCCACTTCCTCCTTTTTCTTTTTGATCTGTACACAAAAAAACATCCACCTAAGCATCTTCACATGGATACAGAAAGAGCAGGGCACACAGAATGCAACGATAACCTACTACTGATCAGCTAGCGATTTATTTACATAAAATAAGCTCTGAAGTCTGTCCGACTGCTATCCTCAATTAGTGTACCATATGTGTGGGGGAAAAACCTGTCGGATGTCGCTGTGGATGAATTCTGGCAAACAGTCAAAAATGCAAACAGGGTTTACATACATTTTTGCTGCCTATAACATACTTTGACAACTCTGCTTTAAGAAACCAAACTTCTATTTCACCAAAGCAATGTGGAAATATGATATTTACTTTATTAATCCCGCCTAGGCTATACGCCTGTAAAGACCATGATGATCATGGTAAGGAGCCAATTTAACAAACACAGTGGTCAGTCTACCTAAAGATATCTAAAACATTCTGACTAAAGTGAAGTGCCATTTCCACACACAGTGAATGACAGGCTTTGATCGACTTATTGGATGGCTATGTGCTGAAGTGAAACAGACATCAGCCTAATCAGTTCGGCTTGTAGTTGATACCAGCTGTCAAGATGTGATACGGTGGTGCTCATCTTTAAATGCAGTGTCGTCCCCCGTCCCCCCCCCCTTTTTTTAACTTGTGAAAGTAATCAATTTTCATTTGATTCTAAAATGCTATATAACTCTAAATCTTTTAATATAAAACTTTTGCCACAAATCCTGAAATATTAATGGTTCCAGTTGGATAATTTATAACATCTGTTCAAGATATTCGTTGCGGAACAGTTATGAATAACACGTCATGCAAAAAAAACCAAAAAAAAAAACCCCAAAAAGAATAAAATTTGTCCCATCAAAAGTGACACTTGGCTATTTTGTGCAAATGTTTAATTAAAAATAAATAAATAAATAAATAAATAAATAAATAAATAAATAAAAAGCCTTAACAGCACAAACAGAAAAACTCAATTTCTGATCACATGGATGCCAAGATTCTTAAGGATGTTTTTGCATGAATTTTTTTCTTTTTTTCCATCACTGTATATATTTTTCGTCTTCTCTCTGGTGAAATGTAAGAAATCTTTTTTCAAGGAGTCTTTTTTTTGTTAGTTATTTTCTGGCAGCTAATATAACTAAACAAACAGTCAGACAAAGTAAGAACGTTAATTCAAGTACTTCTTCCACGCTGCAGTTTAAAATGTGCCGCTGTTGAGCATCAAAACAATGCACTTGCTATCATTATGTCTCTCAAATAAACAAGTAAATAATATAAAAGTGTTGGTGGGGCCTGTTTGGACTGGCTGCAGTTTTTTGAATGAGCAGGGAGAAACTGGCCAAAGAAAAAGGAACCTGATAACGACAAATACACATCAACACACACTGACTGACAATTCTATTGAATAATAAACAGACGGCAGGACAAGATGGCAACTTATAACAGTTACAAAATCACTGCTTGAACACCAGCTCCACATTTCCACCTGTTCTACACTGTACATACTAACTAAGCTCCACCCATTCAATTAAAGTCAATCTGTTAAATGCAGTGACTAAGAAGCTCCAAGACATCAGAACACTGCTGATTACAGGACCGAAGTACACCGGTCCACATAACTGTAACTGATCTCAGTTCAGCACACAGAGGCTCGAGGTGCTTGGCACAGACCTGATTCTGATTTAAAATGCTACAAGGGCCTCAGATTAATGCCTAATAATTAAGGCTTAGAAAACACTTGACGTAACATCTTAATAGTGATGGATGCTCATGTCAGCAACATCAATATAATTACACTGATTAGAGGATTAATAATTTACATGATTAATAATTAACAGGAAGTCTCAGTCTTACCTTCTCCTGAAGAGCCAACATGGACTTCTCAAATGTTTTGGGTGCTGCCCTCTGGTGGTTGCAGAGTATAGCAACAGCTCTGTTCGCTCGGTTATAAGCCAGCAGTTTTTCCTCCACAGTCATGTCATCTGACCACACACACACACACACACACACACACACACGCACCCCAATGGCAGTTGTGCAAAATAAAGGTCAATGTGACACTACATCAACAATATTACCCCTTACCAACACTATTAATAATATTCAATAATGACTTAAGGCAGAAGGAGAATGCTAATGATGACAGCGTACACAGTTCTTGTGCGCTACCCAATTTTCATAAATCTCATACTGAGTATTTTTATCACAGTTGACACGCAGAACTCTTGACTGTATACGCACTCCTACCCTGAGCTTTTTTATAATAATAAAAAGAAAATATTTTCTCAATTTTAATGATTAAGCTCATTATTATAAAATCAATAATTCTTTTATTTAAGATCATAAGATGTGTTTTGCCCACTAGCTGGTACTTTGACTTATTTGTATAGTTACTTCACTGTATATGTTGTTACTGTGTTTGGTAAGTATAGTTTCATATGCAGAGTGATTTTTTTTTTTCCTTTGCAGATGGAACTGTTAGAAGATTGGCAAAAAGCTTCAATCCGCTGAGATCAACAAAACGCTTGATATTTACATAATTGTCCAAACACACAGATGTGAGAGTTTTTGAATTGCTGAAGGCTACGACTATAAATTTTTAGTAAGTATTCAGCAAGTTCCAGTCTTGGCTCAGCTTCTCCAGTCCACCTCACTGGAATTGTAGCATATGAGAGGCAAGAAACTGAGCCAGTATCTTTGCTCCTACTGAAAGGTGTGTGCACTGACCGACGGTGAGTTTGTCCAGCTGCTCCTGCAGAGTGGTGGAAGCATTGAAAGTTCGAAACACTTTGGCTGTCAGTCCAGGCATTGCCTCATTCAGTTTCTTATTGAGGTAGACTGTCTGCAAGGAGTTAAAATGCCAGTAATGCAATCCAAGTAATGGTGTTATTTATGATTGTGAATAGATCTCTAGATACAAATATTAAACAGATGATGCCAAGAAGCCATGAAGCAAGATGCTTACAGAAATTCTGTCGAATAAGTCATCTTCTGGATCCTTGTTCTCCATGAAAAGTTTCAAGTTTTTGAAAACCTGAATACAAATATTACACTTCAGTATATTACTGAATGTTTACATATATTATAATATATTATTACATCATAATTTCGTATCCAGTAACAGGTGGCAGCAAATCATTTATCATAGTTTCACGTTTGCGAACAGGTGGCAGCATAAAAGTGGCACCACACAAACATATAAACAATTATGGTTTATTTAAAGCCAATTAAAATTCTTTAACAAGGAAAATAGAAAAAAAAAAAGGCACAAAAATACATTACAACATTCCATCAGCTACTTATTATTGTAAGCAGTGGACGTCTGCTGGTGTATGTGCTATCGGCCCTAATTAAAAGTCTGTTATTTTTAAAGCATAAACTCATTAATTCACACATTTACAGTGGAACACTACGCACTACAAGACAAACTAATAAGACAATTGCAAAGAAAAAGACGAAGCAGTGCTCACTTGTTTTTCTACAGGCACTTTGTTGTAGTAGCGGATGGAGTCCTTGCCCAGGAAGTCAAACTCCACTACGTAGTCTTGACCATCCTGGTGCTGGTGGAGGGTAATGTGCTCTACACGCAGAGAGCAGCAGCCCACCGTGTCTGCGGTATCGTCATCCTTCTCATTACCAGCCCTCAGAGCCAGCTATACACACGCACACAAACAGAACTGAATTCAAAATAATATTAAACCATGATAATTTCTATGTTTGTACAATAGTACATATGTTTTATTTACAATATCGCATTACAACTGTAAATGGAATTTGAATAACATTTTCTGACTGACCCTATCTGATCATCATGCTCAGCAACAACGTGATCTACCTTGTCGATGAAGTATAAAGCGACTCCTCGTTGTCTTTGTTTCATCTCTCGAGCAGTCCAGGCCATCCGGTACTCTCGCCTGATAGCATCCACTCTCAGTTTCAGCTTGCGGGCCGTTTCATACTTCTGCCAGTCCTTCTCACCCTGCACAGGACCGAGAACGAAAAATTCAGCATTAATCATTAAAATCATTCCAATTATACCTTTTTTTTGTATTCTTTTAAATCACAGTCCACAAACGTACAAACTGACAATGTTAAACTAATACTCGGTCTCTGACTACACGTCTCTAGCATGCAGGTTTTGCATACGTAAACTGGTGACTGACTGCAATGAGTAAACAAACTATCAGGGATTGCTTTTTGTGTAACTAGGGCATTTTCACACTTGGTTGGAAGCCATAACTCCAAACCCAGGATCCAGAACACAGCTTCGTTTTCACATGGATAAATTTCTTCAAAACCCCATTGTGCAACTGCTGTCTTCAGTTCAGTTTTATATGTATAGCGCTTTTAACAACAGACACTGTCACAAAGCAGCTTTACTGAAATCCAGATGTAGATTTAGCTCCGTGTGAGCAAAACCAGAGGCAACAGAGGCAAAGAAATTCTCCCTAAGACAACATGAGGAAGAAATTTTCAAAGGAATGAGACTCAAAAGGGAATCCATCCTCTTCTGGATGACAATGGATAGTGGGATTATAAACCGTTATAGTGTGCAGTTGTAAAACTGAATGTATCCTTCACTCCATATATCGAGAAGGCATTTTGTCTCTGCCCTACACCACAATACGTCCTTCCCAGGAAGCATCGTGACAAATTGGTGCAAATGCCTTCAGGTTTAGAAAATTAGCACAAGTGTGAATCCACTCTGAACCTAAGCACACAAGAAACCATTAGGTAAAGACAAGTAGAGGACAATGAGTAGACCCTTTAGGCTATACAGAAGCCTTTACCTTGAGTTTGGAGCTGGGATTGAGCATGATGTACTTGATGTGTCCATGGATGTTCTCCACCCAGGATGCCAGCCATGTGACTGTGTTATCATGCTGAATTCTCTTCCACCGATGGCCTGCAGGTGGCTCTGGGACCTTCACATCTCTGACCAAGACAAAGATCATTAAGTACTTTTATAATTTAAAAAACAAAACAAAACAAAAAAAAAACCCCCCACACACACACACACACACATCAGTGAAAAGTATTTGACAGGATCAACACAGGAGTTTTGCTCATGTCACAGCTTGAAGCACCACCATGGGCCAACATTTAATGGGATATGATTAACCATTTAGGAGAACTACAGTCGTACTGAGGCCATATTAAATGTGGTGTAGTGTAATGTAATGTTACCTAACGTTATACATGAAAACAATTAAGGAGCAATCAACCGCTTCGCTAATCTCTATCTGTTTGAGCTTTTACTTACTGACTGCAGTTAATAATCACATCCTCAGGCTGGACGCGTTTCTTCAGCTTGCCCATTTTGGGGTGTTCCCCTCGTCCTCTAAACAGCCCTGGAGGCTCCAGACGAAAATTGCCTATCTTCTCCTTATGTCCATCCAGCAGACAGTATCCATACTCCTCTGTTAGTTTATTGGCTTCCTCCTTTAAAACCTAAGTGACAGGATTAATAAGTTATAACATTTATTCGGATACCTGCATAGCAGTGCGCTAACAAAATTAACTACCTAATGCAACAGAACTAAAATATGACACACACACACACACACACACACACACACATACCTGTTTTTCTTCTTTGGTCATGTTCTTCTTTTCTTCTGACTTTTCCACAAAGTATTTATGGATTTTGCTGAAGTCACACTTGGACAGCTTCTTGATTAGTTTCCTCTCATCTTCCGTCATTACCTAGAGACAGAGCAGGACATACAACCCAAATGAAGAACAAGTTGTTCCTGACGGCAAAACCAGAAAAAGGCAGGCATCGAGGACAGCAGATAAATTGCTGGCATTTAGAAGAGCTTACCTCCCTCCAGTCAGTGAAGAAATTATTTTGAAATGTCTCCTTGGTGGTGTACTCATGATCCAGCATCTTGGCATAGAAAGTTGCTACTTCTTCAGCAGCCACGCTAAGCTGCACAGGTTTTCCTAAAACCAAAACAAAAAAAATCAGTGCATTCAGCTTTGGACAATAAAGAAGTCATCTGGTATACGGTATACAGTATATAGTAGAATACACACTCACCATCATATAAAAATGGCACATTGCTTGGTAAAAGTTCATATTCCGGTGGGAAGAGAGGCCCTTTATGCTCAAGACTTTTCCACTTCTGACCATCGGCGTGCTTCCCTTCCTCCCACCTACACAACAGTCATGATTAAAATAACTCAGAAACTTAAAAGCATTCTAAAAGCCTTTATTTAAGTTGCTGAGAAATAACAAGCAAATAACAGGAGCAAAAGCTGTCTGTGCAGTGCAGCAAAAAAGTATGTATAAATTACACCACCTTACTGACCCTTATCCCACTACAGGAGCATCAATGACTAGATATTATTTGTGTGTTTGAGCATCATCAGCACGGCAGAGACACTAGTATGGCAGGGGTATTTTAGTGCATCTTTGTTAAGGGTAGGGCTTTATAAAAAAAATAAAAAAAAAATAAAAAAAAATCAATACTTATATACTTTACACCTTTTGGAGTTCCTTCTCAGCAGAATAAAGAAAGAAAGAAAGAAAGAAAGAAAGAAAGAGAAAGAAATGTGTAGCAAGAAGATCAAAATGAGAAAAAAGGGAAGAGAAACAGAACATATTGGACAAATGTCCATCATCGTCTTTGCAATATATACAGACATACTGACGTATACACACACAAAGAATTCGCATATAGTCCTATTTTTTATGAAATATTCTAGTCATTTCTTATACTGTGTACACTTGGTCACTCTATTAGGCCTGCCTACCCTACTGGTAAACACTGTAAATGTACAGTTGGTCAGTATAGACAGATAGGTGTATTAAATAAACAACGCCGCGCCATCTAATAAATTCCTCCCAGCACCTACACATGACCCTGTCTGTTTCTTAGCTGTACTGAGAACAGTCACATCTGTTCAGTGGTCCAATGTGCCTTTCTTATTTACAGACCCGGGAGAGGAAGCCTGACCAAATGGCCATTGAGGACAGGTACAAGGAAATAGGTTTTACTCATTAAACTGCCGGCTCAGTGTATGGTGACAAGATGGGTCTTGAGTGAACTGAAAGGAGGAGTAAAAGATTTGCATGTGCTTGGTTAAATAATAATGACCTAAATACAAAATGAATAAAAAAAGCACACTGGCTCTGTGTTTGAGAAACAGGACAGACTATCATCTAGCTCAGACCTGTACTAAAGAGTTATGTTCATTTTCTGTCTAGCACTCCAATAAGGTTAGAGCAGGAATAATGTGGCACTAAATGGCACCAAGACTTGCCCAGGACGGAAACTTTATTAAAAAAAATAAATAAATAAATAAATAATAAAAAAAAAAAGGTCCCACTTGAGAATCAGAGCACTTTACAGAGGCAGCGTAACCATGGCAACAGCTGATCTTCTCTTCCTATGCACCACTGTATGCAGCTAGCTAACCAACCTGGGCACGCGCACAACTGCAGCAGCACGAGCATATTTTCTGACGGAGTGCCCCACAAACGCAGTTCTATCAAACTTCACGGAAAAGTGAATCAGCAGAGTCAAAGCATCATAACACTTTTTCATTCCAATAAAAAAAAAAAAAAGAAAAGAATACAGGGCAACAATGTGAATCCTAAAACTAACGCGCTCATGTGACTCTACAGAGCCGAACACACGCGCGTATCAATGACGGTGTCACATCTGCTATTGTCCTACCGGAAACGGGTGATGGTCTTGAGTTCCGCACAAAACAATGAGGGGAAAACACACGAAAAGCAAATAGATCTGGATCCCTGTGTTTTGTTCAGTTCACCGGGTCTCAAACTTTCCGAAACCAGAGACCCAGAAACTGAATTACACGCAAACCCTTAGTACCCATTTATTTCATAAGCATAGGCTCATTTCAGAGCCTTTGCACCAAAAGAACACATGAGGTCTGGAATAACATTATATAACAACAACAAAGGTAATAATAATAGTAATGATAATAATGATAATAATAATAATAATAATAATAATAGTAGTAGTAGTTGATCATATTGGTCTGTGATTTATACACTGCTGAAATTAATTTATTTAAATAAATAAATAAATAAATAAATAAATAAATAAATAAACAAACAAAAAAAAACAAAAACAAAACCCAGATCTCCTGACCCCACATTTAGAAGTACTGGTTTGGGCTTCCTGCTGCTGAAAGTATAAAAACTGAACCAATACCATTTTACAGCCTGCTATAATTATAACATATATAAGAAATCAAAAATGAGTATATTCTGAAGTGATTTTATTATTCTGTATTTCTAAATTAGTTCAAACCCTTACCATTTCCATTTCCCAGCTTCGTCTTCAGCTTTTTTTGCTTCTCCTTTTGCTTTCCGTTTTTCCTTGTCCTCATCCTCTTCCCTCTTGGCCTTTTTATTTTTCTTTGATTCATTATGTTCTGTGCTGTGAGAGCTTCTTTTTTTCTTCTGGCCTTGTGTTTTATCTTTTGTAATATTGACAGTACCCTCTTTGTCCCTCTTCTTTTCAGCACTGGATTTCTCTTTTCTCACCTCTAGATCATTCTCAGCAGGCAGACAGGCTTGTGTGCAGCCAGAGATGGGATCAAAGATTTGCTCTTCAACGTCTTCCTCTTTTAAAGCTGTCAGAGATGTGTGGCTAATATCAGTCTGCTTCACTTTAGCCTGCTCAAAAGAGTTTCATATAAACAGCGTCAAGAATGATGAATAACTAATGAAGGTTATATGATTATCTGGTGCAATAACCTCATTCTAACTCTTTACCCAACAGCAAACTAATCAATCATATTAATCACATAATAAGACCTTAATCATGTGTGTTAAAGCACAGAAAAACTAAAATGTGCAGGGCTCTCTGACAAAGACAGTATCCTTTTTTTCTAATTCTTATGAGTTATGACAGATGTGAAATGATTTTATGAAATACTTGAATTTTACACTCACATGAATTTTATTACTCTTGACGTCAGGTGAACATTTACTGCTTTTATTTTTCCAATCCTTTTCAGCTCTGTAAAGCAGGAAAGATAAAGTTTTATTCAGACACACAATACTTATAATTTCACACCATTTAGCTATTAATATTTAGGTATTTAATACTCCTTGTTTCTTCACTGAATGGATGGATTTCCCCTCACAGGACTGCATCCAGTGTGCGTAACGAATGAGAGATATACCATATTGCCAAAAGTATGTGGACACCTGACCAATGTGGTTGTTGAACACCCCATTATAGATTTAGTCCCCTCTTTGCAGTTATAATAAGTTCTACTCTTCTGGGAAGCCTTTCCTGTAGATTCTGGAGCATGGCTGTGGGGATTTGTGTCCATTCAGTTACAACAGCTTTAGTGCGGTCAGGCACTGATGTCAGGTGAGGAGGCCTGGGGTGCAGTCAGAGTGCAAATTCATCCCAAAAGGGCTGAATTGGGGTTGAGGTCAGGGCTCTGTTCAGGCCGCTTCAGTTTTTCCCACTCCAGCCTTGGCAAATCATGTCTTTATGGACCTCAGTTTGTGCACTGGAGCACTGTCATGCTGGAACAGGTTTGGGCCTCTTAGTTCCAGGGAAGGGAAATCATAATGCTACAGCTTACAAAGACATTCTAGACAATTGTGTGCTTCCAATGTCGTGGCAATAAATTCGGGAAGAACCATATATGGGTATGATGGTCAGGTGTTCACAAACTTTTGGCCATATAATATATCTTCTAGGTATACATAAGTCCACATACTTTCTAATTCTCTTAGTGTTCTGGTAGTTGTATGTGTATGCAAATAAAATTACATCAAGTGCAAAGACGTCAGTCCCTCATGTCAACTGGATTCAATGTAACGCATGTAATCAAGCAATTGCATTTGTGAAATTCTTGAAATACATGGCTGTAAATTCACAGAGGGTGATTCCCCCCAGAATCATCAGTTTACTCTCTCATGCTGTATTTCTCAAACTTTACAGAATGTTGAGATAACTGATAAATGTATTGGCATTAGATACACTAAGGTTTAAAAAAGACAAATAGTTCAGGGGGGGAAAAAAAGCTAAACATTTTACATCACTGTATAAAACTACCATGAATGAGAGTTCACATGAAATGATTTCAGAATGTCCATTATTGCACCTGCTTCCTTGGAGTACAGGATCTTTGTCATCGGTAATCTTGTGTCGGTCCTTGGGACTGTGGCTGCTTTTGCTGCTGTTAGTTCTCAACTAGAAATGATTAAGAACGAACTGTTATTAGCAATTAGTCTAAGACAATCCAAATCACAACTGTGAGAGAAAAAAAAAAAAAGCAACGCACCTTACAGTTCTTAGTTTCGCCAGGTAAAAGAGCTCTAAAAATACAAAAACACAAACCAAAATGTAGTACTATATTTAATCTTGCTAACAAACTGGCAGCAAAACAGTAGTGTTGCATTAGAGTTCAATGACACAATGTCTAAAAAAAAAAAAATAAAAAAAAATGTAACACTGAAGTAACATTATAAATGAAGTTACTTTATAAACTTAAAGATTCATAACAAAATGTTAACATCTAATCAACTGCTTTCAATTATATTTTGTTATAAATATACTGACTATACCCATAATATCTCAAAGTGTATTGTGACATAATTGATCACAATATTAATATTATATCGTCATATTACCCTGCTCCAACCTTAACGATATAAAATGTTTATGAAATGTTTATGAAATGTTTTAGGGCCACTAACAATTCATATCCTTCATGTTCTGTTTTCCCTTGTGGTCGCATTACTTCCTCCAAGTTATTGTTTCCATCCACTCTATAAGACAACAGATCATTCATATTCATGAATTCATATTCGTGTTATGCTGTAAACTTTCTGGCATTAGTATTATACAACAATAACCAAACAGCTAATAAACAACTTGCCTCTTTTTCAAGTCTTCATACGAGTCCTAACAGAAACAAGCATATTACTTACATAAATCACAGCTCATAGAGAATATTGCAAATGACCAGGAGAATGATAACAGTGCCATCACCTGGTCAACATTTCACACAAACAAAAAATTAAGATCATACCAACTTAATGTCCTCTGCTTCAGATCCACTGTTCCCAGCATCAGACTTCAATTTGTCAGAGCTATGTGAAGTATATATAGTATGTCTAATGAGGTATGACTAACAATATGGTTTCATTTATCTGGACAGAAGATATGGAGACCTTAAACGTACCTTGTGATCTTAGACTCCTGCAGAGGTTTGTGTGAAGTTCCTGAGTGTGAGTTCTTAAGGAGGATGAGAAATTAACAAAATAGCCGTGTTGTGTTGACCTTGTTAGGTAAAAAAAAAAAAAAAAAGATGACCTTTCATGTCTAGCATACCTTTGCAGATGATCTGTGGTACTTTCCATTTACTTCAGAACCTTTAAGTTTTTCCTTGGATCCTGATTTCGCTTTCTTCCTAATTCTGGCATAAAAAATGATTCATGACAAATTTGGCAGAGGGAAAGGTCACATTTATGGTTTTTATATAGCAATTTATCATATCCAGTTTTTAGGCAGAGTACAAATTTTGGTCTGATAGCGACCCAACTCTTCTATGGTGGATGTGTTCTGGCAGCCAAATTTGGAATTTATTCCCGTCGTTCTGCAGTCGTACATTATATGGCCAAAAGTATGTAGACACCTGATCATCACACCCATATGTGGCTCTTCCCCAAACCGTTGACACAAAGTTGGAGGCACGCAATCGTCTAGAATGTCTTTGTATGCTGTAGCTTTACAATTTCCCTTCACTGGAACTAAAAGGCCCAAACCTGTCCCAGCATGACAATGCCCCTGTACACAATGCGAGCTCCATGAAGACATGGTTTGTCAAGGTTGGTTTAGAAGAACTCGAGTGTCCTGCACAGAGCCCCGACCTCAACCCCACTGAACACTTTGGGATGAACTGGAACGCCGACATCGCCCCAGGCTTCCTCACCCAACATCAGTGCCTGACCTCGCTAATGCTCTTGTGGGTGAGCGATCCCAAATCCAAAATCTAGTAGAAAGCCTTCCCAGAAGAGTGGAGGCTATTATAACAGCAAAGGGGGACTACATCTGGAATGGGACGTTCAGAAAGTACACATGGTTGTGGTGGTCAGGTGTCCACATACTTTAGGCCATATGGTGTATGTGCTAGCACTGAGACATTTGTAGTTAAACAGACTGCATTGTGACTACACTGTATGTAACACAATAGAGAGTACTTTCTTAAATGCTGCTGTGGCTTTTTTTTTTGTCTGCAGTTTGGGATTCGGGCAGTTTGCATTACTGAATCAATATATTAAAACATGTACAAGCAGACATTTAGGGTAATCTCCTCTCATACGAGTGTGAGCCTTGATACCATACTGAACCTTAGCTCTGTGCAAATATAAATGTATTGTGTTGTGCATCAGCGATTTCTCATAGCTATTCTTCATTCTGACAATGTGGGGAATGTTTTCTTGGTACACTTTGGGCCCATTAATACCAATCAATCACTGCTTGACACAGCCACAGCCTGTTTGTGTATTGTTGCTGACCATGTGCATCCATTCATGGCCACAATTTACCATCTTCTAATGGCTACTTAAAGCATGTTAGTGCACCATGTCACAAAGCAAAAGTCATCTCAAACTGGTTTCATGAACATGACAATGAGTTCAGTGTTCTTCAATGGCCTTCCCAGTCACCAGATCTGAATCCAATAGATCAGCTTTGGGACGCGGTAGAACGGGGGATTTGCAGCATGAAAGTGCACCTGAAAAATCTGCAGGAATTGCGTGATGCAATCATGTCAACATGGACCAGAATCTCAAAGGAATGTTTCCAAAACTTGTGGAATCCATGCCATAAAGAATTGAGGCTTTTTGAAAGTAAAGCAAGGCCCTACCCAGTATAGTATAGTGTTCCTAATAAAGTTCTGATTTTTGAAAAAGCAGCGTAAAGGGTTTGAATGGCCACTGGGTTAAATTTGTCACTCAGACATGACAACCTTGCCTGTAAGTCACTTCAGATAAAAGCTGCTTCTAAACGAATAAACGCACACAGTTTGATGGAGTGTAAAATGAACGCTTTTTCCTCTACCTGTGGTCATCTGTCTCAGCTGATCTTTTCTTGCTGTGTAAATGGCCTTCTCTGGCTCTCTCACCTTCCTCTTCCGCCTTCATGCTTCATCACTGAGTTTGAGCAGTAGGGAACAATGATTAGACGTTTTAGCTTCCAATTCTGAAAAGATAGAGATCATCATTCAGACTGGCAAAGACAATAATGTGATTTTTCACACGCAGGACTGAAAGAACACTGCAAACATTTCTTGATAAGCTTTCTAAACTCCATAACCTGCACTGTTGAGAAAGAAGGCTAGCCTGCTCAAGTCAATGATTGTCTAATACTTCTAATAAACTTTCAGTTAATTATTCTAAAATGAAAACAGGATTTCAAGGTTGTCTGTAACAGAAACAATGGTGAATCTGTTGTTGTTTTAATGAGCAGTCAACCAAGTGTGGCCAGTGTGGGGGGGGGGAGAAAAAAACCCTGACACTTCAACATATCAAGCCTGAGAAATCATCACCTGCTTATATAATGTACCACTTTCTTCCCTGAGATGTTTGTCTTCAAGCTATGCCTAACGCAAAAGCGCGAAAAGAGAAAAATGGCGTAGCTAAATTGGGTAAACTTTCAGCTTACCTTATTCACACCTGAAAGTTTCCAAGTTCTCCTTGTCGCTAATTGCGCATGCGCATTAGCCGCCTCGACTCCCAGGCTATAGAGCAGTGCATGTTTAACGCCTGACGTTCACACGGCGCAAAACTGCTAGTTTATTCATTATATCACCTAAAGCGAAGACTTGACACATAACAAGGACAAGGAATGTTTCACTAAGTATGAAGCATACTGTCAAAATGTGTTCTGTGAAAATAAAAACAACCGAAAAAGCACTTAGTGACAGGCAATCATGAGGGCCACCACGATATAACATGCCTCCACATTACTGACAATTTTGGCTCTGATCCCTAACATTTCTAAAATGTTTCCTGGTTTGACACTCATCATTCATCTTCAGTAACCATTTTTCCTTGGAAAGGGTCATGGTGAATCTGGAGCCTCTCCTGGAAACACTGGGTGTGAGGTAGGAATACACATCAGTCCATCTCAAGGCACCATGTGCACACACACACACACACACACACACATACTCATACTTGGGGGCAATTCATCCCAGTCAATCCATCTACTGGTATGTGCTGAGAGCTGTGAAAACCCAGATGAAACTCAGCGCAGAGACAGTAATCTGAGCTCACGATTAAACTGAGGTCTCTGGAGCTACCTGCTGCCTGGTTTCTCGGGAACATTTCACCAGCTAAATTAAGTTGTGATGATTGCTTACTAGGAATGACTTGCTGTTCAACAGGTTTGTGCCACACACAAAATACAAAGATGCAACTGATGCACAGAAGTCTGCACTTTTGGAAATGCCTTTTTTTTTTTATTACAGCAAAAATATCAATAAGGTAAATCTTTTTTTCATCTTGCAAGATAGTTGATGGAAAGATTGACCATCAAAGACATAATTTTTTTTATCAGCATTTTGATAATTCTGTTTTCTTAGCAAAACTGGCACTGTGCATGTGTACTGTGTCAACAAGTGTAAGTCAGTACAATTCACTGTCCATTGCAGTGCCTCAAATACATTTGGTATGAAGTTTACAGTGAGAAAAAAATCTTGCACCATTTACATCTGGAAGAAAATAAAAACATTAAACAGTGTTAATCAACGTATCTGTCTAAAATTAATAAACTATCAAGATCTGATAATCTAATAGTTAAAAAAAAGAAAAAAAAAAAAAGAACGTAAACCAGACCAAAACAATAAGACTGCATCGGTTTACCATATCGAAATGGGTAAGAAAAGATTGTTCTACAGTGCATTAGTGTGAGTGTATTGAACACACACACGCGTTATGTTATGAGCATGCTATGGATTCCAGTTGCTGCTCGGCCTCCGCTGCCATCGCTGCCGCTTGTAGCTGTTCAGTCTCACTCTGCAAGCTGTTTGCAGACAGCTGCTTCCTCTCACTGTGCATGTTGTTCTCGTGTCTCTTGAGATCTGACGCTTTGGCAAAGGCCTTGGTGCAGGAGCTACACCTGAAAGGCTTTTCGCCTCGGTGTCGCCGTTCGTGGTCCTTCAGGTGGGACTTGTGTTTAAAAGCTTTCTCACACATGTGGCAGTTAAAGGGCCGCTCGTTGCTGTGCACCCTCTCGTGTTTCTTCAGATCTGGGGCGCGGATGAAAGACTTGCCACAGTCTTCGCATCTGTAGGGTTTGAAGCCGGTGTGGATTTTTAAATGCTCTTTCAAGTGGGCCTGTGTGGTGAATGCTTTGGTGCATATCTCACATATGAATGGTCTCTCAGCAGAATGCAGCTTTTCATGTTTCCTCAGTCGGTTCTCGTCAACGAAGGTTTTCCCGCAAACCTGGCAGGCGAATTGGTCCCTGTGGCCGTACAGCAGGTATTCAAGTTTCATGTCTGCAGTAGCCGTGCTCCATCCAGGAGCTTGCTCGTCCTTAACGTCCCCCATGCTGTCAGCAAACGCAAGGGTCTGGGTGTGAGCCGCAAGCTCTTTGGGCTCAGTGTCCATTGCTTCCACATCCTGATCATAACAGGCGACTTTGTGTACTTCCTCCTGGGTTAGCTCTTTCAAAAGTGAAGTGGCTTCCTCCACTCGCAGGTCACTGTTGGGTGATTTATCTAGATCGTGATTGCCTTGAGGTTCCTCCACGATATCGTCAGATGGAGTGTCGTCCTGGTCCCCAATGACCTGGACATCACTGTCTTGATTTAACTGGGGCTCCTCCGGTTGGAGCCCGATTTTCACAAGGTCGTAGGGATATTTGGCATTTTTATGGTCATTTTTCTCCTCAGAGGACATGTCGCGTTTCTGAGAGCAGAGCTTGTCCAAAAAACGTATTCCAAGTATTTGTCCAGATGACATCATTAAATTGACATCTTTCTTCTTAACTGAAATCTTGGCTGTGTACATGTAGTTCAGCACCTCTTCGAAGATGTCCGAGCGGATGAAGTCGATCTCTATGACCGAGGAGCTGTCCACCTCGTGCTTCTTAAAAAGCTTTTTGAAGTAATTGCTGCAGGCTGCTAACACACATCGATGTGCCCTGAACTTAACGTCTTCGACCACCACAGCTATGTCACAGTGCTCGCCTTCTAGTCGCTGCTCGTTCAAAATCTTCAGGAAAATAGTTTTGTGTTCATCATCCACATATTTCAAAGTTTCTGACATGCTGGAACAGGGTTCTGGAGGGAAAGAGAGAAAATGAGATGTTCAGTGTTCTTGATTTATGTAGTAATGCTTATAAATAATTACTGGAGCACTTTCTTCACAGTTTATAAGTTAGATCAGGATACAAACATGTTTTTATTGATTTGAACAGCACGGGAGGCTTAACAGTTGAACTAAAATAGGCAGGTGGATATATTCCTGTATAGCCTACATGTTTCAAGCTTTTTTTTTTTTTTTTTTTAATTATCCAGCAGTGTAAGCTGTGTTTTAGGAGTGATAAAGAGTTTACAATCTCAGTTCACATCACAGCTCCTGAGGCAAATGAGGTTGCTAGCTAGCAGGCTATTGACATTCCGAGGCCGGAGGTAAAGTAGGTGTGGAATGATGTTGGATTATTACAGGATACCACGAAGCACGAAAATGTTTACTACTTTACAAACATGCACTGCGCTAGTTAAGCTTTGTTTGGGCTAATAATCCTCTCTCGGTATTGTTTACCTGCCGCATTAGCCACCCCGGTTAGCAACCATCTTGTTATGGTATCTCAAAATGCAGAGGCTTTTATGTACGGTTAGCATTTAGCAAGACGGCTAGCTAGCCAGCTAGCTAGCGTTATAAATTCACCGGCCAGCTAGCTAGCTGTGTAGCTAACTATCATTAGCAAACCATTGTTATATCACACACACACAAAACAAATTAGCAACTAAAATCCTCGTAAAGGTGAATAAGATGTCTATTCATCAGGTAAAATCTTGTTATAACCAGGCTACATGGTGGCAGTTTATGTACACTGGACTCTGTGTGTGTGTGTGAGTGTGAGTGAGTGAGTGAGTGTATGAGAGTGTGTGTGTGTGTGTGTGTCTTCCCCCCTCGGCAGAGCGCTAGTAATATGGACGCCGTTCACGACGGACACAAGCACGAGCAGCCATGAACACTCCTGCCATGACGAAGCCGAGAACGCGCAGGCATCCTGCTCAAACATTATGCAATTCTTTTAAAAGCTGCTCCAATTAGCGAAAAAAGCGCATTTCTCACCCTTACGTGGCGTTTTGATCCCCTGGAGAAGTCTACGTTGAATGTCACGCAGCCAGTGGTGAATAATGCACTTTGTGTTTTGTTGGCCTGAGGACGAGCACACACACGCGGGAGGACGCGCTTGCGCCAGCACGGAACTGCAGACAGAGCGAGGGCGTGCGCAACCCTGCCGCCAGCCAGCGCACTTACGCAAACAGCGCACAGGCAGTCCACACCAAGCGCAAGCGGCAGCGCGGCTTTACGCACGCTTGCGTAAGTTACTGAATAGCAGTCTCTGGCGCGCGGGTACGGAGCTGCTGGCGGCGCGAAAGCCACTGTCACGAGCGGGAAATGAGAGTGCACGCAGTTTGCGCGCCACTGTAACCGGGAGAGCTTAATAATGACAGGAGATGGTTTTTTTTTGTTTACATTTTAGACGCATTCAAAATAATATTAAAATAATTTTAATGTGCAGAACTGAACCTGAAATTCATACCCTTTTTCTTGTATGTTTGTAATAATCAAAAGCAAAGTCTCTGATTTATCTTTTGACTTAACTGTTTTTATAATCTAGAAGTCCATGCATTCCATCAGTCAATGATTTTTCCAGATTTATGGAAATGTTGCATCTAAATTACGTCTCCTCTTAAACTGTATTCATATAAATATCATAACTCAAAAAAAAAAAAAAAAAAAAAAAAAAGCTTTTTGTCCACCCGCGATTATCTGCAATTTGGCAACTCTCTTTATGTAGGATGTAAATATGTAAGCTCCACCCATTTTATGTAAGATGTAAAAATGTAAGCCCCGCCTACTTTATGTAGGATGTAAGATGTAAGCTCCGCCTACTTTATGTAGGATGTAAGATGTAAGCTCCGCCCATTTTATGTAGGATGTAAGATGTAAGCTCCGCCCATTTTATGTAGGATGTAAAGATGTAAGCTCCACCTACTTGACATAATGACGTCATGTCGTATATCCCTGAAGAGCTTCTTGCCTGATATAAACACTGTGTCCAAAAGTACAGTGGATATAAAAAGTCTACACACCCCTGTTAAAATGGCAGGGTTTTGTGATGAAAAAAATGAAACCAAGATAAATCATGTCAGACCTTTTTCCACCCTCAGTGTGAAATTTCATCAAAATTAAGTGAAAGTGAATCAGAAACGTTTTAGGGAAAAAAAATAGGAAAAATAAAAAGTTACAGTAACCTGTTTGCATAAATGTGTACACCCTTTTATACTTGGGGAAGTGGCTGTGTTCAGAATGAACCAATGTCATGCTCAAAGTAATACAGCTGTTTCTGTAGGATTTTCTTCACAGTTTCTTGGTTTCATCTGACTGCTGAAGCCATGGTCCGCAAAGAGCTTACAAAGCCTGTATAGGGTCCCATGTCGAAAGGAATCAGTCAGGAGAGGGGTATAAAAGAATTTCCAAAACATTAGATGTACCATGGAACACAGTGAAGACCGTCATCAACAAGTGGAGAAAATGGGGCACCACAGCGATATTACCAAGAGCAGGATGTCTCTCCAAATTTTCAAAAGCACAAGACAAACACTTACCAGGGAGGCTACCAAGAGACCTACGGCAACATTACAGGAGCTGCAGGAAAATCTGAAAAGTACTGATTAGTCTCTGCAAGTGACAACAATCTCTCATATTCTTCACATGTCTAGGTTATAGGATATAATGCTCAGTTGTCCACATACCTTTGACCATATAGTGTATGTCAGTTTATAAATTCTTTTCCACTAAATGTGGAAATTGTATTTCTAAACCGTTTTGCTCAAAATGTTTCTGTATTCAGAACCAAAAATCTCAGTTTCTAGTTGATCTACATTCATGAAATTTTACGTTCATTACAGCATGTTCTCTAATTAGAATGATATTACCAAGGAATTTCCCCAAATTGTTGCATTTACTTTAGATTTACTGTATACTAAAGTTAAAATCTATTCTTAGTTAATTCAATAAAGAAATGATTTTATAACTAACCTTTCTGTAAAAGTTTTCTCTTGAGAGAAAGTATTTGCCGTGAAGTATACATTTTAATTAAACCATCATCCAAAAGATTTTTTTATTAAGTCCTACATAAAGAGCATTGTCCTGCAAGCCCATGACCCTCACCAGTTTACCTACTGTGCAAACAGATCCACCATCCAACACCAAGCTGTACAGCTTCTACTGCTGCACCATTGAAAGCATCATTAAATACTTCTGTATAGTGTGGTATGCTGCACTATACTGTAAGTCCAAAAGTTTGTAGACATCTGACCATCATACCCATATGTACTTGTTGAACATCCCATTCCAGATTTAGTCTCCCTTTGCTGTTATAATTTTGGAGCGTGGCTGTGGGTATTTGTGTTCATTCAGCTACAAGAACATTAGTGAGGTCAAGTACTGATGTTAGAGGAGGAGGCCTGGACATTCCAGTTCATCCCAAAAGGTGTTCAGTGGGGTTGAGGTCAGGACTCTGTGCATGCCACTCGTGTTCTTCTACACCAATCTTGGCAAAACATGTCTTCATGGACCTCACATATCTAGGTTCATGAGCGGTGTCTTTCCAGTCTTGGACTACACAACAGCACCTGACAGTGACGGCACAAGTCATCAGCAGTCATTAACAAGTGGGTGCTGCGGTGACTACAGGGCATATCAATAACTTTAATATGTACAGTAACTAGGAATCTGGGCAACAGCTAATAATCTGTGCAATACTACAATATCTGTAAGACCAAGGAATTAGTGCAACTACAATGCAAAATGTGCTACAACTAAGAATTTGCGGCACAACTGCTATGTGCAGTAACGTGGGAATTTCTGCAATAAATACTATCTGTGCAATAACTACATTTTTCTACAATAATGCACAATGTCTTAGCCAACCCCTACTCCAGCTGTGAATGGAAATAGATCATCGTGAAACCCCTGCTGCCCAGGTGTTTTTTTCTTGGTGAATCATTTTCAGCACAGCAGTGACACTAACATGCATTGATATGAATATATAACGCACAGCAGTTATGTTGGCATTTTTATAACTATGTGTACTTACTGGCTACTTTATTACACACGTGTACTTTTACAACTTACAATTAAGTGTAAGTGGTTGGGGATTAATGGTCCTGCTCAAGGACACAACAAGATCCGAAGTCTCAACCTTCCAACCAGTATCCCAGTGCTTTACCTGCTGAGCCATCCCTACCTTACTGCTGTTGACTGGATATGTTTTGTTAGAGGATTAATCTCAACTAAGCGCTGACACAAAGGTGTTTAAAAACTTAAGTAACCCCAGTGGACATCACTTCTGGAACAAAACTCACCTGAGATTAAGCAACAGAAGACCCAAGTAAATGAAAAAACTAAAACTTCTGTGCAGGTGTCTGTGCAATGTGCATGCTTGCAAAGAACATGGTGTCATCAAATTCATGGACTAAGACTGAATCAGACCTACAGAAACACAGACACACACAGAAAAGTTCAATTCTTCAAATTTGCTCTTATTCAGCGAGCGGTTTATTGCATAGGAGCTGTTTTGCAGCTGGTGGTGCAAGGGCCTCTTGTAAAAACAGTTATTTGTGTTCTCTATGGTTCACAGTGTGGTTATTGCACTGAACATAATATGTATAATAATATATTGTAAATGTATTTTATGAAAGTGTGTACCTGCAATATAGCCATTTCTTCACGGTATAAAGAATGTAATGCTTATACAATATTTTGGTACAGTAGTCTATACTTCTGATAGAGAATGAAACCCAATAAATCTCTCATACATTTTTAAATATTTTTTTTATTGAGCTTATGTGGTAAACACATTCAACATGGAGTGCAGCATATGGCAGCATGATGGTTTAAAAACACACAGGCTAACAACAACAACAACAACAACAATAATACTAATAATAGTAATAATGAGAAAAAGAAGAACAAGAGGGCCCAGAAAAAGAAGGAGGAAAAACACATAATTTGTGATGTTTCTGATTCTTTGTCCAGTTTGTACACTTTAAGGCTCAGTTATGCCACCCAGGGCATAATGATTTTTTTTTGGGGGGGGGGATGACTTAAAAATGCGAGATTGGGGCAGAAGTCGCCTTGCAAAGACATCACTTTTAGCAAGGACCCGTAGTCAGTGACAAATATGGTCACAATGCATTCATTCTTTGAAAATTTCAGTGAGGAAAAATTAAGGAAAAAGATTAAATTTGACATATCTTGTAAAAACAATTTTTTTTTTTACTAATATGGCCTACAAAGCAAATGTATGTCGTTCATATTCTCAGCCACACAAACATTCAGCAGGAACATGTCAGAGGCAGGGTAAGGATAGCTGGAACAGGACATGGTGACTGGACTCAATGAAACACCTACTGCATGGTTAAATACTGGGTGCTCATACAGATGCAGTCTATAATTATTATTCTTATTTTCTTGTATTGAGAAGTATTCTAATAAATAAAATGTAGGTCATAATATCAGTACTATTTTCAAAATTCTTGTCACATACTTACTTTTCCCCTTCAGAGGGAGTGAGCAAGGGAGACTGAAATTTACACTGCGGTCACTGAGCATTTCCTACATTGTATATAGCGTTTGTTCTCTTTACAGAAAAGGTGTTGTTCCCTTGTCATGCAGTGTCATTGACCAGTGCTGGACCTGGCTAGCCAGGAGATCTGAAAGCATGTGTTGCAGGAGAGAGTGAACATGTGTTTGTTAGAAGGTGACTCCAGCAGTGCTCATATGAAGTTATATCCATTGAAGTATCCGTGGTGCTGTTTCCTTAGGCAGCATCTCCAAAATGTCCTTTATTCCACATGGTGTAGGTGAGACTGCTCCAGAAAATATGAAGACACACTAATCCTACAAATATACAAGCAAAAATTCAGCATGATTTTCCATAAACAGTCTATCAACGCATGAAGTGAAGATTAGAGCAGAATGAAATAAGACATGAGCAACGTAACTGGCCAATACACCATTTTACCACCAAAAAGCATGACGTACAATAGCATGTGTCTGTGAGTGTGCAGAAGTTTATACACATTGAGAACATATGCATACAACAATGCAATATATTGGAAGTGCCATGCAGAATTATTGCATTTACTAGTCTCTAAAACATGCTTGCACAATATTTGACAATAAGAAATACAGCAAGCTAGTCCTATTAATAGTACCAGTTTGTATCTGTTAATAAATAGAGATCAAATAACAAAATCAAACAGTAAACATATTGGGCCAAATAAAAATAAAAATCTATCATTAAATCCATCAATATATCTGAAAACACATAAGTAAGTGAAAAGCAAACAAACAAACAAACAAACAAAGCTTTCAGTATATCCATTAATGAATCCTTCAGTGTCATTAATTAAATGTTTGAATAAATTATTCAATAAAGCATTGACACAATTATCGACTAATTTATTGATGGATTTCTATGAAAACCTATTAAAGGATATTTTGAAGGAAATATTAATGATGTATATAATTACATTTAATGATGGATATATTGTTCATTTGGCACTCGCCATCCTCCACATAAGCATGGCCATAATTACCTGCAGTAAACTGTACTACCATTTATGTCCACCAGAGGACACCCTACTTCTTGTCTGATAAAAAGCAATGGCTCTGAGAAGGTTTACTTTAGCAGCAGCCCCAAAGTAACACTTTAATTTTCCCTTCATTGCTTATTGTCAAAGCAACATGAAGCAAAACCAAACAAAAAACATATATATGTTGTTTCAAAATGTCCAGCATGGACATTATGAGGGACACATACAATTTGTTTTCAGAGCATCTCTGAATGGGATTTAGATGTAGACAAAATTGACAGGGGTTAGAATGGCAGCTCCTAGAGCTTTGGAGCATTAGCAAAGCGGTAAATTAGTTTGCAGTCGGGCAAGTCAAACAGACTCGTGATTGGCTCTTCCCTTACCTGCATCACTCCTCGCCATCTTCTGGTGTGATTTCAGTCTCTTTGTGGACCACTACTTTGGTCACTGACATGTCGGGGTGCTGCTCTTTGGCTTCTTTAATGGCCTGAGCCAGGGCCTGGCCCCAGTGGCACCCCATAACGGCGACACAAAGAGGTGTAGGAATGCAAGTAATAAGAATTATCTTTAACAAATGATGTGAAGTGGAAGTAGTTTATACTGTGTTTGGAGAAAATGAACAGCTGGAGAGTGAACTGTAATTTCTCTTAATTTTAAGGAAGAACAGTATTGAAGGTCACCAAATAATACAGAGTCGTGATGAAGGTATATACTTGGTAATATTGGTTAGATCAGATTAAGTATTTAAGAGGACATACTCGTCAGAATCCTGTGAAGTGTGAAAACTGCAGAAGCATCGTATCAACAGTATAGCTACAGCAGCTGTTTGGTGTGAATTAATGGTGTGAGTCTCACCTCATCATGGTCAATATCTGCATCCCCTGAGATGACAATACGTTTCTCAATCCTGGTTTCTGAAACACCTCCCTTCACAGTCTGACAGCAAAAGAGATCACACTTAAAAACAATACATTTACAATAAAACAAACACGACTCTTTGGTGTTTAAATATTCAGGACATGCAAAATAATGACTGTCCTACCCTTCAATAGCCAAAATGGCATCATTTAACCATTTGTTTGTATATTGTTAAATTATTGATTGTTTCTTGTGTCAGTCTTCACTCACACACACACACACACACACACACACTATTAGATGGTCCCACATGAATACCCTAAAGGCTTGTACTTCCCAAAACCAGTTTATACCAAAGTCTCACCCTCACCTGGACACTGATTAGACTAGACTTTTTTTTTTTGTTTTTTTTTTGGACTTTTCCCCATTTTTCTCCAACCCACCAGCCAGCTCTCCCCTATCACACAACAGCCACCAACTGGGCAGGGTGAAGGCAAACGTGCGTCCTCCATGGCACGTGAAGCCAGCCAACTGCGTTTTTTGCTTATCCTGCACTGTGAGGGCAGCATAACAGACTTGGAGGAAAGGGCTGCCTGCGTATGGTATCCTCCCATCCAGAGAGCACAACCAATTTTGCTCTGTTGGCTCCTGGCCATGGATGGCTTCTGAACTGCTGTAATCATAAAGACTGTCCTGTGCTTAGTCTAGCACTCTTATTCACAAAATTCCCGTAACTGAACGTCCTTTCAACACAATTAATACTATAGCATACAACTGTAGAAGAGTGGTAATTTATAAGCCACTATCAGGTTTCAGGATTGGTACTCTTTTGAGTCTGGTTCCTCTCAAGTTTTCTCAGGGAGAAAGGGAGTTTTTCCTTTTCACTGTCACCTCCGGTTTGTTCATTAGGGATCTAGGGCTACATCCAGATTTCTGCGGCATTGTGACAAGGTTTATTTTTAAAAGTGCTACAGATAGGAAATTGAATTGAAATGAATATTATTTCACAGCTGAGATGAGCAAGGATGATTGGTTTCATGCACCATAATCCATCAAGAAGACACAAAATTTTAGAGGGCGGCATCACTACATGTCCAAATCTAATGATACAAGCAATGGTCTTTTTTTTTTTTTAAACATATTCTATTTATTGACTATAATTTTATTTCTATGGTACACCAGGTACAATAAATGATTTAATATGTACATTAGAAAGTGGAAGCAGAAAATGAGGCAGAATTAGCAGGCTGTACCTTAGTGATATGTGTGGTGGTGGTTGTACTGGTGGTTTCCGAGGTGATGGTCTGTGCACTCATCAGAATCCCCGGCTCTGTGTCACCGTCCGCATCACCCTGTCACCAAGAGAAATGCAATGGCGTGATAGACTGCATGAGACAGGTGCAGAAAATGCCATTCACACATTCACATTCCTGACTATCCCTGTTCCTGACTGATTCTTCTGCCAGCATTCTGCCTCCCCAGTCACCCCAACCTGCTGAGGTTCACCTGTTCCTAATTACCCGGTGTATATGCACAACCTAACATATGACTGCTGTCTATACAATTACTGACTGTAGTCTGTTTGCTACTGTGCAGAAATTGTCATCCACCCTCTTTCCCTTCAGTTAATGAAAAGAGAACACAGCAGGACCAGATATTAATTGGGTGGTGAATAATTTCTTAGTATAGCAGTGACACTAAAGCAGTAGTAGAATGGTAGTGTGTGTATGGTACTGGAATAAGTGTATGACGTGTAGCAGGGAGTTTTACACACTGTTCACTTGCTGGCCACTTTATTAGACATGCCTACCCTGTTGGTTCACATTGTAAATGTAGAGATGGAGGCTATAGCTAATTTTCCCAGGCACAATTTGAGTTCATCAACTTTTAACTCTTCATACTTAGTGATCATTTCTGACCATAGGACTGCTGTTGGTTGTATATTTTTGATTGGTGGATTATTCTCAGTCCAGCACTGACACTGGAGTGTTTAAAAACAGTGTATATTAACTTAGCATTCATACATCAGCACAGCCACACAATCCAATCAGGAAAAAGAACATAATCTGATCTGAACATTAATGCCAGTTAGATAAAGGCTATGTTCTTCAGTTCTTCAGTGATCAATGCATTACTTTTTCTGTAATATTTTAAAATGATAAAGAATAACCTTTACGTAATATTTTAACATTATGCATCAACAACAACAAAAAAAAACAGTGTGAATAAAGTATATGTACACTTTTTTCCCCCCAAACTGTGTATATATAAAAAAGCAAGTGCATGGAGACCCTCTGTAACAGCTTCACTATTCCAGCCTGTGTTTCTGCATGCTAAAAGATGCTGTGGTGTGTTTTTCTTATTCCTGCAGAGTAGCAGTGTACCTGAAGAGCCTCGTATGTTATAGTCTTCATTTCCGTGTGGATCACTGGCATTTCCTGTGCCACCAGTCTCTCCGTCTCACCTGACAATGCACTGCTAAAGGTTATGACCTCTGTCTGAAGCAGTGACGAAGCCTTAAAAAAACAAAAACAGAGCAGATAATAGAGTCTGAATGTTCTCGTCTCTTCTCTCTCACGCACACACAAAGATCTCATAGGACACATGCTATATCAATTTTAGTTGTGGCATGGATGAGACAAAAACGAAAATAATAATTTGGTCCTGTTAAAGGCATCACTATGTCAATATGGTAGGATGCAGGCACATATACATCAAACCTATTTACTAGAAAAATTGGGAAAGGTTAAAAAAAAAAAAAATCCTGTAACTCAATGTACCTTCGTATACCTTCATATATCAGCAGTTAAACATTTGAAGGAAATGAGGAGGACTCTAAGAGCAAGTACTAGTTTGTGGGAAGTTGTGAGAGTGTGTGCATCAGTGTGCTCATACACACAGAGCTACTGTCACACATTTCCAAATCTGACAAGCTCATGTTGCAGCCTAGCTCATGTAATGCATGGCTCATTTCCAAAATTCGCAATATTGTCCTGCATAACAATTTGTGCATTTAAAAAAAAACCCTCATTTAGAGACCTCACTGATGCACACACAGATACTGCTGCACACTGGAACTACTGGCTCAAATGACAGTGCATGGACAGTGTTGGGGGTTTCAGGGAGGAATTGAAGCAGAAGCCCAGGTACTGGTTCGTGGATTATGGGACCAAAGGACGGGACACCACTAAAAATGGAGTTCTACCTTCTCTCTGTGACCCTCAGCATCGCCCCTCTGCTCTGACAGGATGATGTGGGAGCAGAGTGCCATATTGGGTGACTGGTCTGGTCCTGAGGCTGGCTCATCATCATCGGTAGATAGAGAAAAACTCTCATCACCAGACTCGCTGTCACTGGGCGACAGGGGCCGAGTGGTTGCAGCAATGAGGGCATTACCCACAGAGCACATGGACCTGTCGAATTCAGCAGTTGCCACGCTGCCAGAATCACTGCTGGCCTCGTCGAACTCTGTGTCACTGTCTGATGTTGACTGGTCTGAGACATGCACAGAGCTACTAGGCTCATCATAGCTAATTTTAGAGACACTGGACGCCAACGGTTGATCCGGAGAAATGAGTGCCTCTACCTGTGACATTTCCGATAAGGTATACTGCTGTAGATCAACTGCCTGTTCCTCTTCACTTGGCTGGTCTTTTTCTGGAAGCTTCTGTGTATCTTCTGGCCTCTCAGGACTGGTAGATGTCTACAACAAAACAGAAAACAATGAAGATCAGAGATCATAGTTAAAAAAGAAGCACATGACGCTTTAACTAATAATTACACAATATTAGCTTTAACAAAAATACACAATTTTATTATAATTTTGGTACCCAAGGACATACTACCATACTAAAATGCTAAATAATAATTTAATCTATCTTAGCTTAAAAGCTTTAACAAGGCCCATCGTTATACTGATGTTTTTAAAGAAATACTCAAAACCCACGTCTAAGAAAAGTCTATGGGCAGTTGTTGGGACAGTCAGTGTGTTTTAATGAATTCTTTAGTCAAACATATTTGTAAATTAATGCAGAGGGAAGAAATTGTGTATGCATTAAAAAGCAAACAGAATTATATGAGTAACTGAAATAAACAATTTAAATGTTTATTGATCGAAGTCAACAACTCTCCTTGGAGCTTCTATATGGGTTTTATGTTTATTGCACATATGTGACAGATGCAGGAGATTAATATATTACGTTTGCAAGGACACTAGGCGTGTTCTTTGAACTTCAAAAGACTGCAAGAATTACATATGGCTAATGTTGTGACTTTGAATAGAAAATCCTCTACTGCCCCTGCTGGTACTCCAAGCAATAAATCTGTCAAGAGGTAATGGAAGGACAAGAGATGGCTTACAGACAAAACATTACAAGGACAAGGGGACACAGCGGCCTATAAAAGCATGCATTAGGCTAGGATGCAATATCTCTGTGAATATAAAAAGACCCTATCAAATCTTAGCGATGTTTCATAAAGCAGTATTATTATAATGTAAGCACCCATAGCAATTCTATCCTATTCTTTAGAAAAGACTGCTTGCTATGGTTGTTGTACCAAGCTGTAAACATTAGAATGCTGTCTCTAGTGTAGTCCACCTTAACAATGGCCCGAGTAGTTGTTGAGGAGGAGGACCAGGTGCGAGCGCTGATCTGTTCATGGGCAGACTTTAACAGAGCAGTGAGCTCCGGTGACATCTCATCGAATGTGGGCTTAGGCTGAGCACATACCCACAAAAGCCAGACACACACATACACACACGCAGGTAAGGGGTTAAAATGAACACAGACACACACACACACACGAACACACGTGCACACGTGCGCGCACGCACACGCAGACACACAAAGACAGACACACACAAGCACATACACACAGACACACACACACCATTTGTCAGAACACAGAGATTGGAAACTTGGGAAACAAGGACATCAGACTAGAATATTGTGCTGAGTGAAGATCTGAGTCATTTGGCAAAGTATAGCTTATTCAGTTTGGGTTATTCATAAGAGAGGCAATTAATTCCTTATTTTCCACAGAGTCAACATACAGCAGCAAACTAACTGCCTGTTCCAATATGTTTCAAATGAATATCTAGAACACTTAAAGAGGTTCGAATATAAATCAATCCTAGATTTTCACTGTCAATTTTTTAAATTGACCAGTAAGTGAGAACTGCCATTTCAGAGTTAAGACCTAACACCACTTAACCCCAAAGAGACCACTCTAATTGAGATACTGTCGCTTTCCCTTTCATTCCTGATGAATTTCAGATCACGACAGCCCTAAAAAGAGTGGAGTTCCGTCAGTTTCCACCAGGATTCAGTACCCTCTTATGAATAGAGCCCTCATCATTCCACATCAAGCAGCATAAACATCAGAGGGAACATAAAAGGAAAAGAAATCTGCCATCTCTTCAATCTGTGACTGAAGCCAAAGACATTCCATGTGTAACTGACAGCAGGAAGCCTGGTTAAAAAAAAAATAGGAAGTGAAATAAAACTAAAATAAGCTGCTCATTTGTGTGCAAAATGAAGCGGGTCAAAGCTAGACTCAAAGCAGCAGGCTCGGGTTTAAAAGCGGGAGCGACATCAAATTCCACGGTCAGGTATTTGAGTCAGGAAAAAAAAAAAAAAAAAAACACAAGACAAAGGGACACAATATACTTTGAGAACATTCATAATAATGCACTGAGACTGCAAAGCGCTGGCTTTTAAGTAATTTGTTAAGTAATTTTAATTATTTTGGAAAGCCAGGCCTGGAAAGCTGGAAGGTGCTGTGGGGGAAGCACAGTGCTGGCATTATCAGTGTTAGTGTTATACTACCACTCTGGCTGTTGGAGAGGTTTTGGTTAGATAAGGGCCTGGGCTGGGGCTCACACCCAATTCCACTGACTTCGATGGAGATCTGAGTGGAGATCTAAGCGGGGACCTGAGAGGGGATCTGGGCGTAGGGGTGATTGCCTCCCTCATTGAGGAATCTGTAAGCGGTTTCAGCTCAGCCTTTTTCTCCTCTTCCATTTCCTCACTGGAGCGCAAAGCCACCACCATTTTCACAATGCCTGCAGGCTCAGAGGGAGAAGGGGTCCTTGCTTCCTTAACTGTGATCACCGGTGTTGTGATGGCTTCTGTGCCTGTCAGGATTGCAGGCTCGTGCTTCTCAGTGGAGACTGGTATGATCTTCACAGCTGTGGTGCTAGTTTGATCCGAGAGCTGCTTCTTCTCTACTGTGAGAGTCGGGGAAGGAAAATCATCTTCTTTGGTGGTCACGATCTTCCCTGTTGTAGTGTCATAGGACTTGCCGAGTGTATGTGTCTTATCACGCACTTCCTCCTGTATGGCTGATGCCTTTTTGAGAGCTACGTCTCCCAAAGCCTCGTCAGCAGTAACAGTGTTAGTAATGCCCACTACTTTGTAGCTGACTATGCTTTTCTTTTCAGGTACCTTAGGTGGAACCTTGTTTATAATTACCCAACCATCAGACTCCTACATATAAGATACAGAAAGGCATGTTAGGCACCTCTGTGGGAGAAGCGGAAGACACACTTAAAGCCAACATATATGTCAGTAGCTACCAACACATTCTGATATATCTTTAAACAGCTCTTTAAATGTATTTAATAAAACTGAACTCAATCAGATATTTTCTCTGCTTACAAAGAAGAGACACCATAAATCAGACTTTAATGCACACTCAGGGCTATTTATTTGGTCAGGTGCGATTTCAGAGGCATCAAAGTGACAAAAAAATTGTAAATTCACCTACCAGATCATCTTTCCTGTCCTCCAGGCTGTCCTGTTGGTCTATAGCTCTATCAACCTCCTCCTTCTCAGCCGCTGCTTCTGAATCCTCTTTGGTCTACATTGAGTGCAGAAAGAGAGTGATATCAGATGCTCCACATTGTGGAACATGACTCAGAGAGATTTACAGTGTAAGAGTGACCTGACATTTATATTCCACTGTTATTTTAAATTACATACTGCATAATAACTTTGTCCTAACCCGACTATGGTCTGACACAGCAATGGCACAGTCTTTGGTGTATTAGCTTTCAGGTATTAATTATAAGTGTATATACTTGTAAGTATATATTTCATGAGTCAGAACAAATAACAGCATAAAAGCATAACAGAGTGTGTAAACTATACAAAAATATAAATAGATAAACAGTATATCACAGGATTGATGCATCTGATTAATAAATAGTATGAAAACAAGGGGGATTGTCCATGTTTTGGGAAAGAAATGTATAAAGAATATACTTAAGTTACAGGTATTTTTGCTGAATTTCTGACCAGCAAAATATTCACATTTTGAATTACGTGTTCATATTCTATCTGGAAATTCATTTTGAATGAATAACCAATAATTTATTATATGATGTTTAATATACAACATATACAATATAATATATATTTTTTTAATATTCATGTTCTATTGGCAAATAAAATTTGTTTCTAATTTTTCTAATTGTAATCTTATTACAGGAAATACTAGATAAATCTGACTATATTTAAGATATTTGCACTTGCTAAGATGCCATTTTTGTGCAATGTAGTGCCATTATTTTAAATCACTGGATTTTTTCCATTGTCACTAATGTCATAAGCACAGGCCATTACACCAGTGACAGTAACACCAGTGACAAATTTCTAAAAAAATATTTATTTTCAGGGATGGCACACATCATTAATCACACAAGCGTCAATAAATTATTCTACTAAATCCTTTTTTCAAATTTAACAAAAATTAATAATTTAACTAAATATTCACAAGTAAATGAATAACTTCTAGAGTGTGGAGGGAACGTCAACTGGTGCTGGTTGAAATGACCACTCATTGTTCTGAACTTTTTGTGATTTCTAAATACATGTTTTTAAAATAGCTAACATAAATAAGTAAGGAATATTCTTAAATGTCTACAAAAGCCTCTAAAGAAGTAGAACTGGCTTGTAGGACACCTGGAAGTTTAAAAAAAAAAAAAAACTGAAAAAATAATTAAGATAATAAACACAATACTAAAGAATCAAACCATTTTTATTGCTTAGGAACCTTACCTTATAAACCTTATAAACCTTATAAAATGATATCTGTTATATCTGGGCTTTTTGAATAGTTTTAAACTATGACATGACCAATAATATAAGAGACAGGTTTTCACCATATTCTGAGAATCACTCACATAATGTTTAGGGAAGATTGCAACCTAGCAGCAGCTGTCACTTACATGGCTGCATGTCTCAGTCATACTGAGAATCTAATTTGGCTACAATCTGGTGATTTTTGCGCACTGTGACAACTGTGCTTTTGATAACAAGCGTGATTAATACAGCACGTGATTTTTTTCCTATACATCATTTAGTTTTAATTTTTACATTTATGCATACACCAGTAATGAAAAAATGACTGCATGTACGTGACTGTAGTTGCAATATCTGCTACAGAGTAAAGAGAACATATCATGCAATCTCTGTGTAGCTGAAAATCATTCCTCTGAAATGGGTCTGTGAAGCTGCTCGATACTATCTTTACCTCCAATCTCATTGTTTTTATGTGAACCATTTGATGAAACTTTATTTACAACCATACAGCAAAAATCAATGTGATAATCTTCAGGAAAATCAGTAAATCATCCTCTGATTTTATATAAAGCAATCATTCAGATCCAATCCAAAGAGCTTCTCTTTTCTCTCTTTTTTTTTTTTTTAACAAGCCCCAATCATTTTCCCAGCATCTGTCAGCTGTGGCGGTCACAGCACTAATGTCTCAAGGTTAAGAGCGGTGGGAATAATTCAGCCATTACTCGGTACATTCAGTAACCTGAAAATGTTTCTGAAGAAAGTAATTTGTGTGCGAGGCACAGCATCAAAATGGCCAATCATAAAAAAATACAAAACTGCTAGCCGAGTGACTGAGGGTCAGCACTTTGCTTACATCCTCAGGCACTAGGGGTTCAATCATAGGAGCCTCATCCAGCCGGGAGGATCGCAGTGGGGATGAGGAGAGACGCTTCTCCCACTCTGTTAAACCCGATATATTAGTGCCTCCCTCCAGGAAAGTCCTCTTCAGCTCACTGATATTGGTCTGGTGTTTGACCAGCTCATCGGGGGTTTTATCCACCTCCTGCGAAAACAGGAAAATTATTACTACTACTAGGGCTAATAATAATACTGTAAATGTCAATGCAAAGGTAAAGATTGGTGTCTGTCTCTTCCTGCACTCAGTACTAGCTCCTTCTCCTTACAATTAAAATAGTGAATGTACTTGGCCATCCATATTTTACAGTTTAAAAAAACTTTTTTTTTTTTTTTTTTTGCTTTTTATCTGCAGATTGGTCACTCAAGGGGTTAGATAATACTGTACACCATTCCACATTACGTCTGTTACCATGATTCAATGATTATCTGAGAAGTAGAAGAAGAAGAAGTAGTACTAAAGGGAAGAAGACTATAATGAGGAGAAGGAGACAGTGAAGGACAAGGCAGTCTAATAAGAAGAGTCATATGAATTACTGCAAGAACATTTTACTTGATAAACACAGCAAGGAGGAAAGCCAGAGACCTACATAATTATATTAAAGTGTAAAGCTATAAACTAAAGAGTGCATTATATTTAAAAGAAGCATATTAATAGGTTTCTAAAATGAAGTACATTAAAATGATTTTAGTTACACTGCCAACTGAAAGTTTTTGAATACCCTGTATCATTTTTGGTTAAACCTTATAAAATGGGTTCAAGGTCTAGCATTAAGAAATAAGTGCTAAGTGAACTAAGAAACTAACTTTTCATTTTATTAAAAAAATCTAGATCTGAATGAAAAAGACTGATCTGGATAGTTCAATACTAACACCATCTAATACAGGGGTTCCCAAACTAGGGGTCGCGACCCCACATGGGGCCACTTGATTTACAAAAAGGGCCGGGAGAGAAACTCAGAATCTCCACAAATGTTTCTTTCATTTACTTTACAAATTAGTATTGGAAATATTGAAGATAGATTTTATATGCTAATATGTTGAAACGTTACTGGGAGTCACATTCAGACAAGCCACATTTAACTTAATATAACTAAAATAACATGTTATTTTAGCCTTTTTCACTATTAGAGCCGCAATAAAAATGGACAAATTTCATCGTCCATCTACTTCTGCCGAACAAACGAGCGTCGTGTCTCAAATTGCAATACTTATGTACTATTCTAGACCATTAGTGAGTACTAACACTAACAGATTTTCTTATTACAGTTTAAAAGCCTATCATGTTGCCTTCAAAACTACCGAAAGGTCTGTTTTGTTTACCAGTCTTATACATTTTCTAGATTAATAAATATTTTTTAATAAGGTCAGATTTTTCGATTTGAGGTGCAGTCCATTACACCAATCATAATGGCGATGGAAAGTTTTAAGATAGACAGTGTGTTTAACATAACTGTGCATGAAATCTCTAAACACTTTACAGTTTGACTTGGAAACCTGATGGACAAGGATGTTTTGGCTTATCAGTTTTAAATATTATGTACATAAGATATGCAGCGAGTGTGTGAATAATGCCACATGTGCTACTTCTGCTTCTGCACGTGCATGCAAAATCATGCAATAGACTGTTAAGTGTGAGGAATATTCTGTTTATAGTCACTTATGTTACTGAGATAATAAAATGTTCATATGTTACTGTAGTCCTATATTACAAATTTGGAATATAGGGTGGCCAAGGCTTAGGGTCACAGAAAATTCATAATGTCCATTTGGGGTCATTTGTCCAAAAAATGTTTGGAAACCCCTGATCTAACACGAACTGTAAGACAAATGTAGATATACAGTAACTTATAGCAGCTGCTTCAGCAAATAAGCTAATAATAAAACACTCATTTAGTGTCTCATTACAATCTGATAGTGAACAATGAAGATGTCCTTAAATACAATGTATTCAATGGAACACTTGCTTAAACTTCCTTGTTTAATTGCCGGTAGTGGGTAAACTGTAATAAAATGTAAACGACAACTCCATGTATCCAAAAACTTTGTCTGGCAGTGTATGTAATATCCACATATAAACACAAATAAGTTCGTCTCTACTGTTAGTGTGGCTGCTATGTGGTTGCTATATAAAACAGTTGCTATTCTCAGTTGTTAGGAAAGAAAGCAAGCCAAACTTCCAGTTTCATCACTAATGCTGAACCACAATCACACAGTGCTATAAATGTAGTTTGAGACTGCAAATGTTAAGAGAATATCACAGCTATTATATATTTTATAACTGTTCTGTTGGACAAATTCAACATAGGCCTGGAGCTGAGCTACCACACCTACCATGCTACACACAAACATTTGATTTATAGGGTTTTGAATTCACTCCATGCACTACATCTCCCATTCCTTACCAACCTCCAGCATCAGCCTACTATGTCTGATAAACACATTTTCTCCTTTAATTCTCCTTCTAAAACTGGGCTGCAGCGAGAAAGAGACATTGATTTATCAACTGAGAGCTTCCTACTGTCACAAATGATGAGTTTTGTGAAGCAGCTTCTTTTTATCAACATTCTGGTAATATAATGTCGCTGGAAGTGTAGATGCTGCATACATCTCTCATCACAAGTGCTACCTCACATACTGAGCACATACACAATCAGGAAAAAAAAAAAAACCATTTTGTTATTCTAGACTGAGCTGGAAACTATATCAATTTTTTACAGTTTCTCAAACTGATAATGGTGCTACAGCTGTAACTATCCTGATATCTTTTTGCAATGAAACCCACAGCATTCACAGAGTCTTCTCACCTGGTTCCTTATTTCAGATTCGTCTTCCTGATCCGACTGCCAACAAGAAACACAAAATTGGACATTTGTCATATCAAGAAACAACAGCAGAGAGGTAATGCAGCAAATGTGACAGTGAAAATACAGAATGAATTGTTCGTAGATGATCCAATAGGTGAGAAATAATAGTGGCTGACTACATTTCTAAGCAAATGATTTTCATTTTAATATCTGCTTCCCTGCTAAGTGTACATCTATGGCTTATAAGGATCAAATACCTACAGTTTAGCGCTGTATAGCTACAGTGTCGAAACTGTAATTTAATAAGATGTAAAGCACAATTACTGAAATGTTCAATTGTGAACTGTATATATATATATATAGATATATAGATAGATAGATATGTATTAAAACTTTTCACTGTATTGCTAGGAAACTTGGAGCTTAAACTCAGGGCTGTAAAGCTTAAAAACTGGGTGATCTTGAGACAAATGAGTAATCTGTAGATACCCCTAAATCAATTTGTTAGTAGTAATACAATGACTAAGAAGTAAAAATATGTTGTCCATACACAATATCTTGTAACATAAAAAAAAAGAATAAATATACTTAATGAAAACAAACAAAGAAATAAATATATGTGCTGATATGTGTGAAAAGATGAGGAACTTCGATCTATATCACAAACCTCAGTAGCTGTCAATTCACCATCAATAGCAGTGTCTGTAAAATCAGTCTGTAATGTGCAAACAAGCACACATCCATTTGAATGCATGCAAAGAAAGAAATCAATCTATTATTTCTTGTATTCTTGTATATTACGCAGAAATTGCACTGTATTTTATATATATATATATATATATATATATATATATATATATGTATATGTTACAAATAAATTGCATGTATTTATATTCACCAGCACACTAACGCAAGTGCAATCACAGTGGTTGGAATTTTTTAAATTACCTCATTGCATTACATCCAATAATAAATCTGAGGAGAGTGCAATAAAAGGTGATTTTTAGAGACTTCATGGTGATTCTCGAAATTGACATATGACCTGATAAATTGACAGTTGTACTAGATGGTCATCACCTTAACACTCATTAGTCTAGGATACGGTATTGCGGTCATTATATTTCGTCTTATGCTGACCACACATTCATAACACATTAAACAGTTACTGAACATTATACCACAGCGCTGTTGAATTCTCTATTCTGATTGTCAGAAGGAATTGATTAATTTTCCATAATAGACAAGACAAATCATAGGTTTATATTAATGTGCTTGCTGTGATACATTATTGTTCCTATAGTATCAACTTGCACAAGGACTTGTATGGCAAACGCTCCACATACTGTAAACGGATTTTTTTTAAATTTTTTTTTTTTTAATGTGATGATATGGTGAAGTTTTCTGTAAGGAGACATTTATTTAGCATTTTGGTAAATCTGTAATGAAGTTTTCCGGCACAGGAAAGTCTTTAGGACAGAAGGCTTTGTGGCGTGTGGTTTCTCTGTATCATGACAAGCTGTAATTTTATTTGTCTTATTAACTTCAAGAGAGTGAAAAAAAGAGAGATGAGGGAATGAATGTTTATAGTTGTCATAACTAATAACAGGAACCAAGTTGTTTTGCGGATGTTCCACAACATCAAACCTAACAGTAAATGGATAAAATGTGTGTTGTAAAATGGGTCATTCTCAAACAAATAAAAAAATTGGTACTGTTGGCAACCTGCTGTGGTGTAAGAGGAAAAAAAAAAAACACTCTGAGACGCGCTGTTATTGGAAAATAATCGACACTGCCGCTGGCTGCATCACACCACCCTGTCATGTTTTATTCCTTATGTATCATACCAATAGCAAAATTCTATCAATAGCGTTGGTGATATTTGATCTACTTATCCTGATTTAAATGTAAAACAAAAGGGATATAGAAACTTTCTATCAAATCAAGATACATTATAGTTCATGATCTATATGTCAACTAAGAAACTCAAATAAAACTGAAATCCATTTCTGATTATTTTAGCACTATAACTCTAAACTCTAAAAGCAGTAAGTGTTTATTATGGCTCCATTTTGAATCACATGCCACACGTGACCCAACATTAGTATTGAGAAAGCAAAAATCTCTTCCTTTCAGCCTCTTCTTTTTCTCATGAGTTCTCTAGTTCTCCTGGGTATTAAACTAATAGCTTCACTCCCTGCAGTTATGTCACAAACAGTAATCTGTTTATTGAATGGCTTATGTGCACCCAAAGTTTTCCTAATAGCAGACTAGTCAAGTGTGGTAAATGTGCAACTCAAATTATTTTTAACATATAAACACACTCACATACTGAAGAAAGTATGGAACACATTTCACATTTAGATTTTTGTTAGTGTAGTATGAAATCAATTCAATTTCATTTTATGATTATTATTGTTTTTTTTGTTTTTAACTGAAATGCCATTATGCAATGGGTGTTCATTTATGAGTTTGCTGTGAAGAACTGCACAAAAGCCAATCATTAGTAGCAACAGGAAATGGCACACAACTGATATTTGCAGTTCATCTTATGTACATGATTGCAATTATCCTGTGGCCTAGTAGTGGACGGCTGTGCAAATGTTGATCTCCAACAGTACTGCATTACTTAGATGAGATGACTGCTCTTATAATTCCAAAATCAGTGAAATAATCCTGCAATCATCATACAGTTCGTTAAATAAAGTATGTTGTCATTAAATATATCAAACATATGAATTTGACTGCACTGTTAATCACTGGCAGCAGACATCGAGGATTGTGTGTGATTTTAGTCCGGGATTTGTTTGCGATTTGGTCCAGGATTTGTTTGTGATGACTTAGATTTCTTCTGGACCTGCTTTTAGCACTATGCTTTATGAATTACTGTTGGACAGAAAAACGTCTTAATATTAAATCGGCCAGTTAGGAGCTAACCTTGTAGCCTTACGATTCTTTATAGCCTCTGATAATGAATGGAGAATTCAATATAGATATTAAAACCTAAACAATAAACCTTATGTCAATGTTCAATTATTCATGAACTGCAAAGTATATAACATAATCAACAGACAAATATTACTACTTCATTTTGTTTGCAAGTGTTTAGTTGTAGAAAAATTTTCAGGAAAATGTCAATAAAAGGCATCATACCCTTGTGTCTTGTCGGACAGGAGTTGGTGGACTTGGCTGAGACACTTCTGTAGCCTTGGTCGTCTCGTCTTCCTCCTCCACAACAACATTTTCCACGAGCACCACTCCCTCCTCCTCTGATCTCTTCTCCTCTGCCTTCTTCTCTGGTGTAATTGTGGTGATGAGGTCACTCATGGCGATGCCCTTTGCAGCCCCGTACAATGCTGTGCCCATCTCTACACACACACACACACACACACACACACCTTTTTCATTCATTGCATAATAATTAAAATATGTAGTATGCAGTATGTTCAAAGCTTGGATGCTGATGTCATGACATTGCAATCAAAATGAGCAAAGCCAATGCATTCATTTTTAAACCTACAGGGATTATGAGAACAGCATCAAAGCAAAGGCGAAATTAATATACCAGACACACAAAAATGCAGCCCTCATTTCCAGATATTGGCCTTGATCTATGACAATAATCAAAAGCAATATCCAAGTAGCACAATAATGACTCTGTTGCATATATGGTGAAATATAAAGTCACAGTCAAAGCCCAGTAACCTTTTCATTCTGGTAACTATACAATATTGTGTTTTCTAATACTATTCTAAATATCTTTGAAATTCTGGCAAATCAAATAATTCCCATCTTTATAAATGTAGTTCCCTACTGGCATTTGGCAAAGAACAAATATACAGCAAGTGTTGATTAACTGAGATAAACTACCACTGAGTTCATGGTAGACATCAGGTTGCTCTATTTACAACTCATCTTAGTTTAGGACCATCACTGTTCACACTTGTTACAGTAGACATACAGGTCATCTAATCAGTTCACTGAAATGTTGTCATTCTTAAAACAAAGTTCGAAATAATTTCGCTGGCTGTATAGATTTAAAACAAACATTACTTTGCTTCTTCCCTAAATCATCATACTTACAGACTCATTTCTAACTTGAGGTAATTAATTCGTATTACTACTGCTTTTGGTTTAATTGTGGGTTTTGTGCATGAGGAAGCCTGAATAGAAATGCCATAAATTCCAAAGACATTTATATTTTTATGCCTGTATGAGGCTGAGGTTTGTGTATAAAGAGAAGGTGTGATAAATGGTGAGGAAAACAGGCTTGTCAAATACAATATACTGTAGCAGGTACTCATTAGAGTTTCTCCATGGTTACTCCTATAGTAGATAGATACACAGATAGCTATGTCAAAACAGTATTGTACAAGGGATGTTAGCCACCTCATTGAAGCTTTTACATTGTGGCACTTTCTGTGGCAACATCACAACCCACACACCACCGTACTAAAATTTAAATAAAAATAGTGCACATATGATAGCTTTTTCAGCATACCACTTTCAGTACGTTAGCTTTAAAGACACTTATTTTGCATTTTCTTTATCTGAATGAAGTTTTTGAAAAATGTCTTAAAAATTACTTACATTAAGATGAAATCCATGTCTAAGGATTAATTTACTTTGAAAACCCTTATTGCAGAGGTGTTATTGCAAACTGTGGGGCAAAAGAATTGCAGGGAGGCATGGGTACTTGAAAATACAAAAAAAAAAAAAAAAAAAGACTGTATCGAATCTGCCAACCATTACAGATATTGCATAGAAGCTCAACATTTTAACGAGAGTACGCAAGAAGATATGCCAAAAGAACAGTGTACATTTTTCATAATAAAAAATGATCTAATTAGCTAATCAACATATAAATATAAAATGACTGACAGTCCCATCCCCTTCCCCCATCTCACTTCAGTAAAGGCCAGTGGTCTCGTCTACACCGAGTTTCACATTTGAAAGATGGACTGGCGCAGTGCCCTTGCTTTCTGTCTCAGTAAATGGATAATGTTTTGAGTTCATTAATGTGAAATAAAACCTATCAAATCTACCACTTAGCTAACATTAGACACATACTGTATATATAGTTAACATCAGTTAAATATATATATTCAAGACACACCAAAAATATTCTCAACAAAACCAAGTGGGCCTCATGAGAAAAAAGTCACGAATATGAAAAGTTGAATATGTCTGCCTTATCATATAAAAATTCAAGTAAACAATTCAAAAAGGTGAGCCAACAAGCTCGATCACAAATTACACAAATGTAATATTATGGTGGCATACACAATAACATCCCTACATTCTTATGTTTCGTCCATGAATATCATACAGTACGTATGTTTTTTTTTTTTTTAAGTAGCTGTGGATATAAATTTTTACGTTTAGACTAAAGATTAGATTTATCCTGAATCCCTTTATGACTACATAGCCCAATGTCCTCAATTTACCCCGGGGAATGTCCTGAGATTTAGTCAACAAGATTACTTGGAAAATAGTGGTCAGTGGTATGAGCCATGCTGACAAATATTCCCAGAAGACAAAATATTAGAAAGCTAAGCAAGGGGAGACTGTAGCTAGCAGTGAGCTTGTACATGCTAGGCTAGCAGCTTAAACAGTCAAGAGCATGCAGAGCTGGCCAGAGGATTGCAGCAGATAGATAGGAGTACATCGCACTTATAACCTTCCAAACTAGCAAGCTTTTATTGTCTAGGCTGCAGGTTGAAGATGCACGTATCTACCTGCTGGTTTAGTGCCATTCATAGTGATTAGTGGTTTAGATCCTGGGACTACAGTCGCTGTGATATGGGGGATGCTCCGCTCAGCTGAAGAGAAAATCAACACCACAAGAAGACTTGCTAATTTTTTAAGCATATTTTGATATTTACAATATTCATTACTATCTCTGAAAAGTTAGTGGAAAAAAAATACATAAAACATATCAACTGCTATCTGTATAACAGTTGCATGTGCTAAAATCCTGCACATGCCTGAGGCCTTAAATGTGCAGTTTGTAGATTTCAATGGTGCTTCTCGACCTATAATAAAGAAATTTCATAGACACTATTCCTCCAAGCAACCACATTTTTGAACTGTTGCTCAAACTATGTCACAAGGCTTCCGAACACACTTGCAGGAAAATGCTAACTGCCCTCTTCCATACACATTAACTCACAGACACCCACGATTAGCTAGTGGGGAGAGAGAGACAGGAGAAAGTAACGCTATCCTTCCTATCCAGAGAGCACAGACAATTTTGCTCTCTTGAACTATCAGCTATGGATGGCTGTGGCAGTTTTTGTCAGACTTCAACTTACGATAGTGAAAATGTGTTTTTTTTTTTTTGTTTGTTTTTTTTGTGTTGCACCACTTGGGAGCAATCAATAGGCTGTTGTTCATAATTTATGGGCCTGAAATTTGCTTAATAGAGCTCTGCTCTCTTTCTTCCTAAAAGGCAGCCCACAAGGCATTCAAGTTATACCACTAGCTGCATGTGTTCATTTTGCGATGGCAAACTGAGGAGAATGAGCTGCAGAATGAGCTACATGACTGTTAAATGAAGTTAGTTCAGTGGTTATCTAAAAAGCTGTATGATGCAACAATAAGCAGTTAGCATAGGCATTGCTTTTTGAACGAAGCTCTAAAAGTGACAGGCAACTGGTAGACGGAAAAAAACAACAACTCCTATATCTACAGGATATATAATTTTGTAAACGCATTTGCTAGGACATTGCATGTAAAAGTTCTACCTAACCAGCAACTACTAGCTATTACTTAGAGGTGATAGTGCAAATTACTTTCTTAATAGCTCTCTTGCATGTTATACATTTTCTACATTCATGCTACCCAAAATCAACACAGAAGCTGATTTTGTCTTTATCATATATGCATGAAACATTGTTTATATTCATTATATATAAGTCAGAATGTCAATGTGATCCATATCCATATCCACTGAGATCCATATCCATATTGATGCATTGGAAGGTCTGATGCAGTGAAGGTCTTAAACCAAGTAATGAAATGATATTTTTTGCCTGATATTAAACCATTTTTCCTACTTGACTCTTTAATATATTAGGAGTGATATGCAGTTACAGAGGCAAAGGAAGTTTAACCACAACCCTCTCATACAGAAGAGCTAATTACAGAGGATGCAGATAATGGGAACTCACACAGGTCAATTAAGCTTACATTCCTCAAATCAATAGTTTCATTTTAGGATCATTTCATAAGTGAATTACTGTCATCAAGGGACATCAAGGGAATGTTTCTTCACTAAATCCAGGAGACAACATTAGTAGTCAAAACCACACTGTTAAGACTGAGAGTCAAAATCAAAAGTCTGCTGGCTTCCACAAGCTCTCGGGGAGCAATAAAATTTTAATTTATTCCATTAATTAGCAACACAGGGAGGAAAGCAAAGTGTAAGTGTGCATTTGGAAGCAGAAATTATAAAACAATACTAAGAAGAAAAATCCCTGTGGTGAGTCTTTCTGTTTTACTCTCAACAATGTGTTTCAGGAAAAGAAGGGTACAAAATAACGCTGGGTTCATCAGAGGAGCCGCCCCAGCACAGCAACAAGCGCTTCTCAGCAGAGACAACACAAAGCAACTTGGAAGACATTAATGGAGGTCTGGTACGAGCTGATAAAAACAGTGGGTAGAGAGAGAGTGAAGGCCATGCTGGATGAAAAAGGCAATGTGAACACAAAGGATAACACTGACACAAACTCCAGTGAGGCTGACTGACACGCTGCCATTAGCAGAAGCACAAAAACATGTTGGCATCATTGTGAGAAACAGCCTGGACTCCTAAAGTGTGCAGGCTCTTGGCCAAGATATGATTTAGAGAAAACAATGCCACCATTAAACACTTTATGTTAATGGAGAGTATAAATGCCAATAAAGCAAATTGTTTCTATTGATACGTCTGAAGATATTACAGTTAAAATTTTATTACAATTAGTTTAGTCAATTACATTACTCAAGACAATGTCCTATAGTAATTGACTACAGTGACTGGAATTGGTGGCAGGCATTGCTTAAAGACTGCCTTATTAGAGGAAATCATATATTAATAAAGTCACTGAATAGTACATCAGCTCTGCACTCATTAAACTTGACTAAAGGTAGAACTGATTAAAGTCTGATCTTCAAATTAGAGACACGTTTAATTGTACATTAATCAATTTTGCATTTTGGGCTTTAATTATAAAAGATATATTTGAATAATGTAATCCGTGTAGGCTCAGGTTTTCTCAGTATTAAACAACACATTTTAAAAATTAATGCCATAATGAGTTACAGCAATTTTTCTTACAGTTTTCATACAGTTCTGCTAATCACTACACGTCCTTATAACTGTATAGATTTAAGTTGCATAGCATCAAAAGATACTATGCATATGCACTGAATCTAGCTTCAGTAATTAAACACTCAACCATAGATTACAGATATATTGAATGAAAGACTGAACCAACCTCCATCTAGACTGCGGGACATGATGTAGCGTTTGCTGGTGGAGCGCTCAAAGTAGGGAGCTGGGCGAACTATTTGTGAACTGGCCCGTCTTGTTTGGACTTGGGTTCGGCCACTGTAGCGGAACTTGGAACCAAGAGTCAGGAACTTCTTGGGTGGAGTTTCAGGAGATACCAACCTGATAAATAATGTTCATATGCTTTGCTTACCTACTGGTATAAAGTGCTTATAGGTAAGTGCAACATTTCTGGATTCTCACATTACTAAATAGATTCCGAAATGTGACTTAATCCTTTACCAAAGTCAGGAAGCCTTTATAAATTGCACCTAAAATCCTTAAATTCTGTCAACATGCACTGATCAGCCATAACATTAAAAACACCTGCTTAATATTGTGTAGGTCCCCCTTGTGCCACCAAAACAGCTCTGATGCTTTGAGGCATGAACTCCACAAGATCTCTAAAGATGTGCTGTGGCCCCAAGACGTTTGTAGCAGATCCTTTAAGTCCTGTAAAGTTGTGAGGTGGTGCCCCAATGGATTGGACTTGTTCGTCCAGCACATCCCACAGATGCTCAATCAGATTGAGATCTGGGGAATTTGGAGGTCAAGTCAACACCCTGAACTCTTTGTCATGTTCCTCAAACATGTTCGTGTGGCAGGGCGCATTATCCTGCTGAAAGAGGCCACTGCCATTAGGGAATACCGTTGCCATGAAGGGGTGTACTTGGTCTGCAGCAATGTTTAATAAGGTGGTATTACGTGTCAAAGTAACATCCACACGAATGCCAGGACCCAAGGTTTCCCAGCAGAACATTGCCCAGAGCATCACATTGCCTCCGCCAGCTTGCTTTCTTCCCATAGTGCATCCTGGTGCCATCTCTTTCCCAGGTAAGCGATGTACACACACCTGGCCATCCATATGATGTCAAAGAAAACATGATTCATCAGACCAGGCCACCTTTTTCCATTGCACCATGGTCCAGTTTTGACACCCTTTTGGCAGTGGACAGGGGTCAGCATGGGCACTGTGATCGGTCTGTGGCTATGCAGCCTCATACGCAGCAAGCTGTGATGCACTGTGTGTTTTGACACCTTTCTATCATAGCCAGCATTAACTTTTTCAGCAATCTGTTCTACTGTAGCTCTTCTGTGGGATTGGACCAGACAGGCTAGCCTTCACTCCCCATGCGCATCAGTGAGCCTTGGGCGCCCATGACCCTGTCACCGGTTCACCAGTTGTCCTTCCTTGGACCACTTTTGGTAGGTTCTGACTACTGCATACCGGGAACACCCCACACCTGCTGTTTTGGAGATGCTCTGACCCAGTCGTCTAGCCATCACAATTTGGCCCTTTGTCAAAGTCGCTCAGATCCTTATGCTTGCCCATTTTTCCTGCTTCCAACATATCAACTTTGAGAACTGACTGTTCACTTGCTACCTAATATATCCCACCCCTTGACAGGTGCCACTGTAGCGAGATAATCAATGTTATTCACCCGTCAGTGGTTTTAATGTTATAGCTGATCGGTGTATATGCTTCTTTCTTGTTTAGGCTTGAATACCTGCTAAAAAGAAGTGGCTATAGGTCATATAATAAATGGATTAAAATGCACGTTACTTAACATATAATGTATAACTGTTGATATGGTGAAGCTTTTTGTAGATGTTTAATTAACATTTATGGAAGGAGTCTCCAGTGTCAGCACTTGGTAACAGTGAGAGGTAAAGCTGTTCTGATACAGAAAAGTCTAAGGCCAAAGGACTTTGAGCTTTACGGTTACTCGGTAACGTGACAAACTGGATTTTATTAACTTCAAGAGAAAGTGAAGGAATGACTGTTTATAGCTGCTATAATTTAAGTGATACCAGCAACTAACTTGTTTCATAAACATTCCACAAAAAAGTAACTATAAACTGATAAATACATGACAAATCATTCTTTAATAAAAAAATATTCTTTGGCAAATTGCTGTGGTGTAAGAGGAATAAAACACTTCAGGACATGCTGTAATAGGAAAATAATCATCTTTAGGGTCTTACTGTCACTCAACATCACAGCACCCCCCTCAGTGATTATTTGCCTATAGCAGCATGCCCTGCCATTTTTATTATTTACGTAACTCCTATTTCTAAATCATGTAAATCTAACAATTGACTGAAGGTTATTTATAATCTATGCAGATGTAGTAGAACTACTCAAGTGCTAATTCTCCCACCCTCATAATTCTCACCTGAAAAAGGTGTGGTGCTCCACGCAAACCTTCCAGAGTCTCTTAGCTGCTCTATGGTTGGGAAGTTTAAAGCCGATCGTGCTTTCAAACTGCTCAAACTAGACATTAGTGACATACACAAAACACATTTCATATATTTGTCAGCATTTTGCATTAAAAGGGTCATCCTCTGGCCATCCTTAAGCTCTGAATTCACCTCTCCAGGTCGGATTTTGATGTAGAAGTTATTCCTCTTGTAGGAGATCTTGAGGACTTTGGGCCAAGCAAACCTGTTGATACGCAGCCGGTCTCGGTAGATGAGGAGGCCAGATGAACACACTCCTAGCATTATCTCCACCCCCTCTGAATCCTGAGAAGTGATTAGATAGATAAATTTGGGACAATGCCTCATAAACAAAGAGACAACAATCACAGGAGAAACAGCTGAAGTTTTCTGAGTGGCTCCAAAGTAATATGTCAAATTTTATAGAAAAAAAAAAACTTTCAGTAGAGAACTGCAATCTCTGGCGATGTATCAAGCCTGTCAGAAAAGTTTTTTTTTTTTTTTTAACCAATGGTTGATCAGAACGTAAAATGACTTGGAAACAGTGTGGCACTGCAATAACATCACGTTGAGTGTACAGATGTGAAGAAAATTGAATATGGAACCAATGTTGAGCAGCCCATGAGGTAAGACCCCTGAGAGAGAAGAAAATGCACTAGACATTCAGCAGGCAATGTGGAGCCTAATCTGGCTCATTTTTGGGCTGTGTAAATATCATTGGTCAGCCCCACATGTCCTTATGCTACAACTGTGTGCTGTACTAGCACGGCATCTGATTCTCCGACAGGTCCGTTTCAAATGATTGCACACAGACGAATGCAATTGTGTTTCTCATCTGGGCGATAGGTTATCACAATGTTGGTTACTGAGATTTTTCAGGCATTCAGAATATGACATCATAAAAATAAAAAGCCTTTCAAAGATGCACTGTTACTATCTACTCAATGCAACATCTAGGGTAAACAAATCACAACTGTTGAGGCTTTGCACCCATTAATTATTAGGAATATTAAAACCACAAAAAAATAAACATTACAGCAAGCTTTCAGGAAGTTTTCAGGGGAAGATAATGGATGTCATAAATACAAGTGGGTGTTTGACACATCCTGATGTGACTAATGCTATTTGTTAATGTGGTGTTTAATTGATAATGATGGAGTCCTTTTAAAATGTTTCCCAACTAATGAATGGTTTACAGAGCTGATGGAAATGATAGCTTGTACCTTATTACGCTGGGACTGAACAATGTGTTTCTATCATAACATGTGAAACATGTGGAGCTATGAGGAGATCTTTCTCTGGGGAATATAACCTCCACATACAGGCATACTGAGAATAGGCAGTGGGCCACAATAGTGCACGTATTGTGGCCAAATCAGCTGCAGCTCAGACAATGGGACTCTTCACTCCATGGTCATGCACGAAGACTAGGGTCAGACGGAAGAAGCATACACACACATACAAGGACACACAGATGCACGAATGCAGCCTTACCTCTCCTTTAGCTGGAGACAAGCACTCAAAGAAGCTTCCTACCAACTAGGCCATTCAGTAAGAAAAGGGGAAAAAGAAGAGGGCTGATCTAATCAAATTGAGGGACAGTTTCCATGCTCATCATTGCTTGTTCTCTTGTTATTTCAGATGAGACCGCTCAATGACCATTTATGGTATGATATGTGCCGTCTGAACTCTTACACACCATCAACTGAAGATGAAAAATCACTGGGGTTACCAGTTTTATGAAAGTTCGTAATTTTTTTTTTTCAACTGTGTGGCCACTTGTTTTGAAATTAACCTGTAATGAAACAATCATTAATGCTTCCATGCTCTATAATAAGTCTAACTCTATAGTAAGCGAAACATGTTTTCATAAGCAAATGTAATTAAATATACTGATAAAACTAAATTGCAATATGAGAGATGACCTAATATGCTTCATCAGCTGACAGATTATATTTAAAGCCACTCACTATGAAATTAATTTGAGAGATTGAGAATGTTTACCTCGTAATTGCCTACTCAGCCCTAAGGGGAGCATCATTATATCAAATTGCACATCTAAACTACCATTTCTTTCCAATAAGGATTACATTTGTTTTGATGACTGCTGTCTACTGAAAGTTGTATTGCTTGTCATACTGAAGTATTAGAGAAGTAGATAAAATGGTAGGTTTCTGGACAATGTTATCTACTTTGGAAAAGGCTACAGAGGTAAATGTATTACTTTCTGTCTCCATAGCATAACAATGTTAGAACTGGCTTAAGCTATGGAGCATTTATATATGATTTTCTGATTTTCTGTTAACTCTTTGACCCTGTCATGCACTAAAAAACATCTCAGCTTTGCTCATGAACCAGCAGCAGAGAGCAAATGAATTTGTTATACATGTTTGCAAAATTGTGCCTTTGCTGTGCTAGAGGTGATTATTCTTAACACCGTACTACTGCACTTCAGACACAAAATGCAGCAAAAACGCACATAAAACAAAAGAACAACACAACATAAAATTATGTCACTTATAAGGGGATTATAGTTTTAGAAACATAAATGGTTAACAGTGTGATGGGAAAACATACATTTTGCAGGCATTCTTGGCATTAATATATGATATATGATTTAGGAGACTATGAACTATACACATACATATACACATGCACTCTGTCACTATGTGTGTGCAGCCTGGGAAAACTCTTCACATGGTGAAAATATGTTTCTAGAAGTAAAGTTCTACCATTTTAAAATCTGAGAGGAGAAAAGGAGAAAAAAGAATCCTGACAGCGACTCAGGAGCATCACAGACATTTTTACCTGACTACGCACTGAATTAATTAGGCTTATGTCCATTTCACTACAGCGAGTAACTATCCATCAAATTGATCAAAGCCTGACATTCACTGTGTGAGGAAAGCATAGCTTCATTGTCTTTGGACAGACTGTTTTTAACTACAGTGTTTGTTAAACTGACTTCTTACCCAAGACAACCTTTGCCAGAAGATCACCTAAAACATTTCCATATCATTCTGGTGAAATACTGTATATTTATGCTTTTTTAAACGCATATTAAAGTTGGGAATTCAAAGCATGTTTGTGTCTTTTTCAGCTATTTGTTAGACATCAGCCACAGTGGCATCCGACACGTATTCCCAGGCCACCACATGTATAACCAGAAATTAGGATGATCTCAAGGTGAAGACTGCTTTTATATATATATATATATATTTGGTGCCCTGATAGTCCCGAATGTACTGATGGAAACATGAAGTGCAGAATTCAAGAGTCCAAGCTGAGTTATGCTACAAGCTACTAAATGACTCCTGCTCCTGCCTTCGTAGGGTGGTGTAACAGATGCACAGAGGTTCTTTACCTTGGCATGATGGAGGTCCACTCCATACATAGACAGCTTTTTGACATTCTCTAGGAAGTGCATTTCAGCCTCAGCTGGCATCATCCCTCTGATGAAAGATGGACAGTATTACATATTTTCCAAACACCATACTGATTGTATTAGAGCCATGGAATTTCTCACTGCTGAAACTAAGATGCTAAACATTTAATTAAGATAAATCACACACAAAATATACAGTTATATCAATGTATCTTGGAAGAGGGTACGTAAAGCGCACTTGTAGGTTTTGTGGAGCTCCATGACCTTCTCTTCGAGTTCCTTGGTTTGGTTTGGAGCAAAGCGGAACTCGCTGACGTAGTCTGCGCTGTACTCATCTGGATCGTAATCTCCCAGTTCTGACTGGACTATGTATGAACCAAGCACTGTGTGTGTGGCAAAGGAGCAGGGAAGACGGCCAGACACCACATCATCTCTCAACTGCAGGCATAGGTAATACCTATACAGAGAGAAACAATCAGACAACAATAAAAAAAGCATACCTTACTGAGTACAGATGCAAGTACAATTGAAAATATCAGAAAGAAAGTAGCTACATACTGTGGAACTGTTCAACTAAATAAAAACAATACCACTCAAAATGCTTACACTGGATTAATTCAATAGATTAGAAATACAATGACACAGTAACAGGGTCAACAGTTCTCCGAATAATTCTCCTTGTCAGTTTGAGTGTTTTCGTGAGTGCAATGCAATGAATTGCTCTGACCTTGTGATGTCCTCAGAGAGCTGAGCAGGGTCTGGAGGATAAAACTTCACATTGAAGGAAAAATTCCAGGCAACTCCTAAATGAAAAAGAACGGAAAATAAATCACCCAGAGCAATATGAATGCTAAGACTCTACTGAAAGTTTTTTCATTTCTTTTGCCTTTCATTTCTTTGGCCAAAATGTCCAGGATAGCAGGTCATAAGATTTAAAAAGAGGGATACAAAATTAACAGAGAGACTAAGATTATAAAATAAAAATGAAAATAAATGAATCACATCACAAAGCAGTGACAGGACAGCCTATGGACGTTGTATAGACTAAGGCATTTAACATAGCACAAACCAGGTTATGCTTAAAGCTGTTTACAGTAAATGTCATTCTTACTATACTGTAGTTCCTCCAGCTCTCTATGCATAGTGAATAAATGTATTCATGCCATGCCACAATATTTCTGCACAACTAAATAAACTGATAATTAGTAATTATGGTGTGGTCTTATGCCTTGTGTTATTTTCTACGTATTTTCTAAGTTTTCCTTTTTCTAACGACGATTGGCTTTGCACAATAGTGGCTCCTGTAAATTTGGATTACAACAACTGTTTAAATGAACTGCTCCATTCAGGCTGGTTATAAATCTATTAATTATATAAAAAGCTCCCTAGTTTGTTTACAACATACTATATAAGAATATATATATAATTTCTGTCTAGACTTGTCAAAAGTGTATCAAGACTCAAGACTCAAGATTACATGCAGTCTAGCTTTAGCCTGATGCTTACTAAAAGCACAGTGGATGTGCATTCCCTCAGAATCAACTGCAAACACTGAATAGTCATTAGTCATTAATTTTTAAATCTCAGCCTTAGGTGACAAAAATATTTTCCATTAAAAAAAACTGAATATAATGATCTACATATAGCACATATAAAAATAATACTTAAAACTGCTACGCTGTAAGCACTCACCCCTGATTTGCTTCTTCATGTCTTTGGCTGGGTCCAACCAGTTCTGTGAACATAAAAAAAACCTCTCAGTTTTTTAAAAAAAGGGTGTTATTTCTTTTCAAAACTTTAAAGAAATCGAATGCCTACCTTTTGATTTTCTACATCACGGAATGTGATACCAAAGTAGTCCTTCTCCAGAAGGTTAAGATGCTCACAGACTTTGTCAAAAAGCACCTGGCCTTTGTCTCGTTTCTGTGGACAGAGGAATTCTGTGTCAGCTCCATCCTCATATCACATTACATTATGCTCTAGTCACAATACATTCAATAACTGGTTTTGACTGGAGACATTCTGACACAATGCAAATAACAACACAGTAACTTCAACAAGTGTTGCATCAAGAATTGTTTTCGGTCACACTAAAACACTTAGAATTAAGTTAAACACATCATCATCTGGTTTCCGAGTGATGCAACAGAAAGGTGTTCACCCTATCGTCCTGAGATCACAAGTTTGAATTCCGATGGTGCCACAGGCATTTACAGTCGGTAGTCATGGCAAAGTCATGGCAAAATTGGCCATGCTCTTTGAGTGGGAGGGATGGCATACTCTCTCTCCCCTAACAATCACAGATACCAATCATGGGCATCTGTAAGCTCATGCATGTGAAAGGGGTTGGATAGCGCTTTCCTCCGAGTGTGTTATATTTCCACATCCGGTTTTCCTGGCGGCACATGATAGCCTTCGCTACTGGGTTGGTAGCTGTTGTATGATAGGGAAGACCTAAATGGTGGGTGGGAACTGACCAAGACTAGAATTAGGGAGAAAATATGGGAAAGTCAAAATAAATAAATAAATAAATAAATATCATCATCTTAGTCCATATCATGTACATTGTGTATATAACATATAGTGCCAAACTCTGACAAGTTGATGCATTTTGCATGTTCACAGAATTCTAAATCAAGCTGTTTCTGGAGAAAATCAATATCTGTTTTCTGCAGATACCACAATTATTAAGGTGCTCTTGTATAATAAATGGATGTAATCTAATAACCTTCATGTGAAAAACACAACCAACTCTGAGAAATTCTACGGTTACTGAGTCCCTTAAGTCTAAAAATAAGATTTCAGAGCACTGTGGGGAATGCGGTTTGGTATTTAATACATTGCTCAAAAGTGCTTAATACACTGCTCAAAGAAACAGAAATTTAATTATCAATCATCAAGATGTATCACAAAGGTCCTTGTGGGGAAGATATCTGCAGACTTACGCAAAGATTACATATTTGCAGAATAACACATCTTTTTATGTTAAAATGTATTTTTTTTTTTACACATCATTAATAAAACTAATTAAACAAGGCTGTATGTTGAGCGTTGCCTTAAATTGGATTTAATACTGCACAAAACAATTTCATTACAGTACAATTAAAAATGGTCATTTTCTCCATATTTCACTTAACTGCATTTGACACTGCCTTGGAATATTTAAGCACTGAATTCCAGTTTCACACTGACCATTCTCCTGAAAAGCTGTAGTTATTGGGAAAGCCATTTTCAGCCTTTTTGTGGCAGGTGAGGACCAATGCGTTACTGTCTGGGAAAGCATTTCAGTGATAGTACTCCTCACCCCCAGAGACAGTCTGATGCACATAAAGGGCAGTAAATGAGGGACCGGCTGTTACTCTTCTCCCTTACATTGCTCCTTTTTTCCTCCCTTTTCCAGCCAATATAATAATGGCAGCAGTTTCTCAGTGTGTGCTAAAAGGCCAGCAGCCACAAATAAGCCCTAGCATAAACTGTTATTACTCTCAGCCATTAGCACGTAGTAATAATGGCACATATTAAGCAGTGGGACTCCAAGCCCTGAAATTATTAGGGTTATGTTGTTCATATTTTTTATTTCACACATGCTAAATCTTTCTGTTCAAGCTATGTTATGACCGATGAAACACAAGGTCTTGATCCCAACCCAAATAATATGTGATCAAATTTAACACCAAAAGCTTTTGGGTAGGGATGTAAAAGTGAACTTTTTCCATTTGTGATACAATATTGATATCAGCACTCAGAAATCAGAGAATATCACCTGATACTGAAATACAGAAATTAAGAAATGCAAGTTTCTGTTGCCAGGTTAAGCTAAACAACAGAGGACTGATGGCAGAGCACTTTAAGACAGTTTGTGTCATGTGTCCATGTGCATGATCTCTGCATCATGTCAGTCAATGTATGGGGCATTCATGGCATATAAATATGTCAAATCTAAACTGATACCAAAGTAGTGTTATAGACTGATATCAGCCCCACTACTGATAGTCAATAGAGGATTGAGGCATCTCCACTCCTTGGTGTGATAACACATTGATAAGCATGTAACCAACCAGCACATAAAACCCACTGATCCAACCTGATTCCTTGAGCCAAGGGATCAATGTGGATTTGTGAGACTGCAGTAGATATTACACAGGGACAAATCAACCATACACAGTCTCCATTACACTGAGTCTACAACTTGTCTTCACTTCAATATATACTACTGTAGAATATATATTGATATGATTAGAAGTACCTTCATTTTACCTCCATAATTCTGTTCTTACAATGAACTAAACCACATGCAGTAACAATCCTCAGTTCTTTAAGTGTTTTGATGTTCATCATGAGAGCTATAGGGCACTTTCTATGCTGCAGAAGCGTACTGCAGGCACTTGGAAAAAAGACCTCATTACGATACAAGCTAATGGGTTCACAACTGTGTGTAATGGCAGATGAGCCTAGAAAAAATAGAACATGAACAAAGAAAGAGAGGGAGGGGAATACAGAGAGGAGGGGGATGAGAAGGACAGAGTCATATGAAAAATGAATGATTCCATGGAAATGACCGGCTCTCTTGTGCATCCACAATGCTTCTGTTTCTAAATCACCAGGCCCTTTCGAATAATGTTTTATAAAATGTTAATAAATACACAAGCACTGACTTGAAATCTTGAAATGGGTGGTATTTCCTACCTTATACTAAGAGCTTTATCTCTCACACCCATTGTCCATGAGTCAGGAGATTTGTAGGCTTCTGATATGTTAGATTAATTGTAAAGAACCATTGAGGCAAAGCAGCATTGTTTTGTTTTGTAACAGACACATGACAACTTGACTAATCATCAATGTTGCTAGAGTAGGTTATATAATCACCAACCACATACACAGACAAACACACACAGACACACGATTTAGATTCGCAGCAAGATTTTTTTGCATTTCCCATTTTCCCAGGCACATTTTACACTCTAGTAGGTGATGAGACTTTCAGACCAAAGCAGCTAATACGTTATCATTTTACATCAGCTTAAATGTTTAACAGTATATGTGCTACTCCAGCCCTAATAGTTTTCCCATTTGTTAGTGATTTTACTGTAGCTGTGCTACTCTGGCAGTTATAATAGTTTGCCTATTTACCAAGTGCTTTTTCATTGCTACAGAAATATCATTGTTATACGGCCAGATTTACCTTTCATCTTCTCGCCTTGTACATGTTGGACCACGTGTACACCATATGGAGATACCCACTTAGCAGTTTGTGTCTATGACCAAAGCTACAGGTAACCTGTCCCCCATCGCTGGCTATATCATCCTATCATCGCTTCTGCTGCAGGAAGTGCATTTTTATACATTCTGATGTTGTTTTTCTGGTGAAATACTACAGATCTACACAGGAAATGCTAGGTCTGAGTTGGTTTTACCTAATTAGCTCTCCGTGACCATGAAATTGGTTACACAATTCACTGACATTAAGTTTTCATTTCATTAAGATTCACTGAGACATTATTGTATTTGCCAGTCATATTCAACCAGATTGCTAAGTGCACCTGGACTTACTATGACCTATCTGAAAAGGGCCCTAGAACTAGAGCCCAGTATAGGATCTTCCTCTTGCACCGGACCCTCCTCCTTACTAGCCTATTCAAGATGGTGGTCTGAAATGGGTGTCTCAGAAACTGCCTTACTGTGATTATTAACTTCAGCAAATAGAGTGGAACTGCAATAAGATCACTTTACATACACTGGTGGCCAGATGACTCTGAGGTGAGATTGTGACTGAACTTGGAGCATTCCTTGATGTGACAGTTATACCCTACTATACTATTTAGACTAGACATTGGCCATCTGATCCTTAGACAAACTGTTCAGCTGTTTGACAGGAAAGGCTCCCTTGTCTAAGCAGAAACTGGCCCACTGGGTGGTGGATATCATCGCCATGGTTTGTAAGCAGGCGGGATTAACAGCCCCTACCTGCTCATTTCAATCTATTAGGAATGTCTCCAGCTCATGGGGATTACTTGCAGTGCTGCTATCTGAACATTGCTATGCACTTTCTCCAAGTTCTACAAGTTTAACTTTAACCTTCCCAGTGAACTAAACTGTGCTTCTATGAAGCCTGGTAAACCGTCACGGTTCCATGTAATTTAAGACAAGAGGCAACTTGGTGCAAGAAGGTTCCAGAGAAAGATGGCTGTATGACAGTGGTATTTACTTATTTTTTGTGTGTCATATATCACTTCATGACATTGTTGGAAGGTTTCAACATGTGTGTGCATGTGCACACAAAGGTTTCCGGGTGATTCTGGCCTCCCCGGCAGTTATTCACGGTTCATAGCCCATTAGTCACAAAATTAGGGATAATTTAACTATTATGCTTATTGTTTAATAGACAATTATTTAATAGTAACCACCAGACTTGTGTGACCATAGCACAGTTGCAGGAAAGTTCACCACTGGTGAGGAGTGTGGGGGATTAGCATTTTGTTCTTTGCACTACCCATCTTCAAGATGCGCTCACTATGGATTAGCTGCGAGTCAAAAAGCTATTTTTTCAGACTCAATTTTGTGAAAATATATTAATATTAAAAGGCCTAGGGCCACCCTGGTCAGCATATCATGGCTATCTGTCTCACTGCTAACAAGTTACTGTGTAGTATTTTTATCCCAATGTCATAGTAAATGTACGAATCATACAATGCTACAAAACAAAGAGAATTTCCTCCATGCCTGTTTAAACTGAGAATTCTTGCTACACTTCACACATACATTTGTCTCTGTGGTGGAGTTTTGAAAGATAAGCTGCAAACGGTCGCTCTCTCTTCGTAACAAACCGGCGGCTTATCACTCATTATCTGTATGCAGCCAACTAACTATGTGGCACAGTGCAGTAAGAAGACAGTTAACTACTTAGGCATCCTGTAATTTAACTTACAGCCTAGGGAGGATTGTTTAAAATTACATTATGTTTAAATGTAGAATGTAATGGTACAGCTCATGTAATGTGGGCTGTAAAGATTTTTGTGTCATCACTTTATATTGCCTAGTACACTCCACACACTGCAGACAATAAAGGCTTAAAGTTTTGTGCCAAACACTTTGCTTGTGTGTGTTGGCAGAAGTTTAAATATTTGAATATTTTTTATTTAATATTTTGCCTGAAAAATTCTTATTCTGTACTAACACATTACAAAGCGGTTATGACAAGGTTTCAGACTAACAGAACTAAAACTAAATTAGACTATACCAAAAGCGGTCTCCGCAATACCATTTTAGAAGCAAGAAAACGTAATCATTTTTCCAGTACAGATACATACACTAATCCAGCCAAATCTATTAGCTGAAACTAAAACTGCACTGAGCAGTTTGGATTCTAGCTCTTCGCAGAGGTCATTTAGCCCTCAGCACTGTCCTATGCAGACAGCAACTATAAGACATTAAACAAATGCATTTTGACAGATTTATACAGCCTGACAAATGGAACTCAAGTCAAGAGACGTTGCAGGAGACTCTTTACGTGATTGAAAAGAGTAATTAGAAAACATATCACAGTGACAGTACAGGCATTTAATTCAACTACATAAAACAGAAGGCCACTCTTCTGAGAAATAACTACGACTACATTTCAACACTATACTGTATATATTTTTACTTGAAGTATTATTATAATAATTTATGTGATATGATTCTTACATATAGGGGTATGGATGAAATTAGTTGTATCCTCATACTGCAGTATTTTAATATTATGCCACTAGCTTATTGCAGCTGCTTAGCTAACTAGCGCTTTCAGTCTGAGCATTAACAGGATTCTTTCCTTTTCCTCATGAAAAACAATTTTCAGGACTTTTCCAGATTGCCTTTTAAATTATTCTAGATGTTTTATGTTCTGTTTTCTTTCTCATTTTTAATCCTTTTTTGTTCAAAGGTTCACTTGGTACCAGAGCACATTGGGCCGAGTTCAGTGATTGACTTTGTGATAAAATTTGATGTCATTTGTTCCGGATACTTGCGTCAAGAGAGGAACAGACCTGTCAGCTGATCACTGCTTGGTGGTTGTTACACAGGACACCAGCCAGATATACCTGTTAAACCCAGGATTCAGGCTTCAGTAAGAGACAAATTTGGTTCCCACCTCTGAAAACATTTTTGCCTTGTACTGAGTGAGAGCTAGAGTTAATATCTACATATTGTTATTTGTTTATTTATTATTTTATATTTAATATTTTTATTTGTGGATGATGATGTTCTCTTGGCACCAGTCTATGTGGACCTCTGACATGCGCTTGAACAGTTCGATGCTGAGTGTGAAGAGGCTGAGATAAAGATCTGCACCTCCAAGTCCAAGGCCATGATCCTCTCCCAGAAAAGAGTGAGATGCTCCTTTCAGATGAAGGGAGAAAATTTGCCCCAGTAGAAGAGTTTAAGTGACAGAAAAATTGAAGTAATGGAAGAGTATGAGATTGACAAACACATCATGTCAGAGGCAGATCTACATACCTATCCTTATCTATGGTCACAAGTTATAGGCAGTGATGGAAAGAATAAGGTCACAGACAGCAGGAATAAGGACTACTTGTGATAGAATAAGGAACTTAGCAGTCTGGGAGACACTTGGAGTAGTGCCGCTTCTCTCCCAAATCAACAATGGTTTGGGCACCTTATAAGGATGCTTCCTGGTTGGCTTCTGCTAGGGCTGTATCAGAGACCTCCCATTGATGGAAACCCTGGACCAGAACCAGTAACAGACTGGCCCAAACAGTATTTGCTTTGCAAAAAACTGCCATCATATCAAATGTAATTGATGTCTACTACAATAGGCTATAAATGAAGCTGAAGGTGCAGCTGTAGCTTGATGGAGTAGGTGGTAAGCCTAGAAAATGTGATGGAGTAGGATATAAGCCTACAGTTATCAGTTATTTTGCTTTGCTGTATGTCTGGTCATTTTTTTGCTTGGTAAGTTTTGGCATAATTTGTTATCCACTTTCTGGTTCATATAGGAGTGTCTAAGATCTTACCTGCATAAGATCTCACCTGTTTAAGAGTGACACCTCCATAAAAATGCTTTGCAGCAGATGGCAGTCCATAAAAGCTATAAATGCTTTGTTTCCTTGTTGAAGTAAATTGAAGATTGAAATCAAAAACCCAACTATAAAAACAAAACTGATGCTCTAGCTCAATGGGACAAATAGTGAAAGGGACAAAACAAATTAAACATAAGGTTGGATGATTTTGAAAAAAATCATAATTTCTAGTCCTTATGAAGGAAAAAGGGAAGCTTCACTCACTTCCACCACACAGGTGTAGTCCGAGCCATCCAGAAGTGTGACTTTGCACTGCATATTTTTGGGCTTCTTGGTCACCTTGATGGGAGACCTGGAGAGCTTGCTGGAAGTGGACTTGTAGGGGGTGGACTCGTCCTCAGTCGAATGCTGATCGGTTTTCCCCTGTGCAACACCTCCTGCCTCTCTTGCACCGTTCTGCTCAGGAGGGAACAGAGAAAGAAAATGGTCTCAATCTTCTAAACCTCACGTACACATATAGACTAAATAGACTTTAAACTGGTGATGGTAATGGGTCAGAGGCATTTCTCTACTTTGCTACATCTTAACAGTATGTGTGTGTGGGTGTGTGTTTGGAGATGATCAAGTTCTTAACCAAGGACTTACAACAAATAAGCTCATTTCATATTGGTTATTATTTTAACAACAACCTAACTGGTTGATGTGATTTGCAGTAATTGGGTTTGGGTGAGCACAAGTTAATAGAGCAGAATTAAAATTGTGTGAAATATGTATGTTTGTTAGCCTTCAAGCCTTAAAATATAGCCTTAGTATTAGTGAACATGGATTTTTCTAAGGTTTTTAGTTCCCTCCCTCAAATCTAATTCTAAACTGATGCATGTTAAATAGTCCAGAAAATTTCAGAGCATGTACATTACTAAAATACACGAGTTTCCCAATTTACCCCTCAATCTCTAAAGGGTTGAAGTTGTCAATTAAGGAGTATGCTGAAATAAATACAAAATACCCTTATGCCTTGGATTTAGAAACCAGATGCTACCTGCTCTTTTTTAACCGGCGTGCTATGGGCAGCTGCAGGTGGAAGCTGGTCGTCGAAGGGCGGGGCTGTGTGGGGCGGAGCCGCACCTGCCCCCTGCTGCTCCGGCTTGCCTTCTAACTCTGAATTTGGCTCTATCGTCATGGTAATTCACGCTGTAACAAGAACAATAACAGTGTGATTAACAGACTTATTGTAAATGCAAGTACACATACTATTATCAGTTACCAGACATATTTGTAGAATACGCTGTATAAGAATGCATAAAAATGAGAACTCGAAAACCTAAATGTCAACGGTGCTGCTAAGGCAGTGCACTTCGAGATACTACAACATTTAACAGAGATGTTAGGATTACAGTATGTAAGGCCACACCTCTGGAACTGCTTTGAAATTGCAACGACTTCATGTTCTACATTTATGGGTGTTACAAACAGCTGCAAATTCACAAGTAGTTGTCAGTCAGTACTGGGAACATTGACACTATGTACACAGACTAGCAATACTGCCGCAATCAAAGATATTGCTGGAGACTGGAGGTTTTATAACTAAAATGCCCAAAGCTGATCAACAGCTACTATTTTTAAATACTGAATACATTAAATACTGAAGGTTGAATGATAGACAGGACATTTTGTCACCAAGAACATTATGCTACTCTTCGGGATGGTGTTCACAACATATCTAACTGCTCAGTAACAAAAGGTAGTATTTATTTAATATGATCATAGAGGATAAAGCTGACATATTTCCTCAAACATTAGACTGTTCTCACCTCTTGTGACTGCAAGTAAAAAATGCTGGCAATGAAATGAAAACTCATATACAGGTGCTAAAAGATTCACTTCAATTTATTTCCAGTTGGATGGATATGCGTCTCAAGTACAACAATTATTTCTCAGTGGAGTGACAGACAGCACACACTCAATCTAAAAACATAGACAGACAACTCCTTCCAAAACATACTGCACTTGTAGAAAGGATAGGCAACTGCAGAAGAGGCTTGCCAGCCTTTTTCAATTTTTAACTGCAACTGAATACCAAATACTAAATCATACACACCAAAAAAGAGACAGTCTGAGGCAAAGAGAAATCGAGACATTTACAAAAACAATACCATCAATCAGATCAATTCTAATAACAGGTCTGAGTTATTTGGAAAATTAATCTCAAATTACTGGAGAACAAGGTCTGTAATTTATTTGGTAATGGCATGCTTTATGTGCTTACATACAAGTTGTCCACTAACTACCAAGTACCTTCAGAATCATCATCACAACAACTTGCTAAGCTTTCCGAGGCATTTAAGACAATTGTACACGTGCCACTGTGCAAGAAAATTCTGCACTTGTTTTTAAATACATTTCATCTGCGTGAACGTGGTGCCGTTTTGTGGACAGTGTAGAGCAGCATGAGAGGAAGGATCACTGTGTAAAATGATAGGTGTGCATGTCCCATCCCTCTGTGCTCTATTTTAAGGTATTAGACTTATGGTGGCTGCTGGGTGTGTGACATACAGACTAACGTAGCCCTAACTCTCCCTACGACACTTTACACTGCAGGAAATACAACAGCATGGCCCTGCGACAGGTGCCAGTTACAAATAAGTGCATTTGAATAAATACATCTACTGTGTTTGCAAAGCATTAACATGATGTTTACTCCAAAAGCACAAGAAAATGGTCAAAAACCCAACTGGGACTCAGGGGGCTAGCTGCTGTAGCCTAGCTGCAAATGCCATGCCTACCTCCTAAAATATGCACAAAGCTGGGAAAAAAGAGAGCTAAAAATAGTCCTCCTCAAGCAGCGAGTACCATCACAGGCAGTAGCGGGAGATATTCATGGCAAAATCACTCGATAATTTACGGTTACTGTGTGTTGCATCTTTAACACCTACCTAGTGTCACAAGATTCATGAGTGAAATATTTTTTAAAAAATAAATAAATAAATAAATTCATAAGAAAGCTCCCCTGCCAAATCTAAGTTGAATAACAAAAACTAAACATCACATTTATATTGTCCTTTAAATATAATTTCTTCTTGAATATGCAGAAAAATATACAGAATGCAAGCAATTTCCTTTTTAGCAAACCACTCCTGCAGACCGAACATTACTTCATTACAAATTACAAACAAAGAAGACATTTTAAATTAAAAATAAATATAATGTTTTTTAATAACTGAAATAGATTGTTATTATATAAGTTATGATATACACTCACTTTCCACTTTAATAGGAACACCTTTACACAACCACATTTATGCAGTTATCAGTCAATCGTGCGGCAGCAGCGCAGTGTGTAAAATCATGCAGATACAGATCAAGAGCTTCAGTTAATGTTCACATGAAACATCTGAGGCTATCATGGGCACACACTCACTGAAACAGGACAGCTGAAGACTGGAAAAAAGACCAGGTGATTTTTTTCTAATCTTCAGCTGTCTAGTTTGGGTGAGTCTGTGCCCATGAGAGCCTCAGATTCCTTTCTTGGCTGACAGGAGTGGAACCCAATGTGGTCTTCTGCTGTTGTAGCCCATCCACCTCAAGGTTTGATGTTTTGTGCATCCTGAGATGCTTTTCTGCTCACCACGGTTGTAAAGAGTGATTATTTGAGTTACTATAGACTTCCTTCTAGGCAATTTTTCTCTGAACTGTCTTATTAACAACTCATTATACTGTGTAAACTCTCAAGACTGTTGTGTGTGAAAATCCCAGGACATCAGCAGTATCTGAAATACTCAAACCAGCCCATCTGGCACCAACATCCATTCCATGGTTAAAGTCACAGATCACACTTTTCCCCCATTCAGTTGTTTGATGTGAACATTAACTGCAGCTCTTGACCTGTATCTGCATAATGTTATGCGTTGTGCTGCTTCCACATGATTAACTGATTAGATATCTGCATGTATGTGCAGACGTTTCTAATGAAGTGGGCAGTAAGTATAAGCTAATGGTTTTGCCAGCAGTAGCCTTTATAGTTAAGTGAAGACAGAATGCAGGCATTGAGCCTCAACTACGCCGTCATTGGCTTTTTCCAGAATACGTTTTAACACCATCACATGACTTTGATTACTGACTAACCGATCAGAGCACTTTGGAAGTGAGAGCAGACGAATTAAAAGTTCCTGCAATAGAAAGAGTATGAGTGATTTTCAGGTGATGAGTAATGTCACGCTGTGTGCACAAACAGTGGGGACACTGCGATGGAAAATCATGGTTTTTTGCATCGTTCAGTCTTTTGCGCCGTCACATACAGTAGCATTCTATATGGATTATGTTTGATTCTTATCTAAAAGTGCTCCCAACCAGTATATACGAAATTTATATATCAAGAGGAATTACAACACACTGAAAAAGTTCATGGATCAACAGGCCAGAATTTCTACTTAAGTAAAATATGTAAGGTCAACAAAAAGTAAACAGGAAAATAATAAAAGGTTTATGTTAAACTCTTTAAATAAAAATTATGTGCATTTAAAAACTTAATTTAAGTAACACGGACCTTATATCAATGTGTAAAAGCTACATATTTACTTAAGTGGGAATTCTGCTCTTAATTTAAATATGTTGATCCATGAATTATTTTTTTCTGAGCAGGTATACTCAGGTATACAACTGTCATATTACCCAGTACTATTGTCATGTCCCATGAAGATGACAAAAAGTATTCTCTTTATCCGTTATACCTGACCCATCTTGAGTCTTGGAACTCATGGCTGTGTTAAATTTCTTTCGGTTAAACTGTCAGAGCCGATGACTGTCACTCAATATGTGAAGCTCAAATCATGTTGAAGAGGGTAGCCATCTTATACATTTTCATCTTCCATTTCTCTGATGACAGATTGATTGAACCACTGAGGTGAGGTCGATAGAAGTGACAGTACTGAGTGAGCACAGGCAATGATTTTATATTTAGTGTACCGTTATCTATCGTTACACAAATGGGCCTAACTGCATTGAATTCAGGGTCTAGCCATATTTATTAAGAACTCTGCATACTACAAAGTGTGCACTCATTATAAAAAACATTTCTTTTTATGCAAATATTTAACAAATCAAATGAGTAAGACATTTCTTTTTAAATAAACGGGTTATTTTGAAGCGTTTTTCTCTCACATGCTGAACAACCTCAACTATTTTTTTTATGTGCTCCATTCATATCATATTATAAAATATTTTCTCTGTATAATAATTTAATTCAAAGTGTTTCATTTGATATTTTTGATGTTTTGTGCTCACACTGAACTTAAATAATTTGCTGTTGCATTTCTAACAACTGAAAGCGTTGCTTTAGGTTGATGATGTGATGCTAGTAATTTAAACGTTATTACAAGACCATTATATTTTGATGCATTTATAACTTACTTGTATGTATTGTATCCAACACACTAAGAATTATAAGAATACTGGTTTTAACTGACAGACAGATCTGCAGGCTTCTTCATTAAAATATTTATACAGGTATTCATCGGGTTTTTTTAAACCACATTGGATGTGGTAATAATGATATAATGCATGGCAGAGAAGTTTAAAGAATCATTTTAGCATTATATGTCTGATTTGAATACTATAGTTTTTAGACTATAGACGTGTTAAAAATTGTGGGCTGCTGTTCACACTCCATCTCTCTCCTTTCTTCTTACAAGTGTTAATGAGTGAGATAGATTTGCTGGGCGATCACCATTAGTCTAATTCTATCCTTTCCAGATTCTTTGCGAAAACACTATAAACGGATGCAGATTCAGTTGTGGTCTCATCTGATTTATCAAACAAAATGCAACAAGTCGAGCTGCAAGGGAGCTCTGGTAACACAAAAACACAATATATGCCTGAATAATATGTACAGTATTTCAGTATTCATTCTCCAAAGCACTCAAGCAATATATGTACACGTTTGATATAATATTTCAACAACAAATCTACAAAACCACAATCCATAAGATTATAATCCTTGAAATGTAAAAAAATGTATGGCTGAATGTTTACGGGGGGAAAAAAAACCTAATTATATATATATAGTATGTTCCACAAGAGATTGATCAGAGTGAAATCTTGTCATTGGTCAGTACAGACATACAAAATAACTACATATAGTAACTAAATATGCTTGAAGACGCTGTAGCAGATACACCAGTGTGTATCTCAAATTTTTTTTTAGCACTTTCTGAGTTTGGCTTTTATTGTTGTATTGCACAATTGTACCTCAAACCCATTATTTTTGATTAATGGGTGATTAACTCTGCAGCCTGGTGGTAAAGCTCTCCACAAATCCTCAACTAAATCCAGTCTGCTATCCCTTAAAGAGCTGTCAATAAGCATCTTGTTCCATTTCAATAACTGCATGCTTTTCTCACATGAACATAAAATAAAAAAAAAAAACAGCCCCAGAGAACACACTCTCACTTTACTTCCATGCCTGTATGTGTGTGTGCCTGTGTGTATGTGCGAATGTGTGCACTCTAAAATAGGTCACACTCACGCTGTGGCATGACCAGCAGCAGTGCTATGATAAGCTCCCCACGTCATCACTACTGCACAGGTGAATGGGAGCAGATTAATGGACTTGATTTCCATAGTAACCAATAATATGGACAGTTCAGACGTCAATACACATCGACAAAATTGCTTTCATCCACTCCAGAGGTTTCAGTCCACAGTAAAAAGCTGGACTTGGCAATAAAGCAGTAAATGTCATTGACATTAAAAAGGAGAAGTCTAATAGCAAAACAGTTTTTGGACAAACATAATGGGCTAAGCATCACATAAAATAGGAAGTGCGTGTTCTAGTTAGAAGAAATATTGCATTAATGCCTAAACAAGCATGAGTCTCAAGACCTATTACTAGTTCCCGTAATGGAAAACTCTGGAAACATGTTGACATTTTTCAACTTCAAGCCTAAACTGCAAGATAGCACTGCCATTGGAAAAGACAAATAATTTGTGAGAAAAAAAAAGAGAATGTTTATGAGTCAACATTTATCCCCAAAATGTAACTATCAAGTTTCCACCTAACATCAGCATATAACTGTGTTCATATAAAACATTATAACATCTTTTCCTAATATTTAATAAAACTCAAACAGGTGGTGCGATCTATTATTTTTAATTCACTAAAAATTGAAAAAAAAAAAAAAAATTCATACTTTTGGATGCATGGTACATTTATGTAGTCAGTTGTTTCTTTCCATGTTTGTTTGGAGAAATCTGGGCTGTCAAAAACAAAAATCCCAAAATTCATATAATTTCCACTTTTAGGCGGATGAAAGGTTTTCCCCAGTCAGAGGGTGGGAATTACAAAGGTGGGAAAGTAGAAATGAAATGCAGCATATGCCATCACCTATAATGTAGCACAATATTATTATATTACTAATATTACTAAAATTCTATTATTATTGTTCTACATTTTTACTATGACTAAAAGTGGCCACACAGGGGAAATACCACGCAGACTGAATCCAAAACTGGAGAACTGTTAGGAAAGTTTTAGTTAAATCTACTTTTACTGCAGTGTTTACTGACACTGCTTGCTGCTATTGTAGTTCTGTATTATATTGTACTATAATGTAGGTGGACAAACATACTAACCGTTAATCACTAACATTATGTATTGTTAACTAACAAGCATGAATAGCTAAAAGATTCCTGTCACCACATCATTATTCCTTTTAATAATTACTTAATAATTACTGTGTCGGTCGATAATAGATCTAAAGCCCTTGGGATTATTTTGTGATACCACATCAATTTAAGATCATACTTACCACTCTGAAATTAATTATATAAGGAAGTAGTAAGAAAACCTTTGTTTTCAACGGAAAAAAAAATTGTACTGGTGCTGTGGTTAAAAAACAAACCAAGACAAAAACAAAAAACAAAAAACAAAAAAAACACATCATCCAAACAGCAATATCTATCATTTAAAAAAAACCCTCAAAGTGAGTTAAAAAGAAAAATCACATTTTTGAGCTCTGGAGTTTTTAAAAGTCTGTGTCTTCATTGGCCAGTGTAGATGTTAAAAACACAGAGAGAATCATAGTGATAAAGCAGCCACACTTAAAAATAGCCTGTTCCATGTAACACAGGTTGTCACACATAGTTGAACTCTATGTAACATACATGAAAAAGATGAACCTCGGGACAGAGAGAGAGCGCGAGAGAGCATAATACAGATCAAACAGTGTGTGTGTGTGTGGTAGTGAAAGAGAGGTAAAGAAAGAAAGAAGTCGGATCCTAGGAGACTGATGGAAGAAGATTAAAGCACTAGCCTGCTGAAGAGTCTCTTCATCACATTTTGACACAGCATCAAAGAAAGCAAACAGGAAGCCAACAGCTGTGTTTCCTCTTCCTCTACCAGAATTACTATTTTAATTCCTTGGAGAAGGATAAATATAACCCTGGGACTGATGAGTACACACAAGAGACAGTCTTCAAGAGGCACAGGATCCAGACTCAGTAAGAGTCTTTATGAGAATCCTTACAAAGAGCAATAAAAACTATTTTATTTCAAATTACATGACAGTTCTTGTTGTTTTCATGTTGATTCAAATGTCATAGTATTACAACAACACATTATGTGTGATTTCCTCACCTAGAATGTTATTTAGTCATCTTTCTGAGAATTCTATCACCTGTCCAGAAATACTAATGGAAATGTCACAAAGCACAACACACTTTCCCGCTACACGCCTTGCAATCTAACTGTCATGCTAGAAAATAAGTTTACTGCATCCATGCGACAGATGTTATCTTCAGTGCTTGAATATAAAGCTCAAAGTTTGAATTTTAAAGAAGATTTTATCAGCTTATAAAATCTATCAAATTCAACATGTATGTTTAAAGATACTTTAAAGATACCTAAAGATAATCAGGTTGCCTGCAGATTCATTACCAATGTCTAAACGTACCTCCTAAATAAACTCAAGGAGGAGCTGGGTTGACCTTTTTACCATTTTCTGCACCCACTCCACATTTTATGTGGCAGGACAGTAGGGGGGCATCAGCAAAGGACCAAATTTAAACGCAGCACAATATCACTGCAGGAAGAACATATAAATATTGCAACAGGCCAGACACAGCCTAAATTTGAATATCTGTTTGAGCAAAATAAAATGTCTGAACCTGTATTGGAAGGAGACTTCACTTTGTGCTCTCCTTGAATAAAATAAAAATTAGCCATCATTAGCAAACCTTTCCACAGTGCAACTTTGTACAGTATATGATCATATTTAAAGTTCTAGACACAGGGTTGTTTTTTTTTGTTGTTTTTTTTTTTATAAAGAAGACTAGCAGGGCATCTGGTTGGGAATAAAGGTGTACATCAGAACTAGGATACCACGGGATGCAACTAAACAGGAAAAAATTTCCTTTCGTTTGGGCATGAGCAAGCTTGAATCTTGAAGTTTCCAGGACAAAGAGCAAAGAACCTGAGACACTGTGTGATACAGGGTCACTAGTTTGTTTATACTTTGGGAAACAGTATCTGCTAAATTCATTAGAAAATATTACGTGCAAAAATAATAACTGCGTGAGCAAGATTAAAAAACAGTCCTAGCTGAGACGTTATTGTATTTCTACATCTGGGGTCCCCCACCAGATGGGTCCCCCATTCAGATTTAAATCTGAATATATAGTATATAGATATTTCAAGCATTAAACAGATACAGATACAGATACATTGGGTTGCACCCCTACTGCATACAAAAGTATAGGATAGCAAAGTATTGAGTAGCAACACAGAAAAACATCAACGCTCTTCATGAAAGTTCAAACTAAGGCTTTAATCTTAGAACATGCATTTTCAGTAAAACTTTCAATGCTTAAAGTGTAGTGAAGCAGCGAAACCATATAACTTGCTTGTTGCCTCAGTGACAGCCTGGAAAATTTGCAGTGTATCAGTAAATCAGGACTCAGCTGTGCTATTCTACGTGTATCTAATCTCACAGTTTGAGACGATTTAAAGCTTTAGATTGAAAGCCTTGCAGCATAACAACAACAGTACCTTTACAGCCAGTGCACATTTCAATAATGCAAGCACAGCGAAAACTCAGTAGAAAAACAACTCACTGAAATGGCATATGTTTGGCAGTGGACCAAGTTCCTCCCATCAGTGATCTATGAGTGGCTATGCTCTTCAGTAAACACTGAGGCACAACAGGATCGCAGCTGCTATGGGCTGCAGTAGAGAAGGTCTTGCTGAATGCGCTGTGCTCCTTACCACCCGTGCACAGAAGGCTATAATTAGAATATGTGATCTGATGCCAGTATATATCCTTATCATGCTGAGCCAGAACAGCTGGCAAGACTGAGTAGGGGTGTGTGTGTTACACATTCATTTGGCCATACACGGGCCATCAGTGTGTGACCGCTATCTCATGGCTGAGAGCAGGCATACATGCACTGACCTTCTGAAGACCAGTGTGGAAGTGAACTTCCAGGTCAAAACAGGTTAAAATTTAAGGATGTGCTATTTGGTCAAATGCTTGATAAAAAAAATTGCTAGGACTTAAGTCATGCAATGACTCTATATACCCTATTATATTTGAGCTCTTAACAAAACCGTGATGTGTGCCAGTCTTGGGCTGACTGGAAAAACATTGATTCCTGTTCTTGGCTGATAGGAGTAGAACCTGACGTTGTGTGTGTTCTGAGATGATTTTCCACTCATCACATTTGTAAAGAGTGGTTAGAGTTATAATAGCCTTCCTGTTAGCTCAAACTGGTCTGGACATTCTCCTCTGACCTCTCTCATCAATAAGATGTTTCTGCCCACAGAATTACGCTCACTGGATTTTTTGTTTTATTTATTTTTTTGTTTTACACTACTCTGTGTAAACCCTATGGACTGCTGTGTGTGTGAAAATCCCAGGACATTAGCACCAAACAACCATGCTACAGTCAAAGTCACTGAGATCATATTTTTTTCCTCCATTGTGATGTTTGACGTGAACATTAACTGAAGCTCTTTACCTGTACCTGCATGATATTATGCATTGCATTGCTGCCACATGATTGGATAATTGCATGAATATGCAGATGTACAGGTGTTCCTAATATAGTGGTCAGTAAGTATGTATAGACTATAGTTAATCGAGGACTATACTTTTTTTTTTCCTTTACTTTTTGGATATTATTTTTTTTCCTCAACCACATCAAGTAAACATTTTTCTGCTTGCCACGAGCAGTATAGCTCGTGGTTTATACTTAGAAACAATGTAAAATGCAATGTTTCTATTCTATGTTATGGTCCTAGATGAAAGCGCTACCCGTCACTGAAAATGTTGCTGATCTAATATTGGTCAGTGGTAATGCATTTACAATATTCTAATTGGGCAGCACAGAGTGAATGCTCCATAAATTTGCAGACTTTGTCCAGAACAGCATATTGAAGTGCTTTGTAGTATTCATGGAAAACATATACTCATGCTAGTATAAATAGCTCAAGGTCTATGAATACCATTAAGTCAAAACCCTGTGCATGTAAATCTCACCCAGTGTGAACTGTGAACCTGGACTGCACAATAAATAAAGGTAATGGTTCCATTTCTGGAAGCATTTACTCCCTGTTGTGTGATACTGAACTTTAATTTATTTAAAACATACGTAATAAAAAATAATAATATATATAAAAAAAGTTTATCAATTATCAATCAATGCTAAGTACTCATGCCCATACATACTACATATGTAATTTCTGTTATTGCCTATGAATTTGGTTGGCGTGGTTAGCACATTTATGTGTTTGCTTTTGTACTCTGAAACTCTTTATTCCTGTATCTGGTAGAGTGAGCTTGGATATGTAAATGAATGTGTCAGAACAGACAGATCCTTAAGGTAATTGCGTTGCTAATTTGAGCACCTCAGTGACAAGCCCCAGCCAGCTTGTAACTGAAGTTCTGTACTACCAGTGATGAGGTGATAATTAATGTCAAATCCCAATCTAGGATGGTCAGACAGTACATTCTTCTTCAGCCAAAGTCATAAATGTTTAAATGTTTAGTGATCTAGCCACACAGGATTATATGCTACCAATTTATTCTTTTCAGATTTTATAAACTTTAATATGCACTTAGAAATGGATTTTCTTCTCCGTTAGCTTTAAAGATGCCTTGAGAAAAGAATTAATTTATTAATAACAACATATTACAGCATGAAATAATAGACATCTGGAACAAACACCTACATGCTGCCAGGAATATCTCATAATAACTGCTTTGTGCTAATGCTGAGGTTAAATTCCTCCATGTGAACTGCAAGTTCTTCTTAATACAATCTCACCATGTTACCTTGCTACTTGCACCCTTACATACAAATCTTCAACAGAATGCAGATATTCTATTTTCAAAAGCAAAAAAATGTCCACACACACACACACACACACACACACACACACACACACACACAAAAAGATAATTCATTTTTGAATTAGCTTTCCTTAGCCATCAGGCCAAAGCTCTTAATTCGACCATCTCTCCCCCTTAAGCTTTTATTTGGAGAAAAAGCCCAGAACAGGCTGAGCTCAGAAGTGCTTCAACCAATTACCCACTAAACCATAATGCATCTGGTCCCTATTTAAATGGCCTCATGCCCCCCTTCTTCTTAGAGGAAATGGAGAGCATCTCCTGTGGAGACGAAACAGTCCACTCAAGTGAAGGTTGGAACATCTCTTACCTCAACAGGAGTTAAGGTAAGATACTTAAAACAACATGATCATCTGATCTTAAAAAAGAGAGAGGAACCTCTGTACTGGCGAACTCTCAGATTGAGCTTTGTTTGTCTTCCTCTGCAGCACAGTTAAGATTGATTCATTTGGATTTAAATCGTTAACTTTGTTATTTACATTGGTGCAGCTCATTTAAACCAATGAATGCATCGGTTTGCATATTTAGGCAGTATTTTTTGTTGTACCGTTCCACAGCCATACGTTATTCTGTTAGATTAAAAAGCTGAGCATAAGAAAAACTATAGCCTGAAGATGTATTAGCATGCAGATTAAAAGGATTAACTGATAGAATAGTTACTAATACAATCTAAAAATAGTACAAAATAAATTGGAGTTAAATTAAGGTTAAGCCTGCCTTAAAGCAGGTTTGGCATTTCCAGTGGAAGCCTTCATAAAACATTCTTGAAAGCAAGAAATGCAGGTGGACAGTTTATAATTAGAAATCTAAACCAAAACATATTTCAAGCAAAATTACAACAGTTCATAAATAATTGTACTGTTCTATGTCAGTGAACTCAAATTGCTGTTGATTTGAACAGACAGCTAATCTGTTCTTATCAAGTCCTCCAAGGAAAAGAAGGATGCGAATGTGATCCTGGTCAGGGTCACAATCTCGAGGCTATTCCTGCCTCATGCCCAGGGAATTCACACAAGATGGGACGCCAGACCATAACGGAGCACCTAACACACACATGCACTTACACACATATACACCCAGCATAGCAAATCCACCTACTAGCATGTTTTTGGGAGGAGGGAGGAAACCTGAGAACCTGGAGGAAACCTACACAGACACTAGGAGAACCTGCACAGAAACCCCACAAAGAACAGTAACCCGAGCTCAGGATCACAATCAGGTAACTTTAAACTTCAACTATAATTGTTAACTAAGCTATCCTACAAACCATAAAATGTAAAGTTTTCTTAACCCGGGAATGGTTTTTGCGGATAGCACCGTACAAAATAAATACTGCCCACCCTTCAAAGGAATTAATTAAGATTAATTTTAGCTAGATACAATATACAGTCAGGTCCATATGTATTTGGACAGTGACACAATTCTCATAATTTTGCCTCTGTACACCATCACAATGGATTTGAAATGAAGCAATCAAGATGTGATTGAAGTGTAGACTTTCAGCTTTAATTCAAGGGGCTTAACAAAAATATTGCATTAACCATTTAGTAATTGGAGTACCTCCATTTTCACAGGCTCAAAAGTAACTGAACAAACTAACAATCATAAATATTAGGATTATTTTTAATACTTGGACGCAAATCCTTTGCAGTCAACGACTGCCTGAAGTCTGGAACCCATGGACATCACCAAATGCTGAGTTTCAAGGCCTAACCTAAAGTTTCTGCTGTCTCTCTGATAGGTCTGTTTTGTAATTGTCCAATTACATTTGAGCCTGCGAAAATGGAGGTACTCTGTAAAAAACAAAAATGGTTGTAATTCTTAAACAATTAATGCAGTATTTCTGTTAAACTCCTTGAATTAAAGCTGAAAGTCCACATTTCAATCACATCTTGATTGCTTCATTTCAAATCCATTGTTGTGGTGTACAGAGGGAAAATAACAAACATTGCATCGCTGTCCAAATACTTATGGACTTCACTGTGGATAAATAAGGAATAATGCACAACAGACTGTGCTGTTATACACAGAGTGCAAGTGGAGCAACAGTGCTGTGGTGTAAGTTACAAATAATGTGTTTTTATATTAATTTCATTTTTCAATGCACCAACAATAAATATATGGCTAGATGTCAGCTTGATCCATCTGTTATAAAGTAAATACAATATAATAAGCTGAAGAAGCAATTTAATTTTTATCTATAAAAATGTGAGTGAACATGAAGGCAGATTGTTTTAACAATTTATATCATGTTTAATTCATGTTATTAACACTGCATGGATTCTGACACATAATTATGCACAGTGGCAATTCCATTAAGTGGTTATAAATAAACAACTTCTCTATCTGTTCTTATCACCGGCATCTGCTACATCATGCTTTCAGAAGTTAGTATTAACACAAAAAGGAATAAAAACTTAATTTGTTTACCACTGCCACTGTTTTATAGACTACTTTGGGATATACTGGGATTATTTTCTTTGGGGCTGTTACATTCATGTTTATTTCATTTTTATTGCATTTCTCATTTCCTGTGTCAGATATGGCTCAAGAGGAGCAGGAAATTGAAGTGTACATAATAGCATCTCTGAGTCATCCCAGGTATATGGAAGTTGTTTTCGAGTTTGTTTTATTCATGGCAAGCATTAATGTTACAAATGACCTGGTCAATCTAAATGCAACTGAAAACTAGAAAACACTTCGGTCTAGCGCTTTTAACAGCACCCCTCCTCTGATAAGAAATGTAAGGCAGTCTGGGAAAACATGTCAGATGTCAATGTGGCTGAATACTGGAAAACGGCCAAAAATAATAATAAAAATTAAAATCATGTTTTGACCAAAATGTAGTTTAACTACAAATTGTATACTTTATATCTATTCATATCTACCTTAAGAATATATACACAAATATGTACTATACTATATATATCTCCATTGTGGTGGTGTATAAAGGCAAAATCACAAAAACTCTGTCACTGTCCAAATACTTCTGGACCTGTGTGTACATGTACACACACACACACACACACACACACACACACATACGTGTGTGTGTGTGTGTGTGTGTGTGTATATATATATATATATATATATATTGTGTTCAAATTGTTAGATAGTTACATGCCAAAGCAAAACAGACGTAAGCCTAATCAATCAGTGTGTAATCAGTTACCAGCTCTCGAAATGTCTCAGAAAACAGAAAAAAACGGAAAAAAACAGAACTCACTGAATTAATCAATGAATTATATACTTACTGAATCATTTCACATTATTATGTGATTAGTTGAATAAAGTGACGAAGATGAGGCTTGTGTTTAAAATAGCTTTCGTGATGAGACAGAGACTGGTGCATGTTGCTGATAAAGTGCTGGTAAAGCTCAAAGTAATTACTTACTTCCCTTGTAATTTTTTAAAATTTGGCAGTATTGCACTTTTTCCATAAGTAAATTACGTTATAGATATTGAGGTAGGTGGGGCGGCTTTAAGTGGAATTGGAATGAAATCTTTAAATGAGATCTTTTTTTTTTCCCTTTTGCACTTTTGGGGGGTAACCAGGCTTAGAAAAGAAAGCTTTACTTCTTGTTGAGATATATGTAAAAGAGAAAGATATTTCGGTTCAGGAACGCCTGTAGCTTTCAGCACTAAGTACAGCAGAAAATGTCCAAATCTGAGCATGTGAAGGGTTTTCCCAGGCTGCCACACATATATATTAATCTGATAAAACATATCTTGGGAAGATGTGAAATGCCAGTACTTAAAAACAGGTGCTATGAAGAAAGCTGCAACAAGCTGCTGAGTGAAACAATTTATTTGTGAGGGGCCACTTCCTGAGAACTACAGCATCAGAAATTCCTTGGAGATGCTCAATTTGAGCTCTCCATTCTAACCACCATCAGCCAGCGGACTGATCAAATGAGCAAGATGAGATTCAGCAGAAATTTCAGTGTAAGTGAACGTTCAGTTTCTGATGTTGCAGCTGATTAAGTTATCCTGTAGACAGGGCACATATTATATCTGGTGCGGCTGCCCTTCAGAAATGTCACAGGCTTTTTGAAACAAAGTGCTTTTATGTTGTGAAGTAAAAGTCTTCTTTAAAAATCTGCACCATATTTTTTTTTGTATATTATTGTGCACAAATGGGTATACTCTTCATGAAAAGTTAAGGGTCTGGCTAGCATTCAGTATTATTGTCCTAATGCATTTGTTTTTTTTTTCTTTTAAACTTTATGCAGCAAATGGCACGTCCCAAAATATAGATTCACCAACTCATGAGTAGAGATGTAAATACACATCACACATAACAAGCAGGAGCTGTGCTATCTACCACATGTTAATATATGAAGTGTTTGCTTTTTCTAAGGACTGATGTCATCATCACATTTCCGAACAAGGTTATCTAGCCCTTGATTCATCAGATCTATTCTACACTTGATTACCATTATATTTATAACATATTGCTCACACATGGCCTTACTAATGCTTGATGATAAATACTTGGCCAGTAAAATAGAAGATTCATATTCAGCACAGTGACAAGACAGTTTTCTAAAGATTTAAAAAAAAAACAGATTTAAAGAAGTAAATAAAGCTTATTGTGGAGATCTATCTGTCTCTTTGAATGTCCCTCTGTCTCTTCCTTCAATTACCAATTGCAATTACCATACCATTAATTTGGGTATTTATCAAGTGTAAACTTTGAGCCAAGAATTTCATTTTAATCCCACTGAATACCAATACTAAAAGAAAGCTTCTTGTTAGAGTCATGATTCTTACATACAGAAACTGAACCATGCAGCTGTAAGTCAGTTCCTTACACCAACCTGCATCTGAACACCAAGTATGTACACTTTGCACTTTATTCTAAAGCAATGAGGCAATATAAAATATTAATATAACTCTATTTACTCTATGTAGCTGTATGTTACGTGATGCTTTTTAAAGAGTTTATATGCTAACGGTATATCAGCAAATTATGTTGCGTTCCAAGCAAATATTGATTTAAAAAAAATTATGCTTGATAGCTCCAACTTTGGACCACAATGCTTTTCAATTTTTGCAGTAAAAAAATATAAACTTATTAAAATATAAAGATTAAGAAACAGGTTGTAGAGCTATGCTGGCTACCTAATTAAACACAACGGTTTAGCAGGTTTTATCATGTAGGGTGAAACACCTGTCTCTGCAAGCATTATAGTTTCATGTCAGTCAATAAACATTTTAACAGTTTAAAACCTTTTAAGACCAATGTTTAGTATTAATGATATCCCACCATATTAATGTGACGTTGCTGTGATTTTTGCATTCCACTGCACTTTGGAATGGAAGCTGGAAATTGCATATTCTGATTTTTTTTTTTTAGTTTGAAATAAAACAGTGGTTAAACATTACAATTCAATACTGCAATGAGGTTATAGCAATTATATTTGCTACCTAATAAAGACAGTGAGACAGAAAGAAAGAAAATGTTTCACTTACACTTTAAAAAAAATAATTAAGCTGAGTTTATCTGCCAATGACTAGTCAAAGGTGAAAACAGCTGTCTGCTTGTTCAGGGGTTATTTGTGAATGATATAGAACAATAATTCCCAGACCAAACACTGGCATACATTGCACATTGCACATATTTATCAGATCATTTAAGCATCGCTCTTAATCTTATGACTACCGAGAAGATTCAATATAGACACAAGGCAGACTTCAATCTTCAACCACTGATAAAATATACTCCAGTCTATTTGCTTATAACACTATTAAGTAATTGAGTAATTACAATTACGGTGAGCATAGAGTGAGAAACACTTATTCCCCTTGTTCCCCTGCACTTATATGCCTGAATTAGTCTTCACTACAGATAGGCTAATGCTAATGCTGGTGATTCCTCTGAGTCATGCAGTAGGGCGTGTCTTTGTTCACAACTGACAATATTCAAGATACAAAATAAAACAGACTGATCTTTGCTACTAATATGGTGAATCTGAAGGGAAGATGCATGGGTATATATACATACATGGGTAACACACCACATTTAGACATTTAAATGAAAGCACTTATTCTGTATTCAGAGTGAATAAGTGTCCCATGTGCTGCCAGCTAAAATTTATTTGAAACAAATGATCAGATAATACTTTTTCAGTATTTCTGTATTTGCATTGCCTGGAACGATGATACAGGAAACAAAACTGACTGCACAAGGGTACGTTTCAATGACACTGAGTACAAGTAGGCTATAGCTGCATTCCCCTAAAAGTAAAGGAATAAAAATAAAAATTGGGCTGAGAACGGACATGAAGGTAAAGAAAATGTAAAGTGCTGAATGAGCAGTGTTTTGAGCTCTGTCTATAACACAGCAGCATAGAGAAGCAGCTCTAGGCCTTTCTAAGCCTATAAATCCACACCTGCTTCTGCTCAGTGTCACTGCAGAGCTCCAGGGTGGCATTACAGCATCTAAAGGGCTTCCAGTCAGTGATATGGAGAAACCAGGGGCAGATCTGAGGGGGAGCTGAGGGCAGATGTACGGTGTAAGCACAGTGCTGGAAAACTAAACCACACCCGCCGCATTGCAGAAGCAAAGGGGAAGAAGGCCGGCAACTTAACGCAAGTCATCAGCTGTCCCAGCATACTGTATGCCACTCTCCTAAAGCCCAACACTGCATCCAGCTCAACGTCTGCCTGTAAAGCCACCTGAAATCTCCATCACAGGCTTGTAATCATGGACATGCCTAATGTTAACCTTCCCGGCGCGTACACATCGCCCCGGCCGCCAGATCGCTGCGGCGCAAATGGAAGCGCCGCGCTGCTCCATATGTCCTGCACACATTCACCATCATCCTGCCTACTGTAACACAATAACCTGCCTTACTGTAGCGCTTTTTTTCCCTTCAGAAGATTATCGGTTACATAGCCTACCCTGTAGGCTGGGATGCTAAGCTCTCACTTTGCGCTCTGCACGCATTTGTAACGCGCTTTCCCGCATTTACAGAACGCAGTATGAAGAAAACAGCGGAATGCTCATATTTACCGGTTATTCAGTCAACAGCGTGATGTGATGCGGTTCCCCGGTGCTCAGCCTCCTCGTGCTCTCCCTGCGCGCAGCAGCAGCCCAACGCACTGTCCACACACACACACACACACACACACACACACACACACACACAGGGACAGCGCAGCATGCTGGGAGAGGAGAGTCCCTACAGATCTCTTGATTTTTGTCCAACTAACTAAACAAATCCAATCACACATCAAGTCCATCCTTTTTTATTTATTTATTTATTTATTTATTTATTTATTTTTTAAACTTGCATAAAATTCGAATAAAGTCTGAGCAGCACTATTTGGCAATCATAGGGTTAAATCAATCAGCTGAGTCACCATAACAGAGTAATGTGAGCCTGCTACAGCCCTGTTTTTACCATTTAAGTGAACTAATAATAGTACAAAATTAGTTGATTTGAAAATAATTAAAGAAGCAATCAGTTAATTAACATAATAGTGTTGTATGCAATAAAAAGAATGACCTAATGGACAGCACACTTTAAGCACAGTGAATTCTGTTCACTATTTGTTTATAGTAGAGGTGTAAAGTAATGCTACTATCTGTATCTGTTTAGTATTTCAAATATCCATAGCTGTATCTGTATTTGTACTTAAACCCAAAGAGGGAATGACCTATACTGGAAATTGTTTAATTAAATATATTCACCACACCCTTATTCCAGGAAACAGTGGAAAACACTGGGGCAGAAAGAAAAAAAAAAGAAAAAGAAAAAAAAAACAGGTGGAAATGCCAGTACTGTCAGCATGGTCTCTAAATACAGGTACTACATCACTCAATTTCATAATTAATCTCACCTAGAGATGCAGCGGGACTGTTTTTTTTAAATCCCATTTGAGCAGTTATTAATTTAAACCACCGTGATCCTGACCAGGCAGTTACTAAGGATGCTGTAAATGCATTGGGTAGCCCTGTATGGTCATGTTAATGAAGTCTTTCTTTGTTCTGCAAGCTTAATATCTCAATATCATACTCCCGTATGAAAGGAAAAACTCCCACTTACAAATAGTGTGCCTGCTATTCACATCTGTATTTGTATCTCTTTTGAACACATTATCTGTTCAATCTGAATGATGTATTCTTTACATTCCCACTTCACAGCACTGGTATTCTCACAATCCTGTCACATTATGGTGTGATTTTAACCGCGTTGCATTTATTTTGCTTGACACTGACATAACATAACAATGACATTTGCTGATCTGATGCCAAAATGTTCAACTGATCAATCACTACAGATATTAACATACATTCATATGCATTCCAGTCAATAAAACAGAGAAATAGGCAGAGGAAAAACAGAGAAAAAGAGCGAATAACAAAAATGTGGGCCAACATCATCCAACAAAGCATGTCAAGGAGGCGTCTCTAAATGCCCTTCAGTTTAAAAAGGTCCCCCTCTTGCGCTAGCATTCAGGTGTTCCAGCCTAGGCAATGTAAGGGGCTATATTTGGTTAAATTTTGAGTGTCAAAACAGCTAGCTTCAGCTAACTTTGTATTTATAATGGTGATTAAGTATGACTACTGTAGCTACTCTATAACATATCTAGACGATATCTAAAATATCAGGGGAAAAAGCCACAGAAGCACAATCACTTTATTTAAATAAAATTAGTTCCATATCTGCAGTTAGCTAGTGTCATTTAATGATTTTTCATTAATGATATTTATGAAATCTGTTAATGTTAACACCTGAGGTATTTTTAATTCATAAATAAATTCAATCACAACACCCCTAACATAGTAGGTCTATACATTTATAGTTCAAAACAGGAAACCCTGTTTCGGAGATAACAAAAAAAAAATTTAATCACAGTTATGGCCTTTTAGTTGTTTTTTATTTTAACTTCACTTGGTGCCAGTCATCTCCTCAGGACTGTCTTTGGAGCTTCCTGGATGACAAACACCTTGCAATGTCATTAACTAAATGAGACTAGAAAAAAAAAAGGAAATGGTTTTGTACCAGACATAAATGGACAAGGGCATGCAAGACGATTTAAAAGCAGACGCATTTTTATCATCACTGCCAGTCACTTAGCAGCCAGGCTAAAAAGACGGTAGGCCACGTTCAAGGTTAATTACACTGATAACAGATAAAAGCAACCTGATGCATTCATTCTTTTAAATGATCGAGATTAAGTACTTTAGAAATGCTACTGGACTGTTACTGTTCACCTTTAAAAGTAACTGAAAATATTATTTGCCGCCTGAACAGAGTCTGTCATTCTACAGTCCCATAAACTATGGCTTAGGCTCAGCTGCAGTAATAATGTTGTGCTGCTTAGTAATTACAAGTGTTGCAATATTCAGCTGTACACTGCTCCCAGACAACTCTCTGTTCCACTGACATTCTTAATCCTGCACTATTCCGCATGCGCTCTCTCGGTCCCGATATCTCTCATCCTGTCTATCTTTCTGATCTCTCTCCCCTGCTCTGTTGCTCTCAGAATGTCACATTTTTCTCCTCGGTTTCTCTTTCAATAACCCTCGAGATCCTCATGTCTCAAGTTCCTTACCTCACTCTTTCTTTTTTCCTGTCTCCCTTGTCCACATACTCTTTCTTACCTTTTCTCTCTCCCCTAATTTCTCCCATTGTCCCTAACCTGAGTCGCTTGTCATCTTGGCATACTCTTTGCTGCGCATGCTGATGAATCTGCATCAATTTAATATTGTGTCTAATCACACTACTGAAGGACACTGAATAGGAGTCTTACTGGAGGCAGAACACAACCACTACAAGAAAAGCGGGGGGAAAAAAAAACAAACAATCAGGCCAAGAGGTGAACAGATGTCAATCAGAGCTGTATTCACAAAGAATCATAAGGCTATCCTAGAATCTTAAGTAGTTCCTAATTTCATGTGTCCATGTGTTTGATTATATTCAATGACATTGAAGTTTAAGTACTGAATAGTCTGCTACATAAGGACTGTGCAAATCAATACTCTAATTAAACATACCTACATTAAGAATAATGACACTGATGATATGATAATATATATATATATAGCCAATTTGATGCAAATTTCCATGCAGGTTTCCTCCCACCTCCCAAATACATGCCAGTAGGTGGATTGGCTAACTAAACTGTCTCTAGATGAATGAATGTTTGAATGTAGAAACAGTTCAGATTAAGACTTCTTTATACAATTTCTAGCATGAAAAATGGGGTCTAGATTTTTTTTTTTTTTGTATGTCTCAAACCATAACTCTGGCAGTTTAATATTCTCTGTTCTATTTCACCCCTACTAACAGCCAGTGGCATATGTAGTGACATATGGTGCTGTATTTGCAATAAATACCATAATGGAAGTGGATGGTGTGTGTGCATGGTGACCTGTAATGGACTGACATCTCGTCCTAGGTGTATACTTGCCTTGAACCTGCTGTTCCTGGAATAAATTATGAATGATTTAGGAATGTTCCTCTCAGTAAGTTTTAAGGAGAAACTCTTATTTTCAGAGCCATCTAGGAGAACTCTTAGTGGTAAGATAAGGTGCTTATACAGCCCTGGAACTCTGTCAGTTATTCAAGCTTCATTTTGACAGACTTTTATTGTTTGCGCCACACTCATTAACACGGGCAACACAATTATCTAATAGAGAAAAAGAGGCTGGAGTGACTAAATTAATTTGCTGCTTGGCTGATTTTGATGTGCTAGGTAGGTCAATCAAGCCATTATGCAGAAACCTAGTTCCAAGTGCTCTTCAGCAAACTGTGAAAACAGAGCAGGTTGCAGCACAAACATGAAGAATGCAGAGAGCAAGTGTCTGTAATGCCTTTGTAGAGCTTACTACCTGTTACAAAGCTTAAATGAATGGTCTGTGAACTCATTTATAACAGCTATTATTAGTATATTAGTATATGTTTGATTCACAACACCTATAAAAGGATTCATCTTTTCACAAAAAAACATATCTGGTAATTTTTGACCTGGAATACTACACTGCATTACCTACCTGATGTGAGATCATTTGTGTTTGCCATTTTACATTATATGACCAAAAGTATGTGAACACCTGACCATCACGCCCATATGTACTTGCTGAACATCCTATTCCAGTTTTTGTCCCCTTTGCTGTTATAATAACCTCCATCTCTTCTGTGAAGACTTTCCATTAGATGTTGGAGCGTGGCTGTGGGGATTTGTGCTCATTCAGCCACAAGGGCATTAGTGAGGTCAGGCACTGATGTTGGGTGAGGAAACCTGGGGTGCAGTCTGTGTTCCAGTTCATCCCAAAGTGTTCAGTGGGGTTGAGGTCAGGGCTCTGTGCAGGACACTCGAGTTCTTCTACTCAAACCTTGGCAAACCTCGCTTTGTAAACCAGTTTGAGAAATGCCCACATATGGGTGTAATGGTCGGGCATCCACAAACTTTTTTGCCATATAGCGTATATGCACAAAGAGAAAAATCCAAATTAGGAACGCACTGGAATTTTTTGCCACCAAAAGGGAAAAAGGTAGAACAGTTTAGATAAAGACTTCCTCATACAATTTCTGGTATGAAAAACTAGTCCTAGATGTTATTGTATGCCTCTTGGAGGAACGTACTATAATTTTGGTGGTTTAATATTTTCTGTTCTGTATGTAGTGACATATGGCACTGTATTTGTAAAAACACCATAATGGAAGCCATTTCCCCCTTCAGTCGTCTTGATACGTGCATGTCAGACCACATGTACACCATACGTGGATATCCACCGCAGTTGGTGAATACAGTCAGAGCTACAGGTATCCAGTCCTATCCTGCATTGAAAATATGCAGGATAGATTGTCAAACTTTCTCTAGCAGAGTATAAGAACCAGATCATAATGTCATAAGGTTTGTATTTTTTTAAATTTTACAAAAGCAAAAATGAAGTTCACTCAACTATGAGAGTATCATTGAATATCATCTTTCAACAGGACGATTATAATTATAACTAAATATATTTCAGCACAGTTCGTAAGAAATGTGAGAATCTCTGAGATGTCCTTAATAAGAATAGCAAATTACTTTAAAAACAAGTTCACCATCAGTTAGGCACAACATTTAAGTCCAACTAAGCTAGCAATTACAGTACTTGTAATTACAATTAAATGCAATTACAGTACAGATGCTTTATGGGACAGAATATTATTTTATAAGTATATTGTTGAGAATTAACAAATAGGAACAGTGTTAAAAGCTGAGCATGAAGATGAAGAAAAATCTCACCTTCCAGCATGGCAACGACCCAAAGCACAAATCCAACTTAAAAAAGGAGTAGCTTCAGAAGATCAACGTTTTGGAACGGCCCAGTCAGAGCCCGTCTAAGTACTACTGAAAACCTGTGGAATGACCTGAAGAAGGTTGTGCCCAGGAGATCCTGTCTTTTTTTTTTTTGTTTGTTTGTTTTTTTTTTTTACAAGGAAGAATGGAATAAAATTGGCAAATCAATATGTGCTAAATTGGTATTAATTACTTTTTTCCCTAAAATTAGTTGAATTTTGTTGGGTGCTATAACACATTAAAAGTGAAAAAGAAAAAATCTGAGATTATTGATTTTGGTTTCATCACAAAACCCTGCAATTTTAACAGGGATGTGCAGACTTTTTATATCCACTCTAAAAGGGAAACATAAAACATTTAAACACTGTTGTAACTCATCTTTTCAATCAGAAAACAGTCTGTGTTTAAGCACGAATAGTGTTGCTATTAGTTTTGCATCTAATAGTAAATGTGTAAATTTGTGGAAACGGATTAACTTTTTCTTTTAACAGTGTCTATATAGCAATGATAGAAGTATCTGCTGCAGAGTACTTTGCCATGTTGGATGAAATGTCACAGTTCACTGAGTGGGTGTAGGCAGGGTTCAGATGACATGTCACTCCAAATTCCAGCTGGCAAACACACATTTAGGGTGTATGCCTTTTTAAGACCCTCACACCCAAGTAGTATGTGATAAGGTAAAAACTTAAAAAAAGTTACAAAGTGAGCTCCAGTCCATGTTCTTGTCTCATTTTCTGTGTGTGTGTGTGTGTGTGTGTGTGTGTGTGTGTGTGTGTACACACAGAGATTAAAATGCTTTAATATCTTATTACACTTTCTCACATAAAATGTTACTGTAGGGTAAATGAAGCATGGAGAGTAAGTACTGGGGTCACACTATCATTAGGCAAATTATTCCTACATTTTAAAAACCCATTCTTTCTAGAGAGTCATGTAATTGGCAATGCCAGTGTCTGTACTGTCTGGAGGTAATGCTCACAAAATGAAGATATCACCCCAATATATTGGCCAGACTACTTGTCAAACACTACTCTTGCATGCATAATGAAGACACCATGTTGGCCAAAGACTGAAGGAGGAGTAATATCAAAACCATTTAAAACCCATACCTGTCATTAAAGGAATGAACAAATAATCCACAGGCAAACCTTGAGCCTGGCAACCACAATTGGCTCTGGGATCTGTCATGTTTTATTCATGCTACTGTAAATGTTCCATTAACTTTCATGAATGCTAAATTACCTCAGAGGCTCTTTACTGGAACGCATACAAAGCAGATAGAAGGAGACCATCAATATTCTTTTGTGAAAAAGGTACTTTCAAGGTTTCGGAAACATTATTCTGCACGTCACCGAGTCAGGAGATTTCCCTAGCGAGCACTGGACCAAGGTGTTTAGGGAAGGTTTTGCGTAGGCAATACAGTTTAATGATAAGTCACTGTTTCTATGCTGGAGAGAACTGAAATTCACTACGACTGTATTCGCAGATAGGTTGGATAAAATGAAATTTCTCTTCATTTTTACTACCACTGGTTATGACAATGACCATGCTAATTGATTTTTCAGTAATGATGTCACTTTGTAGGCTTGGGAGCTGCTCTAATTTAAGCAGTTCTACTTTCCTGAGAAAAAGAGCTCTATATACCCACCTTAGCTCTGCAATGTGTGCGTACATAAGCTTGAGAGAAAAAGAATCTTCGGGCCTTGGGTTGCCAGATTGTCCATAAAGGTTTTCCTCTGTCTTTCACTGCAGTTAACACACAAACAGTCTTTAATGTGTCAGGGATGGTGTAGGGTCTGCATCAGAAACTCAGAAAGCAGATATGCCTGGTTAATGGAAGTTTGCACTGCAGAAGTGAATGTAGTGCTGTGGGTTGCTTGTACATCAGCAGAAAGCACCACTCAAGTTTTACAATCGAAACAGTAGTAAGTGTTGCCTCACATAGGACCTGTAAGCAACTGGCATTTAGAGCTGGGATATATAATTATATGCTATAAATATTACAAAAGAATTATATGATTTTATCAGCACTTTTAAAATACTGAGGGAACATTTCATAGAACAAAAAATTTAGACCAATTATACATATTATTGAAAATAACCAGTGGTGTCATACTGTGAAATTAATTGCAACAAGTGGCCGTTAGAGCATTATGTCATTACCTTTTATTTTATATTTATTAAAGTCCTATTTACCCATCTTTACAAGGTGAAAAATATTTCTCCAGCTCCCTATTAGAGAGCTTCTCATAAGCTTTTTTTTTTTGTCACCCGCTTGGTCACGGCATTTCCCGGGAAGACTGGCCATGAGGCAGCAAACTTCATTAAACTATTGTATTTTACTGTCATGTTACATATTGTATTTTTGCTTTTCATCTCATTTCCAATATATTATGGAAAAAGCTTAATATAATATATAGATATAATATAATATATAGGGCAGCACTATGCAACATGCACTAATAATAATAATAATAATAATAATAATAATAATAATAATAAAAATATCAGGAATTTCAAGCACTTCAGGAAAGTTTCACAGCTGTGGTTGTATGAATGCACATTACATGAATTATAATGTTTGGAATTTGGGGTGAGGTCTTGCCAAATGAGCGCAGCTGGTATTTTTAGATAACAAATAGGGGTCATTAAACGTTGCACGTGGTATATTACCCTCTCACAGCAACAGCTTGAACAGTTGATGAAATAATGCATAACGAATAAAACATTATTCTATAGTGAATTTGTCAATATTATCAATTAAACAATAATTTTAAATGATACCTATCATTCAAGCAGCTGTAAGTAAAACAAACAAAAAAACAGCACAAAGTGAGTATCCTGACATGCCAGACATGCTTATGGTCAGACATGCAAATATAGTGTACAGGCTCAATATACTCACTTAAATTGCATAATGGTTTAACAGAAATGATGCTTCACAATGTGCTCTTATGCCATCCCCAAAATATAATTCACTATGTCATTATAATAACGTGAGGGTGCCTATAATAGATCTTATCCCACATTAACACCCTTGCTGTGACATATTCCCCACACAAACCTCTGCCTTCCAACAGAACAAAGGCAATTTCACTAAAGTAGGGATGTGGCCTGATGTTGGTGTTAGTAATTCATTTCCTTACACTCTGAAGAAAAGTCCAGAATAGCATCCACAGATATAGACACATTAATTCACAGACAATACTCAAACACACACACACACACACACAAAGCACTTAAGACCAGATAATAAATGAATCAGAATACCATAGAGAGGAATGACTGAGTGAGGTGTCTGTGTGTGTGAGTGAGAAAGAGAGAAATAAAATTGAGGTGTTATTTTGGGAATATGGTTCTTCCTACAATGTTACTGATGACACTGCGCTTCTACCCACTGGGATCACTGACTGCAGACAGATCGATGTTCCTTGGTAGGAATGAGTGAAAGCAACCCATGGGTAAAAGACAGGAAAAGAGATGTTTATTTCTGTGCTCACTGTACTGTAAGTGACAGATGCATAAGCACAAATGCATTTCTTCTTTATCAATGTAAATCAAGCTATAAATGCTCCATGTAATTTCTAAACACCATCCCACCCACTATTCACTCAAACAATTAGCTCCTAATTATACAGCAGAAAGAATAGCAGAAATTAATGTCTGCTGCTTAACCTTGTTCTTATGAACCGCTGTCTTTGAAATTTTAAGGATGGAAGCAACCTGACACTCACTGTATCCATCTGCCAGTAAAGCCAGATTTGAACCCTTCTTTTCCCTCACTCAAAACTTTTCTTTTCAACTCTTTTGTCACAGTCAATAGTTAATTTTTGATTCAAATTACTTCTGAGGTGCAAGAGGATAGAGACGACCACAACAGTGGTTTTTATACTTTTCCTTGTTAATAAGATTTGGTTCAGGTAATCACCTAATCAGTATCTCATTAGGTAGAATGGTGTGTGCTTGTATGTGTGTGTGTGTGTGTGTGTGTGTGTGTGTGTGTGTGTGTGTGTGTGTGTGTGT
>CM040975.1:4816660-4842658 GCA_022985145.1 Pangasius djambal
TGTGTGTGTGTGTGTGTGTGTGTGTGTGTGTGTGTGTGTGTGTGTGTGTGTGTGTTTTTGACCAAAAAAAAAAAACACCACACATCCACTGAGCAGCAGCTCTTAAAGCAGAAACAACTTGTTGATGAGGTCAGGAGAGAATGGCCAGACTGGTTTGAGCTGACAGGAAGGCTACAACTGTGGTGAGCAGAAAAGCATCTCAGAATGCACAACATGCCAAACCTAGAGGCAGATAGGCTACAACAGCGGAAGACCACAATAGATTCCACTCCTGTCAGGCAAGTACAGGAATCTGAGGCCATAGTGGGCACAGGTTTGTTTTTAAAAAAAAAAAAAAAAAAAAAAAAAAAAAAAAAAAAAAAAAAAAAAAAAAAAAAAAAAAAAAAAAAAGACCAGGAAATCTTTACCTGCCCACTTTCGGCAAGTCAGTGCCTACTGTAGCCTCAGATTACTGTCCTTGGTTGACAGGAGTGGAATCTATTGTGACCGATCAGCAGTTTTTGAACTACTCAAACCAACCCATCTGGCACCAGCAAACATGTCAAGCTCTAAGTCTCTGAGGTCAGATTTTTCCCCATTCTGATGTCTGATGTGACCATTAATTGATCTGCATGACTTAATGCACTGCACTGATAATGCATGATCGGCTGATTGGATAATTGCATGAATGTGTAGGTGTGCAGGTATACCTATAACAGTGAATGGTGAGTGTAAAGTATTTGCAAGTTTCTGGAATGAAATCCTGCCCTTTATAATTTAAGTAGATATAGGATTTTCTGCACCTAATACACGAGTCTGCCAGATTACCAGATGTGAACAGGAAAAAAAATCTTTGGTAACAATAAGGGGTTTGTTACATTTCCAGTGAATTTCAGAATAGTGTGTTGTTCTAAAATATTAGATTCATAACAGAAATGTCCAAAAAAAAAAAAAATCATCTTAGATTAACTGAGATTATCCCACTGAAAATCCTCAGTGTCTGTATAAAGTGAGTTGTTTCTCTATCTCACTGGTTCCATTTGAAAGATCAGCAGCAAACGTCAAAGAGCTGAGTTTGGTTGAAAATTTGATGCTCAAGGTTGTGATGCCTCCAGGTAAAGCAGAACCGCTCTCTCCATGGGCAAACAATGGCTTCCTGATTAAAAGCAAAGGTGCTCCTTAACAAGCTGATGAGTTCCTTTTTGGACATCCTGTAGATTCGAGAACTTGATCTGTTCTGTACACCATGTCACACACAAATATAAAATATTGGTTTAATTGCAAGATACAATAGGTGGCTACTTGTGATTTTGTTTAAATACCTCAGCAGACATACACCTATAAATCACAAATGTAGACTACAGTAGCATCACTACAACTAAAGAGATGTTGGCCACAGGCACTGTGGACAAAAAGGCTTCTGAATTATTTCAATAGTTTCTTCAACAAATTCAGATATTGTTATTATTATGGATTGAAGAACTTGAAATGTTCTACAGGACATGGATTACAAAAATGCTATTTACTTGGTTAACTGCAACATATTTCTCAGTGATACTGTTTTCATACCCAATAAAGATTCAAGTACCAACACGGAGTGACCATGTTTTTGGAAAGAAGCAATCAAATCATCATACACAGTAATAACCCACAGCAGAGCAAATAGCCTCTTGGAAGACGTACAGAAAATGTCATGACGGCTTCACTGGCAGAACTTGAAGTATCATTTTACACTGTAAATAGATGGAACAAGCACTTTCTCTGCTATTATTCCTTCTGGACAAATGAAACAATCAACTGTACATTCCAGTGTCTACAGTCTACGCAGCCTACTCAGCCTTGAATTAGTTAGATCAGTACCTGGTAACTCAAAAACTAACAAATAATAAGAGAGAATTTTTTATTCTGTGTGTACAAGAGATGTAATCTCCTGATGAGGTTCTACATTTTTCTGTAAACAGCAACCTTTAATGTTCATTTGCATTCATTGTCATGACTGAAGCACACAGTCTTTATTGAGGGTGCTTGTAACTCATCACTGACAGAGACATAAGGGAACATGAGTCCTCCAACTGTTCATTATTTTCAAGCCTCTAATTGAGTCTTAGTATCTAAGAGACAGATCTCAACTGAGGCATCTGGCACTTGAGTCAGCTTTCAATTGACAAATGCAGTCGCTTCAATGATATAAAAGTGTGGCATTCGAAATTCCTGCTACAGCTTTAGTGTTTAGTGTTATAGCTTTCATTTCACAGACTTTTAAAGCTTGTGAACACTGGCTTGAGTCACACTGTGACACTGTGTTGCACACTTTACCTTTCTATCAAATCCCTCATATAAAATTAGAAAGTGCTCTTTAACCAGTACTTAGTGGTCACTAAGTAAGTCTGCTGAGGTAGGATTTATTGATGACTGTTTGATTTTGATGACTATTTCAGAAAGAATAGTTGGTTATTTATGAATACTTGCCCAAAACATTAAAAAAGAATCTCCCATTAAATGCACACCATATAAATACATGGCAGCCAAAAGCCTCGTAGGTTGGAAACAGTACTTGTATAATCACTCATGACATCCAGTCATAGCATGTTCAGCAGCTAAGAGTGTGCTTTAGAAGAACAGGGGCACTTAAATCTGTTCAATAGTAAATGATGAATATTAGTACTTGAAAAGTCAGTGCTGTCCCCATGGAGTCACTCTGAATTGATCACAGTCGCTGTGTACAGCTGGAAGCCATATAAACCCCTGACGGCTACTGTGCAATTATAACCACTACATGTTATCCGATTCAGTTCCAAGCTTCAGATGAAATGATGAAGGTCAAATAAGAACTGCTCTGAACACACGGTGACTGTAACATTACAGTAAATAAGTTGATCTTTTGGCTTGAGCTGCCTATTGTACAGAATATCAGACTGAGATGGAGGTTGTATGGTCATGCTTGTCAATACAAAAGTATTGATCTAAGATGAGCTTCCTCTTGTCCAAATGAAAAAAAATAAAAAAATCTGAGGCATCTGAAACAAATAGAGAGCTATGATGTATTTGTGCGTGTATGTGTGTCTGAAACAAGACACTGAATCTTAACCAATCTGTATATACAGTATATGTATATTCTAAGATTTTATATATAATATTGTAGATTAGGCAGTTATAGCAAGATATCAGGCATCCATACATCATTTAAGGGTGGGCGTGTAAAAATATTAGCTCATGATACTTGACAATGTTTACATAATATCACAATTAATAAGATGAGATGAGATCAATTATACTTGTATTTAACGTAAACAATTCAACCCCGAAAAGGAAAGAATAATACTTTAATCCATTTACAGTTACATTTAATGTTGTGTAACACCTATGAAACAAGTTATTTCCGGTTATCACTTGTGTTACAGCAGCTATAAAGAGTAGTTCCCTCATCTGCCTTTCGTTTTTTCTCTTTACTGAATAAGACAAAAAAATGCAGCTTGTTACTGAGAAACTGCAAAATGCAAAGTCGTCTGTTCAGAAGACTTTCCAGTGTTGGAAAACTTCCTGAAATAAATAAGCATCTTCAAGCATCTTCACTATATCATTCTGAAGTGAAACTATAATATACAGCCGTTTGGATTGTCTGGATTGTCATATGCATGAGAAAACACAATATTTACTTATATTAAAAAGTCAATATCCGTCTTTTTCTTGAACGCAGAAGTCTCGCCTGGCTCATACCGGTTTTACATTTCCGGACTCTGGTCTTTATAGTCCAAGTAGCATATATTTCTAGCTGGGTAGGTGACATGAAGCTATGGCCTGAGGTTAGCTACACTGATATTATTAACTACTTCGTATTCTCTGAAGGCATTGATGGCTAAAAACTCTGAAATGACAAAAGCACAGAAGCATATAATTATCTGCACAGCAACAAAATAGGCCAGGTTTTGTACAGGAAACATGGCAAATTTATTTTTTGGAAAGCAGAGGTAGAGCGCAGTCAGAAAGTCAGCCAGGCTAAACATGCAGCTTGGGTAATGTTCAGAGAAAGTGGAGTGATAGAGACAGTCGGTTTCTCAAAACAAGCATTTTCCAGTCATTTCTTCAGGTTACTGCTGTTGTTGTGGCAGCCAATGACAACACAGCTTGAGCCTGAGCTCATTTTTATTCTCAGTAACTCAATAAAAGTTTCTGTTTAATTAATTCAGTTGCTCTCTTTAACCAGTTTTAATAAGGCTTCCTATACAGACTGGAAGAGGAAAACAGTACAGCGGAAGTTAGAATCCATCATGGCAGCGCTCATTGGTTTCCAGGGAAAAAGGTGGATAAGTACACACAATACATAAAAATATACATAAAAACGTAAAAGAATTTTTTTTTTTCAAAAACCCAAGCTGTTTCTGTTCACCTGAAACATGCACACAGACAAATCTCCATTAACACATCGGGCTCTCAGACACCAGCATCAAGAGACTGCATGGTGCGGTATATAAGTCATGAAATATTTACTCCCTCATATCAGCATTCCTGCATTCATAGCACTCCACAGAAATTCTAAATTTTTCAGCAATTTATGCAATCAAGTAAAATAACAGCAATGTGTAACGAGTCACTCTTGTAACTGAGCTCTTAAAGGCTTGCTGGTAAATGAGGGGAGTGTGATTTATAACAGTTGATCAATAGCAATCATTTGGCTTTTTGCAGAGCTCATGCTTCCAGGGCTTGGGATGAAATGGAAAGGTCCTCAATGGAAAAACACTGGAGGTTTCCCTTAATACTCCTCAACATCATTTTAAAAAGGGAGAGCAGGCCATTTGATCCTAATGAGGTAACGCAAAATAAAACACTGACAGTACAGTCACCAGAGACACGGCTGGATGTCATACTGTGAGTGTTTCTTAATCCCTGCATTTGTAAGGCTTCAGAATTTGCTGCATTTAATCCATCACGCTGGAGTTTAGCGGATTAAAAACCAGGCAAATAGTTAAAACACAAAGCAGGACACTGTCCCAAAGACAAGCCCAGAATAGTTTCTGTGCACAAACAGATCTTACGCAAAATGAACAAAATGTGCACCATCCTTTTGACTGGTGCAGTTTTCTAAATGTCACAGTCATCATAGGTGACTGAAGGGATATATAGCTTTTTTTTTTTTTTTTTTTTGGGGGGGGGGGGGGGGGGGTCTAATCCTAGCTATTAACAACCATTAGCTGTAGATTTAAAGACTGCCCTGAAGTAAAGCAGTTTGATGTAGATGCTGCTTGATTTGGAAGTGAGAGCACCTCGTGGTCACCCAATTCCGTTGTGAGTTTTGTGAATGAGTTTGCATCCCAAAATGGAAACTATCTGGATCCACTGATGCCCACACGGGGCTGCTGTGTGAAATGCCTGTACGTTGATTTATACCACCACATAAACTGTAGGCAATGAAGGTATGGCATGACAATTCAGATTTTATCTAACCACAGCACACTGTCAGTGATTTATGTGTGTACTCACAATTGTAGAGCATCCGGCACATCCAGGGTCGATCCATCCGTTACGATGAAAATCCAGGATTGACAATAGAAAGGGATGGGAAATTAGATCATAAAACATTTTCATATTAACTGTCACGTGACAATGATATAATAGCTTTCAATTCCTATAAAAAGCCTATATCGTAATGGAACAAATAGAAGTCTGTGCAGATTGTATTGGAGAGACTATGTGGAGCTTCCAGACTCATCATATGGATCAGTGGATTATGTAATGTAACATGCATTTCTTTCATTCTGAAATATCTTACTGCATATTTAAGTGTACCGATTAAATTTAATTATGCACAAATTATACGGACATGTAGATGAAAAATCATTTGAGCTGCACTAATAATATAATTGAGGAGAGAGAGGTGAATTTTCTTTGCTCGACAAAGGTATAAAAGTTTCAAGCATTAAGCACAATACTGGAAGAAAAACATGGTGCTAATGAGGAAAATGAAAACACACCACACACACAGTGAAAGAGGGACATGTGAATAAATCAGCTATTAAATTAATACCCAACAGAGACTCCTTCTTAGATTGCTAGACTACAGATATGGCAGATTTCATTTCTGTAAGCAGGTCAGTGAAAATCCCAACCTTCACCCATTCCACTAGAAAATCTTTAACACTCATCTATGTTGTAGAATCTGCTGTCAAACCCTGTAACCCAAGAAACACCTCCAGCAGCGTGTGTGTGTGTGTGTGTGTGTGTGTGTGTGTGTGTGTGTGTGTGTGTGTGAGCCAGTGCAGTGAAACAAGCGACCGACATCAAACACTGAACAACAAGAAGAAGAAACAATTACAGCCTAACAAACAAACAAACAAACAAACACGCCCTAAACTAACTACAACAATCTAATGGAATGGAAGTGTAATTAATATTGTGCTAGCATCCAGGCTACCTAGTAATGTAAGCAGCACAAACAGATGTTCCACCGCAAAGCCGTTATGTGGGACGAGACGCATTTAAAAGATTTACATACCTGTTCAAAAATTCAGTTTAGTTACTCCAGAAAACAGCAAATCACAAGCAAGCTATCCAACACGCGTAGAACGGAGACCGGAAAGCCAGTTACTTGTACACACGCACCCTCGCGCACACGCACACACACACACGCGCGCGCGCGCACGCGCGCATACACATATTTCATGAGTGTGATGTAGATGCGAAACCCTGAAGCCTGCCTTCTAATGGACGCCCCTTTCTGCTCACGCGCACAGCTTTGCAAGCCACGCCCACTTATGATAATAGGGCATGCCATGGTGGAACGCTATTGGCCAACTCAGGTGCCATTCCAAATTAACCTGCTTTTACAAATATTGTTCAGAAGTCATTAGTTCACTAAGCACATTAAAGAAACTACATCATAATGGATTAGTAGCTATAGGCTACTACTGCTGTAAACTCGCAAAGATATATATATATATATATATATATATATATATATATATATATATATATATATATATATATATCTGACCACTGACAGGTGACATTATTGCGTTACAATGGGACAAACAGTCAGTTCTCGTAGTCTATGTGTTGCGATCAGGAAAAATGGGCAAGTGTAATCTCAAGTGTATCTGAGCGACTTTGTCAAGGGCCAAATTGTGATGGCTAGACGACTGGGTCGGAGCATCTCCAAAGCAGGTCTTGTGGGGCGTTCCTGGTATGCAGTGGTTAGTACCTACTAAAAGTAGCCCAAGGAAGGACAACCAGTGAACCGGTGACAGGGTCATGGGCTCCCAAGGCTCACTGATGCACGTGGGGAGTGAAGGCTAGCCCGTCTGCTCCGATCCCACAGAAGAGCTACTGTAACGAAAGATTGCTGAAAAGATTAATGCTGGCTATGACTGAAAGGTGTCATCAAAACTTTGTCAGAACACAAAGTGCATCACAGCGTGCTGTGTATGGGGCTGTGTAGCCGCAGACCGGTCAGAGTGCCCATGCTGAACGAAACACCTACAATGGGCATGTGATTAGAACTGGACCATGGAGCAATGGAAGAAGGTGGCGTGATCTCATGAATCACGTTTTCTTTTACATCATGAGGACGGCTGGGTGCGAGTACATTGCTTACCTGGGGAACAGATGCCACCAGGATGCACTATGGGAAGAAGGTAAGCCGGCGGACGCAGTGTGATGCTCTGGGCAATGTTCTTCTGGGAAACCTTGGGTCCTGGCATTCATGTGGATATTATTTTGCATTGTTGCAGACCAAGTACACTCCTTCATGGCAACGGTATTCCCTAATGGCAGTGGCCTCTTTCAGCAGGATAAAGCGCCCTGCCACACTGCAAAAATTGTTCAGGAATGGTTTGAGGAACATGACAAAGAGTTCAGGGTGTTGACTTGTCCTTGAAATTCCCCAGATCTCAATCTGATAGAGTATCTGTGAGATGTGCTGGACAAATAAGTCCAATCCATGGAGGCCCCACCTCACAACTTACAGGACTTAAAGGATATGCTGCTAACGTCTTAGTGCCAGATACCACAGCACACCATTAGAGGTGTTGTTGAGTCCATGCCTCAACGGGTCAGATCTGTTTTGGTGGCACAAGGGAAACCTACCCAATATTAGGCAGGTGGATTTAATATTATGGCTGATTACTGTATATTCCAATTATTGCAGAAAACTTTGAACAGGGGAATGCTGTTAATTAAAAATAGTAAATGAAAATATACACAAAGTTTGTAGAAAAAATATAGTACCTGATATTTTTTAAATATTAATAATTAATAATTTTTTTAGGTGGGAGGAAACCCGTAAAGACACAGAGAGAACACAGGAGGACAGACAGTAACTCCACACAGACCCAAGCTCAGGATCGAACTGTGGACCGTGGAGGACTCCAGAGCTCTGAGTTGGCAACACTGCAATGCCACCACACTGCCCTGTTGATATATTATTAAAAGAGAATTGTATTTTTATAGTGCTTTTTTCACTTACATAGCATCTCAAAGCAGCTGCATAGACATCAGTACCTTAAATTTCAGTAAGCAAATCTCTAAAACCCAGTCGAAGCAGCCTAACCTCCTCTAAGCAGAATGGGGAATGATGAGTTATCATTTCTAAAAATCACAATTTATATTGTATTTGTGTTTGATTAACAATAATGATGCTAGTTATCACTGGATTCTTTATACTGAAGGAAGAAAGACAGTGAGCAGTTGATCAAGGAGGAGTGAGCCACAGCTTGACGGGGCTCAGAATGGCAGGAGTAACAGCTTTTATGCCTCAGGGGAGCATGTGGCTGGGGTAGTGAGTGAGGTAAGAAGGAGAAGAGGAGACATACCCGTTTTGTGTAGTGGAGGAATTCATGCATACGTTTTTTTAAAATGATCTGATCCATGAGACTTACTAGTATACAACCATGCCATGTAAACTCCAGTCCACAGAGGCAGAGGCTAAAATAATGCAGGTGAAGTGAAGTGAAGTGAAGTGAAGTGAAGTGAAGTGAAGTAACGTGTGGCCAAGTATGGTGACCCATACTCGCATTTGTGCTCTGCATTTAACCCATCCAAGTGCACACACACAGTAGTGAACACACACACCCGAGAACAATCACCCGGAGCAGGTCTAGTAAGATATCTTGAGAAAAAAATAGTTTCGAGCTTAGTTGGAGGGACAGCTTTCCTGCAGGCAAATGGACCCAATGCAAGGCTGTTTTTTTTTTTATTTTTTTGAAGCTACTGTTGCTATTTGATGGATTATTCAGAGTAAACCTATCACCTGGAATAAAGATATATTCTTCCTCTCCCAGAATTTCAAAGTTAAACACTGAAAGCTGAGTGACCATGGGGGATTTTACTTCAGTGGATCAGAGCAAAGTCAGTACACAGTCTGTAACTCTCTAGTTTGTTACCATTACAGCATCACTCGAATCAGATATGATGTGATAATCACAGATATGATGTGAGGCAAACTCCTGCTTTTGCTTAGCTAAGATGTGACATTTTGCTGCTTTTAAGCTTCTCAAAACGTCTGCAGTCAAGAATCCTTTTCAGAAGGGAGCACATATCACAGACCCTCTTCTGATTAAAGCACAAGATAGTTTTATGATTACAATCCGCTGCTTTTCTACATTGCCCATGAACAGTGGTCCAGAGAATATTAGGAACATTAACTTTAGAGGTAACTGTAAAACCCAGATTAAATGTACCTCTTTTACATTGTTAAATATACTATGATTTATAATAATTCTCATAGAATTACATTTAATTAATTATTATATATTTTTTTTACAACACTTTGAGATTTTATACTTTAAACAAATAAACAAACAAATGACCAAATAAATAAAGCGTTGTTGTTGTTGTTGTTGTTGTTGTTGTTGCTGTTGTTATGGGCCTTTTTATTTATGCATTTTCCACAGAACCCAAACTGGTTATTAGTAAATTTATAAATGAAGAGTTTTTGATAAGAAACAAACTAGTGTCATAGTTTCAAACTTCTTTAACACAAGTGACCATTCAATTTAACATATATTTATAATAACGAAATAATAACTATTACAATGATTTTAACTTCAAGAACATAATTGAAATTCTTAGTGTACATGCAATTTCATTTGCAATTTAGAATAAAAACAAATAATGGTTTCTTGAATAAAGCTTTTAGAGTAAAGGTATCAATAACAGTGGTTGTAAAAAAATGCAGTAAAAGTGGTCCTGGGCATATTTCCTTGAAGCTAGGTATTGTGCAACTTAAGGCAATGTGCAGAGTGTTGATGCAAACTTAGTACAGTCAGATATCTTGTGCAAAGTGCACACTGCAGCATTTATACACTCAGTAAATCAGCATGTGTAAGAAGAAGATGGAGGTGGAAGTGGTAGAGTGTGGCAGGTGTTTATGAGTCTGACAGCCTGCGGGTATGTGCTATCATGGCATGATATTCTGGCTGTTGCTCTGGTACTGTTTACTAGACTTCATTAGTGTGAATATCTATAACAACTTTGATTTACTTTTAGTTGATAGTAATCCCCTTCATTACGTCATCCTGTCATTACAATAATAATGATAAAACTGAACACGATCTGGATACACAGCATGGACCTCTGGCCCCATTTTGAGAACCACTATTTGAAACTGTATATATGACTGATTTGCCTATTACATATGGAACACACTGAAAAGTAATTTCAACCTGAATTTCCTACTGCCATATTCAGATAATCACTAACTCCAGGCTGCCAGCCAAGCTGTGAATGGAGCAGAACAGGGCTTTTGCAAGATCAATACGAACACCATGGGAAGCCGGCAGATAAAAGTGTATCTGCTGATTAAATCCTGATTATATGATTACTTTTAGATTTCTAACTTCATACTATCAGATGCAGGTTTGTAGACTCCACCTCACCACAGGGTCTCTGGGATTCTCACAAACCTCAGTCCAGAGAGCAGGCACACAGCTGCCAAGCTGCCAGCTTGATCAAAAGGAGAAATAAAGAGCATTAAAATGCAAAACCACCCTGTGAGAAAATTGTGAATAGCTACAATAATGCACAGAGAGGGTTACTTACCCAGAGACACCCTACTGCATGTCTGCTCTGAATGAGCACCGAGGTCACATCTTACCCTCTGCCCAAGATGCATAATGCAACATTATTAATGTGCATGCCTGCTTTCATTACTTCAAATGTGTCAATGAGTAATGCTCTTTAAATTGACAAGAGCAGGCATTTGCCTGATGAGCTTGTGCTTTGGTTGTGCATCATTATAACTGGATTATTTTGTGCATCACTAGCATGATAATTATCCACTTATTTTATTGGTTTGGTTAAAAAAAGAAAAAAAGATCAGTCATTAAACATGTACTCTACCCCCAGATAATATTCAACTGATTACACATAGATTTTTTTTCCACAGTTAGGTGAAACACACATGAGCAGCATTAACATGACCTTCATTTCAACAAGCGTACAGACGGGATATTACACAAATTATTTTATCATCGTACCTTTGGATCTTAGTGCTAATGTTCTTCTGAAAATTCCAGACAGAAGAAGGAAAGACACTTAGCAAATGTATTATTTTGGTTAACTCCATGTTCTCCAGGTTATTTTCATGATTTCTGCCTGACATTCCATACCCACCCCCATAGGGTTTATTATCCAGTAACTGCATACTGTATAATAGCTCAATAAACATAAGCTAGGATATGTAGAATCTGTCTACAAGTCTATGGAGTAAAAAAAACGTCTAAATACTTTGAACGTATTACAGGATTTGACCAGGGCCGATCATTACAGGAGTTCCATTCTTACCATTCGCAATAACCTTGTACAACAGCTCACTTGTGTGTGACCGATGATAACACTTTCACATTACACTACTTCAAGAAAGCTATCATTTAGACAGCTGTTATTATAGTCTACAGTCTCAAGGTTCTTCATATTCATTATTCACTGCCAGTTTTCACAAGTGTACTTATGTAAATACTGATGTAAATCTGGTTAAATCTACAACTGTGCTCCATATCTGCACTACTAGATTTAATCTAACTTACTGTATTTTATATTTTATATTTTGTGTGTGTACGTGTTGTATCTTGCTACTGACCATGCTGCTGTAACACAAGAATTTCCCTCATGGGATCAATAAAGTATATCGATCAAGATCGACTTAGATGAGTCCATTATTAAATTAATAATAATAATAAAGAAAATTACCATTTTACATTTTTTTTTTTACAAAAAAGATGATCTCAGCTTATTTATATACCTCACATCACTGCTTTAACACCCCATAAGAAACCAAGGAGGACAGTCTGCGAGGAGGTAATGAGGGAGAGAACCTCAGCAGGGGGAGCTCATCCTCTTCTATCCTGCACTGGGAATCAGATCAGTTAATCTGAGCATTTTAGTTTACATTGCATACAGGTTTATACCATTCTAATATACTAGTTATACTATACTACACCAATATACAATGAGAATATACAGCACAAATGTTCAATGTGTTGATCATTGCTCATGAGAGCTTTATTCATTTTCTTCCAACCTGTAGTCGTCAGCTATAAACAGAAAGTATTACAATCTTGCCACCTAGTGGTCAAAGCTTAAACAAACACTGGCTCAAATTTTCTGATGAATAGACATTTACATTAATTTACATTTACATTAGACTTACATTTATGGAATTTGGCAGATGCTCTTATCCAGAGCGACTTACAGAAGTGCTTGGAAGTCTCTACCAAGAAATACATCCTGATACTGGTTCATAGGTCACAAACTAAGAATACCATCAGTCTGCTAAAAACTCTGTTGGGTTCATACAATCTGAATATATACATACAATATACTCCTACAATATAAATATATATATATATTTATATATATATATATGAAAGTGCTAATTTACGTACTTCAGGAAGAGGTAAGTCTTTAGACATCACTTGAACACTGCCAGTGACTCTGCTGTTCGGACATCTAGGGGAAGTTCATTCCACCACCTAGGTGCCAGAACAGAGAAGAGTCTTGATGCATGCCTCCCTTGTACCCTGAGAGATGGCAGATAGAGTCGAGCAGTACTAGAGGATCGGAGGGGGTGAGGTGCAGTGCAGGGTTTGATAAGTGCTTTGAGGTAAGTGGGTGCTGGTCCGTCTTTGGCTTTGTAGGCAAGCATCAGTGTTTTAAATCTGATGCAGGCAGCTACACGAAGCCACTGGAGAGAGCGTAGCAATGGGTGGTGTAGGAGAACTTAGAAAGGTTGAAAACAAGTCATGCAGCAGCATTCTGGATCAGTTGCAGAGGCTGAATGGCGGTCAGAGGCAGACCTGCCAAGAGCGAGTTGCAGTAGTTCAGTCTCAAAATGACAAGGGACTGTACAAACACCAGCATGGCCTGTGTGGATAGAAATGGACGAATCCTTCTGATGTTGTAAAGGAGAAATTGACATGAGCGTGTCAGATTAGCAATGCGAGAGGAAAAAGACAGTTGATTGTCCATGGTTACCTCAAGGTTGTGTGCAGTGACCGAAGGTGAGATCAGAGAGCTGTCCAGGGAGATTGCAAGATCCTGACAAGCAGGATTTCAGGCTTTAAATATTATGCTAATTCAGTTGTTTCTGTGTTGTAATTGTCTCAATTGGACACAGACTATTCTGACCCTTGTGTACAATTAGCCAATTCTGAGTTACGGTCAGAATATGGGATGTTCAAATTTTGTGATATTTTTTAAAATGACCAAATCCTAATTTATAGTTTTCCAAATTTTTTTGTCCTGTACTTTTTTCGATAGCTCCTTGGTCTTAATGATGTTGATTGTTTAGTTATGTTCTCTAACAAACTCAGGGTCTTCCAGGAGCAAGTGTATTGAGAACACATGAAACTTTAATTGCACACTAAACTAATTGTGTGAATTCTGATGGTAGCTGGTTGATCCAAAACTAATTTAGGGCTTTAACAGATAGCAACTCTTACAGTTTGTCTAGTAAATAATTTTGCAAACTATATTTATTTTTCCACCCATATGTATATGATGGGATAATTTGTGTAGATTCATGACACATAATCTCAATGAAGTTCAGTTCCAGGTTGTAACATTTAAAAAATGTGGGGAAAGGTTTAAGGGAGATAGTATTTATGCAAGCCACTATACCTTTTCTGAGGAGGTTGAGAAGAGCAAGGGTGACCACCTTAGATCTGACATCAATACACACTGGTTGCATTCATCCCATCCTCGAGCACGGCTGCCCAGCATGGCATGAAAATATGGTGCAAGCTCTGTCAAACCTGATTAAGAGTCTCCAGACATGTGCATGCCAAATCATCAGTGACATATTCTGTTTATCAAAAGCTCCTAAACCTCTTGCATTGCCTACACTCCAAGAGAGAGGAAATGCATTGTAGAGTGAGTTTGCTTTCAGTCTTCAAAGCTCTCCCTTCAGAGACTGGCTACCACCTTCCATGGCCCAGACATCTAGCTGGCAAATTAGTATGAATAAATTACAGATCCCCAAAGATGAGAACTGATAGATAATGAAAGTCACCAATCCCATTCCTAATGTTTTTTTTAAAGCTCTTGTTATCATTTAGATGAGGTTTTTATACATTTATCCTTTTTCCCTACCTTCATAAATGTGTAACTAAGCTTTAAATAAGTGTAAATAGTAAATGCTAACATAATTCAGCTTTGTAAAATGTCCACATGAGTGTGAAATAAAATCCAATCCAAAATATAATTTAGCAAAAACCAAATATTTTTGTATTTGGTCTTTTAGGACCTTGAAATAATAAAGGATCATGTTAAAGGAAAATTAAAGAGCCATAGCAGAACATTACATTTAGGGCTTATTTATGCTGTAAAAATACTACTCTAGTGTATTGAATATTGACTAAATGAGAACATTGTTAACAGAAATATATATATATATATATATTATGTTTAACAAAAAATTATATTCTTAGTACAACACCTTCAGTTGTATAGTAGTTTTTCAATCCTGCACAACCTATGCTAAGTTATAAAACTTTTATTCATAAATTGGTGATTGGTGTGAAACTGATATTAAAGATTTATCAAATAGATCTGTTACACATTCCTCTATGTTCATGTTTTAATTATACCACATCATATTCACTGAATTTTACATGGTCATTGAGTTTGTGGACTGGGATATTTTTAAACTTATGTATGCAGAAATAAATGATTTAACAATGCAATAGGTCCTGACTTGTCCTCGTTATGTCATGAGTGCCATTTCGGTAAAATGCAATAATGAAATATTGATCGGTATGTTTTATTATTTACTTTTGCTCTGAAAATGTGACATCAGCTAGTGTGGCTATAGGCCCTCTCAGGAAAAGAAAGATGTGTCCAAGAAAAAATAATCAATGTCTGCATTGGTAGTGGTAGTAATTGTACATTACACTGATTGGGACAGATTCCTACTCAGATTTGACCTGGGTATAGACAAAACTTATAGCAGGTGGCTGTTACGGAGCTTATCATACACGCACAATATCTGATATTTGCAAATGATGGAACAGGCCACACTATTATGTTGATATAGTGCATATGAAAGGTATGGCTTATGCATGTGAGATAATAGAAGATCTCATCTCTTGTCACATCAGTGAAAAACAAACTAAAGAGCCTTGCTGTCATATTTGACAGTTTATTCTCTTTCGGTCCTCACGTCAATAATATTTCACGTATTGCCTTCTTCCACCTTCGAAATATTGCCAGAATCCACCCTTCCCTATCTTATCACAGCACTCGAGTTCTTATTCATGCTCTGGTAACATCCTGTATTGACTGCTGTAACACCATCCTGTTTGAGGTATTTGATAAACTTCTCCACTGGCTCCAAATTATTCAAACCTCAGCTGCAAGAATTATTACTTGCACAAAGTCCACTGACCATATCACACCCTCCCTTAATCAGCTCCACTGACTACCTGTCCAACAACGAGTTCACTATATAATTCTACTGCTCATGTTCAAAGCCATTCATAATCTGGTTCCCTCCAACCTTTCAGATCTTTTCCATTCTTATACCCCACTCGTTCTCTACGATCCTCCTCGGCTGCTCTACTCACTGTTCCAGCTTTTAAACTCAGTACTATGGGTGCCAGAGCTTTCAGTTACTCTGGAACTCACTCCCACTGTATCTATTTTAACGATGGTGCTCTTATTGTATGCTGTTTTTCTTGTGGTACTGTAAGGTGCCCTTGAGTGTTACGAAAGGTGCCAACAAATAAAATGTATTATTATTATTATTATTATTACTATTATTATTATTATTGTTAATCTTGTAGAGCACTTTATGTTTCATAGAACTCTTGTTTTTCTCTGATCACATGCAGAGGATGGTGGAGTATGAAAGATTGCATGAACATCTATTGCACCATGCATTTTCAAAGCTATGTATGATAAGAATTGAGATGTGACTCTCCAGTACATCCAGCTTGATGAATTCTTATAATCCACTCAAATGTGGAGTGCTTTGGTTTCATGTATTTTTTCTGACAATACAGAAAAACACATATCACCCATATAGAGTGCTTTTATTAACTGCAGAAACTCAAACTACTTCAGTGCTGAAAATCACGAGAGCTATAGTATTAAACTGGATGAATAATAGATGTGGTGACAGTTTTGTGTTGGATCAAAGTGTAGCAGTCGACCTGAAGCTGAAAGTCTGACCTGAAAGCATTTAGATTTAATAATACAGTTCAGACTGAGAACATGTCTGGATATATACATTCACTGCTAGTGCATTTGGGTTTTGGGGGGTGGGGGGGTTTGAAGAAATGTCTGCTTTCTTCCTCAAACAGACAGCTGAACCATAGGCAATGGAAAATCAACATTACAATGCTAAAGGGAAATGAAAAAGAATAGTTTGTGTAGCAACCTCCTTGAGCACAGCATCTGTCCTTCCTGGATAATATCATTTCAGTAAGAGTAAACTGAAGTAACACACAGTAGTGCCATAGAAACCACTGGTACAGAGGTAATATTATATCATTATCTCTTCAGCTGCTACGTTTAACTTATTTTATATATATTTTAGATTAGGCAGCTTCAGTTAGAGACTATAGCTGAATATTAATGAATATAACTATCCAGGGGACTGTTATATAGAGTGGGATGGTATATACATGTGTACACACACACACACACACACACACACACACACACACACACATATATACTGCTCGAAAACATTAAAGGAACACTTTGAAAACACATCAGATCTCAGTGGGGAAAAATATCATGCTGGATATCTGTACTGATATGGACTGGGTAAGGTGTTAGGAATGAAAGGATGCCACATAGTTTGATGGAAATGAAAATGATCAACCTACAGAGGGCTGAATTCAAAGACACTCTGAAAATCAAAGTGAAAAAATGATGCAGCAGGTTAGTCCATTTTGCTGAAATTTCATTGCAGCAACTCAAAATGGTACTCATTAGTTTGTATGGCTCCCACGTGCTTGTATTCATGCCTGACAATGTTGGGGCATGCTCCTAATGAGACGACGGATGGTGTCCTGGGGTATTTCCTCCTAGATCTGGACCAGGGCATCACTGAGCTCCTGGACAGTCTGAGGTGCAACCTGGCGGCGTCGGATGGAGTGAAACATAATGTCCCAGAAGTTTTCTATTGGATTTAGTTCAGGCGAGTGTGGGGGCCATTCAATGGTATCAATTCCTTCATCCTCCAGGAACTACCTGCATACTCTCGCCGGGCATTGTCGTGCACAAGGAGGAACCCAGGACCCACTGCACCAGCGTAGGGTCTGACAATGGGTCCAAGGATTTCATCCCGGTACCTAATGGCAGTCAGGGTGCCATTGTCTAGCCTGTAGAGGTCTGTACGTGCCCATCTAGCGCACCTGTTGTTAATTTCATTAACACCAAAGCAGCTGAAACTGATTAACAACCCCCTCTGCTACTTAACTGACCAGATCAATATCCCAGGAGTTTAACTGACTTGATCCTATACTCTGATTAAAAAGCGTTCCTTTAATTTTTTGAGCAGTGTATATATATAATTCCTCTCATTTGGGGAAAAAAGTGATTCTGATATATATTACTGAAGTTAATTCCTGCATAATGATAATGTCAGGTCAACTGGTAGTTAATTAGAACACATACCATCCAAGTCACCTAATCTTCACTTAAATCCTGAGTAAAAATCATGATAATAGGAGACAGATTATATTTCACTATCACTTTGCATCATTCTTCTTTCTCGGTGTAATACAATGCTCAACCCTTGGTAACCCCTCTCTATCTTTCCATCTACACCTGAATGCCATAGCTGTAGATGGAAAGATAGAGAGGCTGTACCTGTTAGACAGAGAGAAAGAGAAAGAGATGGAAAGATAGAGAGGAGTAAACAAGGGTTGAGCATTGTATTACACCGAGTAAGAAGAATGATGCAAAGATAGTGACTTACAATAAAGAAAAAACAAAGAATAGAAGTATAATAGCAGAACTGATCGCTTCATTTCAACGAAAGAAGCGATGCATTGAATTTACTCGATTCAAATGTGTATATTATTTCCACAAAATTAGATCATCATTACATATTTGTTTTTAGCTCACTTACTTTTAGCACCAATTGTGTTTATGTATTATTCTATATTAAAATAGAAATGATGTACACATTCATCTTCAGATAGCATTTTATTCTGGTCAGGGTTGTGGTGGATCCGGAGCCTCTCCCAGTAACACTAGGTGCAAGGCAGGAGTATACCCTGAACTGGATGAACCATTTCAGGGCACCATGCACACACACACACACACACACACACACACACACACACACACACACACACACACACACACACACACACACACATTTTTATATAGCCTATCCACCTACTGGCATGTTTTGGGGAGATGGGAGGAAACCAGAGAACCCTGAGCAAACCTATGCAAACATAGGGAGAACAGAAGAATAGGGAGAGCACAGAAACTCTGCACAGACAACAACTAAAGCTCACGATTGAGCCTTGGAGCTGTGAGACAGCAATGCTACCCACTGCAATATAAGTAACACGTATATCAATACATCACTTATTTTCAGTGATAACTGATATAAGTGCAGGGTTTATTTCCACGTGTTTTTGATTTGAGTCACTAACTGAAACACAGACACTGATTTGTTTGTACCTCTCTTGCTCCCTGTACCTCTTTTTTACACATAGGTCTACAATGTACTGATATTCATATCAGTATTTCGTATTTAGGCCAGTGTTACTCCAGTGTTTTTACCCCACTTGTTTAGTTATTGTGAGACTGAAGCATGAATAAAAGGTGGAACATAAATAACAACACAATTTGGACTACATGGGCAAAGTACGGCTGTTTAGAAGAAAACAAAAACCTAATTTAAACTACTGCATGGTGTATTAGTCAAGGCTGTGAGCTCTCCTGGGCTGAGGGTTACACACTGCTCGAATACTTAAATAGCATGCAGAGATTCTTCAAATTAAAGAAACAACTTTGAAATGATATCAAATGGTTCTTTAAAAATAGGAGAACATAACACAGACCATAGCATTTTCCCTAGAACCTGGCTATAAATTTAGCAAATGTTTTCAGTGGCACTTAAAAGCTGTTCTGATGCATTCAGTAAAACAGATGCCAAAGAATATAATTTCCATGACTTTATTTATTGATTAGCTCACTAAGAGTTTTGCATTTACTGCTCCAGAGGACTTCAAAGGAAGCGTGAGGATACATGAGATTTGATGAAGCATCTTAAGTTCAAAATTACGTGCTAGAGTTACATCAGAAAATAATGACCAGCAATAACACTGATGTAGTATTAAAAGCAACTGCTAGGCTAGAAGAGTGAATCTCAGTTATTAGTGCTTAAATGGGGTTACAAAAAAAAGTTAAATCTAGCCTACATGATTGAGCTGCGATATAGGATCATTCTAAATGTTTAATGTGAACTTGTCTTGTACCAAAAACAACAACCAAATAATGTAAACCTCACACACTTATCTTAGCATAAATGCTATTCTACCAAAAGGACTATCCTTTTGACATCTTCTTTAGAAATGTCTTCAGGAAACAGCTTAACTTTTTCACTACAAAAACAATGATTCAATAACCTAAATATAAAGCACAGAGTTTTTATATTTTGTGCTTTATCCTGTTCAGGGTGGTTTTGGTGGGTCCGGAGTCAATCCGGAATACTGGGCACAAGGCGAAGACACACCCTGAATGGGAGAATTAATCCATCTCAGGGCAAAACACACACATATTCACACCGAGGGGCAATTTAGTGTAGGCAATCCACCTACCAGCATGTTTTTGGATGGCGGAGGAAACCGGAAAACACAGGAAGATGATCACACAAAACACCAAAACTCCACACCGGCAGTAACCCAAGCTCAGGATCTAATTGGGGATCTGGAGCTGTGTGTTCATATGTTCATGCATGTTAAAGAGATTATGGCATCATTATTTCAATAGTAAACAATAGTTGTGGTCAATAAACAATGACAGAAACATGTTAAGCTGTTTCCTTATAATGGGATCATATGAAGAAGAAAACAGTTAACATCAAAATTATTGTGCATGTGAGTGATTTGTTGCTTGATCAACATTTTTGCACATTAAGCCACATTAACCTTTTTCATGATTAGCATTTTAGAACGCTAATCCTCCTTAAATCAATTGCTATAATCATATTTAATTTAAGTAGCTGAAGTTTACAATTTGTGTCTCATGCACCATCTCTATATACAAACTATTTTATATATGTATTGTAAACTAAAACTGTTATATTAAAAATAATTTTTCATGCATGAAGCAAGCATGAGCCATAAATGAGTAATTAATTTTAATCTAAGTCCATCACATGTTGTTTGACAAGTACTTATTCTGTCATTTATATTTAAAAACATCAGCGATGAGACAAGTAAGTAGACATCATCATAGGAAAGTGTAGTCTGCACACATCCTGATGAAAAACCGAGGGCTTTTAGGTGTAGTCTATGCATTGCGTTAATATACTGTAAAATCAGATTAAACCTGGAAGTTATATGGTGGTGTTTCAATACCAGAATCTCAAAGACTACTTTGACATCAGTTTCATGGTTCTAGTTTATATTTGAGAAAATACTCCAACATATGACGATTGTGATTTTGTGTTTTTGATACAAGGAACGCTGATTGAAGATGGCATGGTTCAACATACTACATGGTACTATACACTTATAAGCACTCACAAAAAACACTTAGGATTTCAGGAACACTTCCAGGGAATAAGGATGGTTTGAATAGGTGCTTATGATTCTGACGATGGGTCATTGTGCTAGAGGGTGGACATAGTTCAGAATTCAGGCACAAAGCATTACAGCCAGTTTCTAAACAGGCAAGACGTCTAAAAAGAAACATACAATTGTAATAAAAACTCTTCTTCCTCATTCAAATGCAAACATAATATGTCTCCCACAGGCAGATGACATTTCAAATAAGATATTGCTATGTCTTAAGTCAAACCATTAAAATAATTAATCTGGTTAATTTAAAAAAGTGCAAAGACACTACAGTATAAAATACATGCTGTTGAGACAGCAACTCCCCATTAATTAACTAGAAAGAAACACACTGGTGGACAGGTGGAACAGCCACATACTGTTTTTCTACTGTAAATACAAAAATGAAACCTTGTAGAGATGTGCTACCACGCTTTTTTTTTCTTTTTTTCCTTTTTTTTTTGTTGCTTTTCCTCATTTTTGCTTTGCTCATTAAATAGCAATTATAAATGTTTCTGGCATGCCAGCATGTTTTTAATGCTCTTCTCTGCAATGCGAGTTTTTTTTTCATTCTTGGTCTGGGAAGGCATTAAACATAATTCCAAAGAAAGGAAGATAATATATTCATTAGTACCCAAGGCAATACAGCAAGTTAACGTATCCATTTTCACTGTAAGAGCAAAAGGGAAAATATCCATTGCTGTAATGACTTTAGTATGTTATGTCTCTATTAAACCTCACGTTGCAAGTTCACTGATCCAATCCGTTGGCTCAGTTAGAGTTCTACACTCTCTATTTCCAGGTCCTCTAAGGTAGTGTCTGATTGGGAAATCATCACCAGTTTTTCTTTGTTTGAGTACTGTCTGATCATGCCATGGTCAGGTTTATTGGAGACACCTTCCTCCTGGACAAGGGGACTTTTTGAAACTTGCCCTTTAGACAAAAGTTCAGAAGAACTCCCACGACTAAAACTTGTCACATCAGTGGACTCAAAGGACTCCCCTTCAAGACCCTCGAGTTTAATATAACCCCCACTGCCTGGGCCCTCCAGTCGAGGACAGCTACGTCGCCTGGTTCGCTCCTTGTGCCGGTCAACAGGGGTGGATGGGCAGATTCCCAAGTCAATGGACCTGGAGTAGTCTGATAGGGCACTTAAGGACAGGTGAGAGCCTGTCACTTTAGGGCCAGGGGACGCAGGAAGGAGTTGCACCCGAGAGCCTTGAAGAGAGAGGTGTGGCATGTCTTGCAGGCTGTCGCTACCCTTATAAACTTCCACTGAGTCCTGGGAAAGAATGGTTCGAGTTTGAGGAGTCTTCACTTTGGCTTTGGTGATGCTCCCTGATGCCACTAGAGACTCTAAGCAATGACGAATAACATCCGAATCCAGACATTCACTTCTGATCTCCCCAGTTTTATCTGAACCCCTTCTGTTTCCTGCCGTCCTGTGGTTGAGCCTGATCAATGGTAGTGTGAAAGCATTAACTGAGGAGGTCACAATTGTTTTGGTCTCCCTTTGCTTGGCCTCTGGTGATTGATCCCTGCAAATGCTATACACTGTGTCTGTGATGGCAAGACTATCCAAAGGTAAGTCTTCCAGTTTGCCAGTAGATGACTTTCTCGATGAGGGCAGGCTGTCCTGGTCCTGTTTGAAAGAGCCTGAAGATGGCCATGAGCCCTTTGCTAGCATAGCAGCATTGTATAGAGAGCCTGGATTGCCTTCTTCCCCCTTTGATTGCATATAGTTCACAAATCCATTGAGTGAAGCATTGTCCTTGGATCGCAAACTGTGAATATCAATAACAGTTGAATAAATGTCCCTAAGGTTAATGATTTTTGTCTTTTTGTCCCTGTTTTCATGCAGCACTGCATTAGCGCAAATGAACAGGAAGATACCAATGCCCATAATCAATGGTCCAAACACTTTTAGTTTGTCTGAATGTAAGTGTCTGTTTAAAAACTCAGCAAAGACACCCAACTTTGGCGAATCCTCAGTTGTGCCATTAGTATAATTAGAGCTTATAATATCTTTATCCAGCTGATAAATAAGCTTACCACTAGTGGTCCAGTTCACTGCTTTGGGTCCTCCTTTGTCATCGGTCCAGGCTGGTTTCTGTAAGCCCTTAACTGTGAGCAGTCCTGGGTAAAGCGGACTTCCTTTAGGCCAGTAGCCTAGTACAGCCAAGGCAATCCCAACAAGCAGCACAATAATGCCCAGTGCAGCAATCAGCCCAGAGACTGAACAGAGCTTCAATTTGCCCTTCACCACCACCACCTCATTCTTTCTCTTCTTCTTGGCTTTTCTCCTGCGCTTGTTCTCTGCCCGGTTTTTGGCACGGAGTGAATCTTGGCGTCTTGCTGAGATTCGCAGGAGGCCTCCAGTAGCAATCATAATGAGGCCCGAACTGGTGATCAACTAATCATCCTGTGTTTGACAGAAAGACAGAGCAAGAATCAGATTGACAGTAATCAGTGTTCTGATATATATATATATATATATAGTAAACATCAGTAATATACAGTATATTACAGTAAATGCACAAGTTTAATCTATTTTAAATAACTTGAGTGCTTACACAGAAGCATATATGCAGTATATGACCAAAAGTATGTGCACATCTGACCATTTGTTGGTCAAACTGTTGCTACAAAGTTGGAAGCACACACTTGTACAGGAAGCCTTTGAATGCTGTAGCATTAAGCGTTCCCTTCACCAAACATATTCCAGGATGACAGTGCCCTTGTGCACAAAGTGAGGTCCATGAAGCATCGTTTGCCAGGGCTGGTGTGGAAGAACTTGAGTGGCCTGCACAGAGCCCTGACATCAACCCCAGTGATCACTTTTGAGATGAACTAGAACACTGACTGTGTGCCAGGCCTCCTCACCTGACATCAGTGCCCGGCCTCACTAATGCTCTTGTGGCTGAATGGATAAATGGCCACAGCCATGCTCCAAAATCTAGTGGAAAGACTTCCCAGAAGAGTAGAGGCTATTATAATAGTAAAGGGGGACTAAATCTGGAATGAGACGTTCAAAAAGCACATATCAGTGTGATGGTCAGGTGTCCACAAACTTTTGGCCCAATGGTGTATAATGCAACCCCTAACTACCCTGACAAAAAAGCAGTCTTTTCAGTCAATCATTAAAGCATAATAATAATAATTATCAAAACATAAGCAACGCAGTAATTTGTACGCATATTTAACTTGCAGGGTCCCTGGAGGACTAGTGGTTAGGCCGCGGTGCTCTCACCGCCGCAGCCCGGGTTCGATTCCTGGCCAGGGAACCAACCCCAGCCACTGGGGTTGCACAAAACAGTGTCGGTCCAAAGCCCAGATAAAATTGGGGAGGGTTGCATCAGGAAGGGCATCCGGAATAAAAACTGTGCCAAATCAAAATATACAGACCAATGATCTGCTGTGGCGACCCTTAATAGGAGCAGCCAAAAGAAGAACAACAATGTGGACACTTGCAAATATTTATATCTAAGGGTTTAACTGCAGGATAACACAGACGATAAGCAATTATAAAGCAAGCAAAATTGTATAACGTAATAATAATAATACAGTTTCACACTGCTTTAGAGACATGCTTTTATTCCGTCAGTCAAGGTGATTGTTAACTGATGTCTGCATACAATTTGATTATTAAAGGCGTGTGTCTTAAAGGCTTTACTGTATATATCTCTGAATCATATTCAGTTATGAGGACTCCATATCATTCATTTATCTTCCGTAACTGCATTATCCTGGTCAGAGTCATGGCGGAGCCTTAGCCTATGCTGGGAACATTAAGCACGAGGCAGGAATACGCCCTGACTGAGATCCCAGTCCATTGCAGAGCACCATGCATACACATATTCACACACATTTACATTTCGAGGCAATTTGGTTTAGCAAATACATCTGAAATCCAAATGAACTGACCTGTTCTCACTATTTTAACCCATGGTTATATGTAGAATGCAAATTTTTAAGCCACCAGACACACACACACACAAACACACACACACAAATATATTTATATATATAAATATATTTACACCATAAATATATATACACCATATAGACATATACAGTAGAAGAGGCACAGCATCAGGATAAACAGCATAACTGTGCAAATCAGCTGCACATAAAGAATCTAAAGAGTAAAATAAAAATTCCAGCAACGTTTCTGTTCAGATCAGTCCTAGTGGTGGTAGGAGGGTGGCTTTGTGCGTTTATAAATGATCTCACTACTTAGATAAATGATATGTGAAAAGGCATGCTAGCTGAGCAGATGAGGAGAAATCTGTTCATTTAGTGTGTGAATGTGATGACTAAAAGCATAGAGGCGTTACTGTGAACGTGTGTGTGCACTGTAGTGACATGGTTTCTCATGCAGACCTGGACAGCAAGCCAGATTAGCAGCCGTGTGTGGGAGCCCAGGAGAGCACTTATACTCTGCCACCCAGACAGATGTGTCTGCACACATGATGTAATGCACAACCACAAACTACCGAGACACAAAAGTAATGGCCTTCTCTGTGCCCTTCAGAAAAGTGACAAATTTTGTGAAATTGTTCTAATATTGTTATTGGGAATATTTTGTATTAGGAGAGGTAATTCTTCACATACAATTGGAATTCTGTAATAATATCAAAACCCATATTTATTTATATATTATAACCCATATATATTTATCATCATGGCACAAGTGCAAACATAAGGCATAAGATCATAGCAATATATATATATATATATATATATATATATATATATATATATATATATATAAATGGCA
>CM040975.1:4842758-4906919 GCA_022985145.1 Pangasius djambal
TCTCTAGAGTTTACACTGAACAGTGTGAAAAACCAAAATCATCCAGTGAGCGGCAAATCTGTGGGCGAAAACGCCTTGTTGATAAGAGATGTGCCAGAAAGTCTACAGTAACCCAAATAACTACTTTTTACAACTGTGGTGAGCAGAAAAGAATCTCTGAATGCACAACATACTGAACCTTGAGGTGGATGGGCAGATACAATCGCGTAAGACTACACCCATCCGGTTCCACTCCTGTCAGCCAAGAACAGGAATCTGTGGCTACAGTGGGCACAGGCTCACCCAAACTGGATGGCTGAAGAAATGGAATAAAAAGCTGATGTATATAGATGATACAAACATTGTGTATATACTATATATGAAGGTTGTTTTTAAAATAATACATTATGAAGAGGTATTTAGACATATACCCAATCAAATCAACTCCACTTTCCCCTTTAAAAAACATTCTTCTTGTGTGCATTTTTGGGTCTTCAGTCATGTGAGTACTCTATAATGTAGTGTTTATATTTGCTCATTCTTTGTCTTTATGATAGTTTTGTTGGACATTTTATTGATTCTATTAATTATATGATGTTCTCTGTATAATGTCATGTCAACATTTCAAACTGAATGATATCAAACAAAATTTAAAAATACCACTGCACCAGTGAATTTTGAATGTCACATCCCCTGTTGCGCCACTCCACCCATGCTAGAGCATACACATTCATTTCTTCTGACGACGAAAATAGCATCTGGGTACAAGCGGGAAAGAGCTGCCTTTACCCATAATATTAGCAATGAACTGTCATTACAGGAGCAAATAACATTTGCGGCAGCATGAAAAAAGACCCGGTAGAATAATAAAAAAAAGCCATCATGACACAAAACAACAACCAAATAGGCGGTGTTATAACAGCTTACTGTATAGGAATGAAGACACGCTCAAAAGAGAATGCATTTCAGATTGACCAAACAAGAACAAAGCTGACAAAAGTCTGGAAACATGGAATCTTGGCATCTCTAAGAGGAAACAGGTGGAGGAATAGAGCTTTGAACTGGCTCTCTAGGAACCTCTTACTACACATTGCTCCTGGGAGCCAAGTAATGGCACATCAGGGACATCCAACCTGCCTGTTATCATTTATCACCTCTAGCCTGAAGTCAACAAGTCAAACTCTGAGGATTTACATCAGTAACCTGTAACTGACCCAGCACAGAGATGTAGATGTCTAAATTACTCACAATAACACTATACACAGCCCTTTAATATGTGCATAATAACCCAGGGGGAAAAGATTCTATTTTATTAATGTGGACTTTGTTGATTAATGAGTAATGAACATAGTTAATATGCAAAGGCAAAAAAGGGTCTGTATTTTAAGCACACTAAATATAAAAAAATGAAGGGGATTAGCAGGATTTTTTTTTGCTAGTTTACTAGCTAGCTTGGTATAGTGGACATTACAAAGTGGCTTCATCTGTTGCCAGGTGACCTTTATTTTAGCTCCCATACAGCATCTACAACAGGTATAGCAGTTGTTAGTTTTTTTAAATGTTATATTGATTTTGCTAATCAGATCTGTTGGGTTTGCTAACCATGGCTTGTCTTCTAGCATGCTTTTCCCATGTCTGCATAAGGAAATACATACAGGATAAAGTGTGCACTAATTCCAAGACAGAGACCTTATAAGGTTGGAACTCAGTGTGCAGGGTTTGTGTCATTTACATTTACATTTACAGCAGTTGGCAAGCGTCCTTATCCAAAGCGATTTGCAGAAGTGCTTTATAGTGTCTATCAAAAACATATCCTCATGCTAGTACAAATAGGTTCGGGTTTAAGAAATACTATTAATCTGTACTATATGTTTTTATAGACAATTTGGTATAAGACTAGGGTACTGAAGTCTTATTTGTACAGGTATTTCATTCCATGTTGTTGTGGTGTCACAATAGTACTGTCATTTCTTGGGGGCAGTCGTGGCCTAATGGTTAGAGAGTCGGACTTGTATCCTGAAGGTGAACCTGAAGGTCGTGGGTTCAAGTCTCAGGTCTAGCAGGGATTGTAGGTGGGGGGAGTGAATGACCAGCGCTCTCTTCCACCCTCAATACCACAACTGAGGTGAGACCCTTGAGCAAGGCACCGAACCCCCAACTGCTCCCCGGGTGCCACAGCAAAAAAAAAAAAAAAAAAAAAAAAAAAGGCTGCCCACTGCTCTGGGTGTGTGTTCACTACTGTGCGTGCACACTTAGATGGGTTAAATGCAGAGCACAAATCCTGAGTAGGATAACTGGAACGGTTTCGCCAGGGCGAGGCAATAAATTCATGGCGAAGAAAAGAGAAACAGGAAGTGTCTCCTATCTTCTGTGTGCACTGAGTGATTTAGATCAAACCTAAGCTGTACGTTTGGTGCTGGGGGATGTGACTATTGGAGTCGCAGTAATAGCGCCACCAACTGGCAGCAGAAAGCGTGTGACTTACGACTTTGCGGTAATCCTCTTATATTTATCCAAATCGCCTCAAACTCGGTCAGAATAATGTCAAGACAAGGCTGATGTAAAATTGTAATAGGATTTTTGATATCTTAAAATGTTATATTAGATATCTTAAACCCAGACAACCCAGACAACTTTCAAAATGACAGTCATTAGCTCCGCCCAGCAGAAAGTAGGTCATTATGGATTTAATGTAGATTTTTTGAAAATTGCAGGCTCTGAATTTTTTAATTCTCCTCCAAGGGGATTCATGCGATTCTCACCAAATGTGGTCAACATTATGCCAAGACATTTAAGATGCTAAATTGTGAACAGATTTCTGATATCTCGAATGGTGTGGCTATGGCGAGGGATTAAATTAATGACAAAAAAGGGAACAGGAAGACTCTCATATCTTCTAAGTGCATTATCTGATTTAGATCAAATTGTTGTTGTATGTTTTGTCATGGGGACTATGTTGCATTCCCTTAAATGCATGTGCCCACAACACATTACTTCACTACAATTAATTCATGGCTAATAAGGATAACAACATATATCTCTTATCTTCTTCATGCATTATATCACCAAATATGAGCTGTATGTTTGGACATGGAAGCTGTTGTAAAGCCTTAGACCTGGGCTTAACCTAGCAGATCAGTGCAAAACAAGTTACTCTACAGCACTCGCTTCACTATGCATTGTTTTCATACACCCACCGGGCGGTGATGGCACCGTAGTGCTTGGGCCCTTCATCGCTGATTGCAGCTATATTTATTTATTATTTATTTATTATTCATTGTTTTTAGTATTTATTATTTCCTTATTATTAGGGGTTTTAAAAACTGAGTGTTCCCTTGCAAAGAATCTGCCTAAAGAGACAAAAAATATCATATAACTAATCCCCCATTTATAATATTGTTAGAATGGTTATATCGGTTTTCAAATATTCTAATGTCAAATATACATATATATCACAATGAGTTTAAATTTTCATCTGAAACACACAGAGGATAGATAAATAAACTTTTCTTAAACAACATCTGGTTGAAAAACAGATGGCTGAAAAGGTACCTGGAGATCCAGCTAATGATAACAGACAGCTTGGATTGCACAGTGGCTCAGAGGAGCAATTTCATCTCACTCTGATTTCTAAAAACTATCAGAGTAAACAGAACAAGATTGTGAAGCGAGACACTGATTAGATATGTTTTGGAATATTCTCAGTTTAGTAGAGACCTACTTTCACATAGATATATAAAGGTGAGTATAAATATTTGCGTACCTCTAGGATTTTTGTAACCAGATCAAATAGGTGGTGCTTGAAAGTTTGTGAACTCATTAGAATTCTCTATATATCTGCATAAATATGACCTAAAACATCATCAGATTTTCACACAAATCCTAAAAGTAGACAAAGAGAACCCAATTACACAAATGAGACAAACATATTATATTTGATCATTTATTTATTGAGGAAAATGATACAATATTACATATCTGTGAATGGCAAAAATATGTGAACCCCTAGTATTAGCCAAGGCACACTGAAGCTGTTCTGGTGACTAATGGTTCCGCCAAACCTTACTAAGACACTGCTGTTTTTTTCTTTATTTTGTCACCCATCTATACTTGTTATACACTTTCCTATTCAAATAAGGTCTGGAGAATAAGAGGGTCACTTATTTTCAGACTATTTTTCTGTTGAGTTTGCCTTGTATGTTTTCTATGGTTGTCTTTTTATTGACAAGATATATTTCCATTTCATTTTAACTTGTGTGTATTCTTAAAGGTTACATTTTTAAAATTCATGGAGGATTGGAATGCAAAACTTTGCAATCATCAGTATATATGAAACTAGATATTTCCGTATGCACCAGCGAGTAGTTGTGTTTTGATGGTTGTGCTGGTGTTCACCGCAAAACTGGAATCTTTGAGTAGAATGTTCTTCCGGGGACCAATATACTGACTTGGCTTTCCACAAGCGAGGTCCATCAATCCTGAAGCAGCAGGGCGACACACAGAGACACTAGTAAAATTGCTCCCTTCTGGGAATACAGTGGCCATTTTTCTTAATTTGTGGCGATGAATCTACTGCCATAGTGCAGTGGTTATTAAAATCCTTTTCCCCACAATGGTGGAAAACTTCAAAAACAAAGGCCAACACGTTACATAATTTTGTCTTCTGTTATATCCAAATATGGTCATTTGAAGAACATAGTCTACCATGTCTTTGGGTACTCCTCCTCAGCATTTTTCCCTTACAGCTGGGGTTTGGAGAGAAAGACAAAGAGGGCGAGAGAGAGAGAGAGAGAGAGAGAGAGAGAGAGAGAGAGAGAGAGAGAGAGAGAGAGAGAGAATCCTTCAAACCACCTGAGGTTGATCTCCCAGGCAGGGCTGATAGATTGCTTTGTACTGGAGGAATTATGGCACGGTTTTATTCCTCACAATGCATCACTCCTATGCTTCACTATCCAGCAAAGAAGTGATATAGAAAGTGGTGTTGAAAGGCATGCATGACATCAGATATATCTTTTTATAGTCTTGACAGGAAACCGTTAGAGGTGTGAAAGCTTCTTTCCAGAGTCTTTCCTATTTCTTTCAAACTTTCTATATTCAGTTTTCTGGCTATTTTTAATGGTCACTAACATGATCATGAAAAGCAAAACCATGAAATGTGCCATCAGAGAGGATGCATTACTGCAAAAAATAAACAAATGTCTAAAGGAATATGGAGAGAACCTTAGTGTCTTGACTCTATATTATGTTCACAAAAGAATAACCATACTTTTTCCAAAATGCTTTCTGAATTTCCATACTTTTCCAGGTCTGGAAATTAGCGCCGTTAAATTGAATTCTTTTCTAGACCTCAGCATGAGCAGTGTTGTACGGTACCAATGTCACAACATTATTGCAACACATACAGACAGTTCATTTGAGTAGCAGTAATAATGGAGGGGAAACTGCCATTTACACCTGGCTCTCTCTCACTGCCTAACCTAACAGTGTAGTGTCAGGGAATAGATTTGCTGTTGCTATCACACCTGTATCTGCCACTCCTGCAGCTGCAAAAATATTTACCCCCATTGGTGTGAAACCCCTTATGTAGTTCTTTTGGAAAGAGACATGGTTGGAGTGTAAAATGTTTAATTTGCTAATGAAGATTGGCATATCTTTAACACATTTTGTTGGCACATTAAATTACATTATTATATTATGCTACCTTGTAGAGTAATAGAGACTGTCTCTTTTTTTTTTTTTTCAAAACTTTCCATTCAATTATGGCCCACGAGATGATTTTAATTTAAAACACAGATTCAAAATTCATTTGGTGGGTCGGATTAGAACCTTTATTAGGTCAGTTCTGGCCCGTGGGCCATATGTTTGTCACCCCTGGTCTATATCCTCCCCACCTCAAAGCAAACAGCAGAGAATAAGTGTAAACAAGGTGATGAAAAGTGTCTGAGAGGGTGACCCGTGAATTCACAGTCATTCTTGAGGTCAGTGGTGGAAGATTTATAGGTCAGAGCTTGAGCCATGCACAGCATGAACCTGAAGCATGTGAAGTTAAAGATGAGCAGGCAGCAGAGCGGTGAGAGAAATCTAATGCAGTGTTTACACAAATGCATGAGAAGAAACAAAAATAATAGAGATGGAGCTGCTAAAGTTATGCTGTTAATAACCCTGAAATGGCTGTAGCAATTACAGTCCACCAAATCTATTAAGGCAAAGTGAAAACATTCCCAAGTGGCACATTATAGATAATGGAGGTAAACATGAGTGAGGATGAGATTTGACTCCATTCACAAACAGAACAAAACAAACAAGATGTGATATCAGCCTTAACCTTCAGTACTGATTTATATTAGGCTAAATGTATGAGTAGCATGTCATCTAGAAAAGGGAAATACTCTAAAGTGCATCGGTCAGCAGCTGAGACCCCACGATCTGTCCAGACCATTTTTTTTTATCAGATTTTTTGATTGACAGAAACAAATAAAAACACCTCAATATTCCACTCCCTTCACGTACGTGTATTCTAATAATTAGGCAGCTCCACATGGCCCAGTGATAAGCTTATATAGAGTTTAATGAGCAGTGAAATATGCCCCAGTGAAGAACATGATCATTAAACCAACAATTACCCTCATTGTACTCGTTCTAAACACAGAATCTCCACACTCAGCATTCACGAGGAGCATGCAGCAGCTAGCTAACTTTGACCACCATCTCAGCTGGTCAATGTTATGGCATTATGATGCATTTTATTAAAGTGAGTCATAAGCCATGAACAAGTGTGTGTCCTTGAGTTGTCACAGTGTGAACATTTACACTGATATGCAATCAGCATGGATGAATAAATCAGGGAATTAAACTGTCATCTACTGATGGTAAAGTATAAATTTTCACTCAGCCCTCTTAATAAACTATAAGTAGCTACATTACTTCATGTGACATGGAATAAAGGATATAGCATAGCATTCCAGTTATAAGAGGAAACAATGGAGGCGATTGCAGATTACTGCTTTATTCATCCAAGCTGACGGGTATATAAATAAATGTTCACACCCATTATGGCCCCTATTATAATACTGTAAGTGATATACATTTGGAGATCAAATTCAATTCTACTCTGTTATTTGTATAGCACTTTCAACAGCATATTGGCACAAAGCAGCTGGAGTCTAGTAGCCTAATGAACAAGCCAAAAGGACAGTGCCAAGGAGATGGCATGAGATAGAAACCTACAGAGAACTTCATAGAGGACTAGAGGACTCAAAAGAGAAATCTATCTTCCTCTGGAAGACACAGATTAAAGGAATTTTGATACTGAGCTCCTGATGAATTATCATACTGAAGAAAGACGCACAGTACAGATTGTGATGAATATATATCAGACACCAAGCACACTGTACACTTTTAAAAATAAAGGTTAAAGGGTCCCTTTGGGGGAACACTGAAAGGTTCTATCTAAAGACTAACAAAAGAAAAACCATAACAGTGGCTCTGTTATGCTGTGGCATTTTGCTGGCATGCTTTGGGTGCACCTGTCCCCTTAGAGGAAAGCGTCACTGCAAATCAATACAAAGTTCTTCTGACCAATCACCTTCATGCTATAATAAAACATTTCTATGGGAGTGGGCTCTTCCAGGATGACCCTGTGCAACTGAACGGGAATGGGAGATTTTGGATTGGCATTTTAGAAATGTTTTGGAAGAAAGGTGTTCACTGCTCCAATACAATTCCAGAGACTTGTAGAAAACATGCCAAGGTGCACTGATGCTCTTCTGGTGGCTCATGGTGTTCCAACAGCTTACTAACACACTTTATATTGGTTTTTATTTTAATTAGTCACCATAACAACAGGTTTCCCTTTTAGAAAGGAGTTTCAAGCAGAAGCCCTGCAGGAAGCTAAGAACCTGTTACTATCCAAAGAACCCTTGAAGAACTCTTGAAGAACCAATCTTTCTTAAATAGTGTAGGTATGATAACATTATGAGTACAAGTCTTGATATAAGCATAATCCAGTTTCAGGGATCCCATTTCAAATGTGATGTCAGTAGCATTATCTAAACAAACAAAGAACCTGGCTTGAGTTTATGGGCTGGATTTGTCCTTGTTGGGGTCAAACCCACTGTGCTCTAGCAAAGGACATTTAACCTCATTTGCCCTTCTCTACTAGTATGTAAGCACAGTATACCAGCCATGTTGTAACCGATAATTGATTGTAGGTAAACCCTTTCAAATTAACTGTTTTATGATAACTTGTTAGATGGCAATAGAAATATATTAACAAGGCAAATACAAATACAAAAGGAAAAAAATCTACTGATCCCCTGGGATTTTCACACACAACAGTCTCTAGAGTTTACACAGAATGGTGTGAAAAACAAAAAAACATTCTTTGTGCAGAGGGTCGTCAGGCTGAAACACCTTGTTGATGAGAGAGATCAGAGGAGAATGACCAGACTGGTCTGGGCTGACAGGAAGTCTATAGTAACTCAAATAAGCACTCTTTACAACCGTGGTGAGCAGAAAAGCATCTCAGAAGGCACAACACATCAATCCTTGAGGTGGATGGGCTACAACAGCAGCAGATCACATCAGGTTCCACTCCAAGAGCCAAGAGCAAGACTCTAAGGCTATCATGGGCTCACCCAAACTCGTTAGCTGAAGACTGGAAAAAGACCAGCTGATTTTTTTTCTAATCTTTAACTGTCGAGTTTGGGTGAGTCTGCTTGAAAATCCCAGGAGATCAGCAATTTGAAATATTCAAACCAGCCCATCTGGCACCAACAACCCTGCCCATTCTGATGTTTGATGTGAACATTAACTGAAGTTCTTGACCTGTAGCTGCATGATTTTATGCGTTGTTCAGGTGTACTGGTGTTCCTATTAATATATATATATATATATATATATATATATATATATATATATATATATATATATATATATATATACTGTATATACAAAACACACACACACACACACTCACTGTCAACTTTAATAGGAACACCTGTACACCTGCTCATATTATATATATATAGTCAGTATATACATATAGCACACTCATAGTAATAATAATCAGATGTCTGGCAGAGAAAGGGTTCCTTTCCTTTTCTTTACTGGATAGTGAAGCATGGGAGTGATACATTGAATAAAACTGTGCCATAATTCTTCCAGCACAAAACAATCCATCAGCCCTGCTCAAAAGATCAACCTTAGGTAGTTACAGGGACCAGTTACTGTTGCCAAGAATCATCTCTCTCATTGTTCATTGTTTTTCTTGAATTCTTGACCTTAAAAATGTCTAAGGCATGCATTTTATAGAATGACAGATAGGGAAAAAATTGCTCCACTTCTGTTTTCAGTATGATATAGTTATCAGAGCTCTATTTCTGATAGGTATTCAATACTGACATCCTCTTAAAAACTGAGCTAAATGTCTGCAAGCTCCTTTTGCAAGGTTATATGAAACATCACAGATGCAGCGATGCTTGATATAAGACAGGTTGTATCCTGTATTCGTGTGCATGACCTGTGCCATGTCAGTCAACACAGTACGTGTTCACAGAATAAAAAACGTCAGTGGAATAAATCAGGAAAAAAAAGTCAGATCCAATCCTGTATTGATTCAGTGTATCAGGTTAGTATCAGTTCTAGATCCAGAACTAGTAGAGACTGGATTAGAAAATATGTTTACTAGGTTCTCTGCTGTAATTGTTTGATAGTTTTATCAAGAGAGGGTAAAGAGATTCTGTTGCAAGATAGTTTTCATAACACTCTTGTCGGAACAGCACGAACCCCTCCTTTGTGGCTCACATTTCTTAAATAAAAAAAAATCTATGTACAGTGTTGGTTAGATGGTTAGGTTGTGTTAAAAATGTCTATTTATTTTGTTTACAATGTTCGGATAGACTCTGATCTGACTGATAAAAGGTCCTGCGAGATCCTCGCTCTTCTCCACCATTTAGTGAATTGTATCTGTGGCTCCTTGAGCCTTGACAAAGACCGCGAGTGCACAACACTATTACAGCAGTGCATGTTCTCATGCACTGGAGATGACCATGATCCTGCTGCGGAGGACTGATGGAACAGGATCACATATGAACGTACAGAAATGATGGACGAGAATAAAATTCTCACCATGCTCGAGGAAAAAATATCAAGATAATTAACTATGTCTATAAAGTCAACCAGGATGTGCTTTGCTGCTTCTGATGAAGCTACTTACACCATCCCTCTGCATTTACTCTGCACTGGTGGAACTACTGTACACCAACACTGTGTGCAGAGAAGGAGAAATGATGATGTATTAACAAATTCAGAGTGTTCTATACATTGGTTACAGTGTTTGATCTTTTATAGATCAACCTGATATTTTCACAGCCAACCCATGAAAGCAGTTTCTAATTGAAACCAGTGGGTTTGAGAGGAAATGTGGAGGCAGTGGTCAGAGCATGGTCTCAGCAATTGTAGGAATTGTGTGTGTAAACGTATGCTCGATCAGAGCTCACTATCCTGGTGTTTACATGCACATTTACAGTGATGGATGGAACCATATCCTAAATCGGAGTGGCTCATTGTGGTACTAAAAAAAATCCCGAGGGACTGAGAGTATTTGAAGTGTTAAAAATACAGATAATTGTGCTCCTGCGTCGTGACAGTATCCACAAAAAAGCAACACGGGTGGAACGGAGGAGAAATAAAATCAGTGTGTGATAAATAAATGACATATCTGCATTTCTACAGCAACGTTACTTACCGAGTGAGAAATGTGCTTCAGTGTCATAGCCGAATTCAGGCGATGATCAACAAAAGTTTCTGTCCGTGGAGATCTGGCCATCGTTTTGCGCAGTGAGGAAAAACATGGAAACCCGCGCGTAATTCCGCATGAACAGGGAAACTGCTCGGCTCCATCCTCAAATTACCCGCAGCAGCGAATCCATCCATTCTCCTCCTCTCCCTCTTTCCCTGTGCTTGCCTCTCCGTCTATCCGTCCATCAGTCCGTCAGCACAGCGCTGCGCCCAGTCCGGAATGGAGAGTTCACAGCCAGGCGGGGTTGCCAGATTGGAGTCAGTGCATGATGCTCACTCCAGTTACGGTTTAATACCCGCCCAGGCTTTCATGAGGCTATACACCACCCCATCTGTAACTTATAAATCCCATCAACCAGCCACATTTTCCCAGCGCAGTGGGATTATACACAGGGCAGCTGATAAGGAAAGGGCAACACTGCGCTCATGATCCAGCGCTCATGATGGAGGGATGCTGATGTTGCGCTGATTCGCGGCTGTTGTTGCTATGATACCGCCGTATCAGAATAGAGAGAGAGGGAGAGAGGGAGAGAGAGAGAGAGAGAGAGAGAGAGATTAATACAGTCAGCTTTTAGAAAAGGCCAGCAGGTATTTTACACATAAAAGCAACAGGGAAGTATTTTGGGTAATGGAAGAACAAAGCGGGACACACATCTATAGTGTTTCAATGAAATTCATCCATATAGGCTTAATAAACAAATAGGTTCTTTCTTCATGAGAAGAATGCAAGACAATCCTGGTTTCCTGCTCTGTATACTTACTACCTGCCTGTTAAAACATAACAAAATGGAAGTGAGCATTACAGTTAGGTTATGTTGAATTCGATTTAAATATTTTAACATTATTTAAACTGTATAAACAATTGTAATGTGAAGTGAGGGATGACAAGCTCGGTTAGTACACAGAGTGCAGGAGAGCCAGTGCTCACGGTGTGTTACTGTATACAGATCTACAGATAGACATGAAATATAGAAGATAAAGTTGTCAAGCAAGTGCATCATAACTATACCGGACCATCACAACCATATGTGCATTGTGGACGTCCCATTCCAGAGCTGGTCCAAAATGTGCTGCTATAATAACCTCCGTTCTTCTAGGAAGGCTTTCCACTAGATTTTGGAGTGTGGCTGTGGGAATGTCTGCTCATTCAGTCACAAGTGAGGTCAGGTGCTGATGTTGGGTGAGGTGTTCAGTGGGGTTGAGGTCAGGGCTCTGTGCAGGCCACTCGAGTTCTTCCACTCCAACCTCGCCAAACCATGTCTTCATGGACTTCACTTTGTGCACAGGGGCATTATCATGCTGGAACAGGTTTGGGCCTCTTAGTTCCAGTTAAGGGAAATTGTCATGCTGCAGCATACAAAGACATTCTAGACAATTCTGTGCTCCAGACTTTGTGGCAAATGTTGGGGGAAGGCCCACATATGGGTGTGATGGTCAGGTGTCCACATACTTTTGGCCATAGATTGTGTACCTGGCATACCTATGCAACCAAATCTTCACACTATCACTGAAAACTAATTGTTTAAATCCAGTGGGTAGAGAAAGAAAAGATGTGTTTTGATTGTTCCAACATTGCTGCCTGTTGCATAATTTCTATCAATATGGCTATTAAAACCTTCTATAAGAGCAAGTCTGGTACTAGCCACAAATAATTAGAGGGACACAGAGCATTTCAAATGAATTACATTGCATCTCTAATGCACTTTACATGTTATTTAAGTGAATTAATCAAATGCTTCATTTAAAACCTGATTGAGTGCAATACATTTCGACAGAGTACAATTTGAATCTAATTAAATTGCTATTTGTAAAGAGGCTTACTGTAAAAAGGGTGGGATTATTCCTTTTTTATGTTATACCCCATGCCCTAGTTTAAAAAAAAACACTATATTGTTATCATATCATTACATGTTGCAGTTCTGATGCCTTTTGCTATAAAAAGCACCTTCTAAAAAATGGTGAAAAAATATTTGTTCATTCATTTTCAGTGACCTCTTTATCCTGGTGATATCCTGGGTCGCAATGGATCCAGATCGTATCCCAGAACACTGGGCATGATGCCAGTGCAGGGCACCATGCATCCTCCCCCCCATCACACACACACACACACACACACACACACACACACACACACACACACACACACACACACTAACACCCAGGAACAATTAACATAGCCAATCCTCCTACCTTCATATTTTTGTGGGAGTTGGAGGAAATTGGTGAACTCAGTGGAAACCCACACAGACACAGGAAAAATGTGAAATTTCACACAGAGGGTAACCCGAGCACAGAACCAGGGAACTATGCAGCACCATGCCACCCAGTTAAGCACAGTCATGACCAAAATGATTATACTGATTGGATGCACTGGCTTTACACTGATTACACTGATCATGTATGCTGTGAATCATTATACACAGCATTTGATTATGCATCATTTCATATTACAGCTTTCTGCAAAGGCCAATTTTGCAATAATAATTAACAAACGATACTGACCAGCCCTACTCAGACACATAGTCAGTAAGAAGTTTCTTTATGCAGGATTCTTTAAATGCATGAAAGATTCAATCCTGAGCTCAGTGGACTGTTTGTGTGGAGTTTCTGTGTATGTTCTGTAGGTTTCCTCCCACCTCCCACAAACATGCCAGTAGGTGGTTTGGCTAAGATAAATTGCCGCTAGGTGTAAATAAGTGTGTGACTGTGTGTGCTTGGTGTCCTTCTATGGACTGGTGTCCCATCCAGGTTGTATTAACGCTTTACACCACTTTAATAGGAACACCTGTACACATGCCGGATGCAATTATCCAATCAGCCAATCACGTGGCAGCAGCACAGTGCATCAAATGATGCAGATGCAGATCAAGAGCTTCACTTCATGTTCACATCAAACATCAGAATGGGGAAAAATGTGAGCTTTCTGATAAAACAATCTCAGGATCTGCTCATCATACACAATCACTGATAAAGTTACAAATTTCCATGCTGTGTCTTTGTGCTACTCCAAAAACAAACACATCTCTTACTGATTTTGCTTCAAGGCTTTGCAAACAGAAATGGTTTTTTTTTTTTTTTTTTGGGAGCTTGATTGTTTTTCCAATAATTGTCAAAAACAAATAGTTCACTAGTAATCCACATACTTCAAGATTGCTCGGTAATATGGAGAATCTGAAAGTGAGTTTAAAAAAAAAACCTCAGCCTGAGTTTTATACATCATTTACAAAATCTTTATACAAGATTTATACATGTGGAAAGACTGAGGAAATAATTAAAATTGGTTTGATTGGATGTTTTAATGCTTAACCTTGTCAATTTGCTAAAATCTGCTGGTTAAATTTGTAATCTAAATACATTCCGTTTTTTTTTTTGTACAAGCAGTCAGGTACTTCGATGTGTATCTATTTGGAGTTCATTAGTAAACTCACCTTGTTCAGTATGCGATTAGTTTGCAGAGACTGGAGGACATTAATCAAGAGCCTAATCAAGCTTAGCTCTGTTTGTGCAGTAGTGCTTGGACAATGATGAACACTGCTTGAGGAGATATTTACACCATCAAATTGTATGGGACTCATATTTCCCTAACATTTAGCATAAAAAAGATATTCCAATGATTTTATAACGTTCATTCAAATATAATAGCCATTCTGTTTGAGGTTTAACTGCCATTTATGGAAGCATAGAAATCTCATACCTGAAAGGGTTTTGTCTTTTGGTCTAAGACCATATTTAACATCTGAATCTTAAAAAAATATATATTTCATGTAATCTACCTTTAATTAGTGCATTCTTTGACATTGCTTTAGACTTTGCTATTGCCATATCTGAGGTTGAATCTGCTTACAAAAAACAAATTTAGGCCGGTGTTTTTGAGTTAGATTTTGTGTGATTTTATTAAATAAATGCTTCCTGGCTGTAGACGTGCAGTTTTGCTGCTGCAGCCCATTTTGCTGGAAGATACAGCACACTACTCATCGTTCTCATCCTTCCTGCTCTGCCTCCCCAATAGTCAGCATTCAAATGAATCTCATCAGCTTGAGTGTAGTCTCTGTGGGGCAAAGGCTGATAAATGCATCCGTTCTCTCACTGCAGCAAAAGGATTTATTGAACCTAAATGACCACTTGTGTGTCCCCTGTTGCCTGCATGCAATCACATAGTGTACGTAACAGCCAGAATGGATAAGCACTGATTAAAACATCAAGGGGACACTAAGACTCCATGGGCTCAGATTAGTGGACCAGGTATATTGAACATGCGACTGAAAGATGTGCTGCTATTTTAATTGGGCAAATTCGCATTCTTGGATTTTTGACAGGAAAATTTATGAAATTCATCTCACTTTATCCAGATCAGGTTTATGCTGGATCCAGAGCCTAAAACTGGGTGTAGGGTCTGAATACACATAGTGTATCTCAGTGCGCTCTGCAAACACACATTCACGCACTCATTCACACCTAGGGGGGCAATTAGATAAGCCAATCCACCTACTGGCATGTTTTTTTTATGTTTAAGTGTTAAGGTTACTATGGAACCAAACCTAGAAATAACCAAGCTACAAATAATGAGTATAACATTTATGTCCGAGTATAAATTGTTAGTTTGAGTTTTTAGATTGAATATAAATTAAATTGCAACATGCAGGTGTTAATATAACAAAGACCCCTGCTTTTTGGTAGCTTATATTTCTCTCTTTGAGATTGGCCAGTGAATCTGATTTCACAAAAGAACCTGTCCATATAGACCCTGTGCAGTTCTAAAGTGACTCCAGGTGGTGTGATCACATGCAGGGAGGCTCTTATACAGTTATGCATCTGTTTAACTAAATATGAAGAATTTGAGAGAACAAAAGAAAGAAGGAACAAAAAAAGAAACTGGAATCTGACACTTGCGCTATTTTTTAAATTGCTGCTGTGAGGCAGAAAGATGTTTTCAGCATGTGCTATTAGCCATCATTGTGCCATATCCGTTTCAGCTTTAATGCATTCTTGTGCTCTGTGGAAAGGCTTCACTGTATTCAGAAATCTAACCACACACTTGCAGTGCTTGTTTCCTGTAAACGTTAAATCTCTCACTTTAACTTTTGTTGGAGGGGTCAAATGTCTCAAACAGGAATCAGGAACCATTCTAAACCTTTGTTCTGAAAGTAAAGCTTGGTATGAATTACACTTTTAGTTGGGACAATAATTGAATTTCCATAATTTTCTCCACGTCTCAAATGTACTCGATCAACTGATACTTTTTGGTGTAAAAATTCTGCTTCCCTATGCTACCCATGAAACCATGATTTCTAGAGATACAGAAAACATTTGTGGAATTCATTTCTGGTGGTTGATTGAATCTAGGCAATTTCAGAGATAAAATCAGTGGTAGCCTCTCTCAAATCATAAGAAAAGAACATACTCAGTTTGCATCATTCATGATATTTGACAAAGGTTTGTACCTCATCATTACACAGTATTTTAAACTAGTGCCCAATTATGGAGTCTATAGAACCCTAATCAAGCTGAATGTTATTCGTTCCCTCAGACAGTATCAAAGCAGTCCTTATGGCCTACTGACCATGATTTATAAGCGCTTTTTATACTCACTGTAACTCAACACTCTTAAACACTGCCAAAAAAATAAAACCTCACACACCTTGGAATTTATAATCTTCCCTCCTCTCAGTGTTTGGGAAATGCTCTGAGACTGCTCTCTGCTTGGCTTTTAAGGAGAATCGGCCCTGCTGGGTGCCTCATCCACAAAGCCTGATAGACTGAAATGACTCACAGTGAAGAGATACAAGACGGCAATCGCATAGAGGATATGGCAAAAACCACATGCACTGATGTTCCCCTTTCCCCTGAGAGCTTCATGCCTTTCAGTAATTACTACTCAACTGAAAAAAAGCTTGCTTAAGGAGTGAAAGGTCTACCCAAGCTCAGAGATCACAGCAGAAATCATCTGCTTTCTAACAGTGCTAAGCCTAAAGCTTGTAAACTGTGAACAAATGTAAGATTCTGCAGTGAAAAACACATGTACATGGAGATAAAGTACTGGAGAGAGGCAACAGGAAATTTGTAATTTATTTGGGTTGTGCACTTGTGAATGTATTTTCTTGTAGAAAGAGGAAATTCATTGTAAGAAATGGGATTAAGAAATATTTACAGTACATTTTAAAGTTTAATCAGATGCAATTGGTTAATGGAGGCTGGAGGTGGAACCAGCTTTCTGTAGCATTGCACCAGTTAACAGCAGTCTTGAGAAAATATTGTATAGGAACAAAATACCTGGTGTTCTGCAGCTGAGCTGGCCCAGAGTAGGTAGAAGAAGACATGAAAGCATGACAGAGACAGGAAACTGAATTACACTGCTTAACACTTGAACTGAACTCGGCAAGATGCAATTTATTACCTTAATTTCCACTCACTCCAGAAATGTATAGTGAATATGAAGATTTGTTTTTTTTTTCTATGGGTGTGCATTAGAAGAGGCTTTTAGTTACCAGAAAATCTCCCTGATTTGATCTTTCGTACAAGTTTATAAAAGGCTTGAAGAAGTAGTCTCATAGATGTAACTGACCTAGAATTAAAGCTAATAAGCCTAGCAAGCTTACTTTTTAAATGAGCGCATGAATGCACTTATTACAGAAATGACACTCAAAGTACTGTAGCTACTTTAAATTAAAACTCAATAGCAATTTAGATTAATTTGAACACTCATCCAAAAGGTTTGGGATAACCACTCAAAGTCATCAGGATAATGCGCAATACATCACAAAAATAAACATTTTCAAATCTTAAAAAAAATCCTTTTGGCATTTTTAAGTTCATAATATACAATATATTAATTTTCCTTCAACTTTGCACAATTGTCCTTGCACAATAAATAAAGATCATGAATCAGCAGGAAAAGAGAAAATTAGATATCATCTATACAAAATAGATACTAAAATAAGCACAAAGGGCCTGTTCCAGGTTTTTAAATCACTAGACATGATCACTGAAACCTACATATCAATGGCTGTTAGTGGGTTGTATTAAATAGCACCTTCACCAAGAAAACCCCTGTTGCCAAAGTCGGCTATGCTGTTTCTTAATTGTGTGGTTGATTGTCAGTTCGTTTTGTGTCAGGGGAAAGCTACTAGAGCAGAGGGAGAAGGGTAAGGCCTATGAGGAAAAGTGTACTGGAACATGGCTTAGTTAAACTTTACTTTATGCCATGGGGAAACATTTAAAGGCAGGTTTGAAAGTCAGCAAACAGAGGACAGACACTAGAACCTGAAAGTCAGAGGTTTGGAGAAATCAAACCTGAAGAGACAGTCTTTATAGAGACCTCTAAGTCTAAGAAAGGGACTGGAAGTTGGGAGGTTGGAATGCATCGATACAGTACACATCTAAATTCACATAAGCTTGTAAGAGGATGGAGTGGGTCAGATTCGGCTGGGCTTCATGTATTGGTGTCGCTGCTTGCTGATTGGTTGTCTTCAGCGTGCTTGAACATTAGGATGGAATTGTAGATTTTGAGAGCAGGGCCAAGCTTAACACTCATGATCTTCACAATGTCCCGCTGTGTGAGGAGGAGGAATGCCTTGCCGTCGATTTGCTAGAGAAGGGACAAGCAACAGAATACATTATTTTGCCTGCAAAAATACCAAAACATTTAGAGAAACGGCAAGTTTCTCCTTTGCCTTTATATATTATAACAAGTGTTCTCCTTAGAAAAACATAACACTGCTACAACAACAAAATGTGTATTACCTCAGTGTATTTCATGAATAATTAGCATCTCGATTATATAATATGAATACTTTTGATCGGAGTAGACAAAAAGTCTGTATTGCAAAGGAGATACAGTTCCTATAATTTGCACATCATCCTCTGCATACTAATAGTCACAGCTCTGATCCAAATGATGTACATCTCTCTTTAATTGAACACACCCTGGACTATTAGTAGCCATAAAAAGAACCTATTCCCTGCTCCGTCGCCAAGAGATTTACACCCAGTGTGTGTAGTGGCAAAAGGCTAGATTCTGTCTATTCTACGCGAGCGAGGTAAGAATACGTCCTGAACACAGAGTTCCCTGGCAGAATGCATAAAACTACTCTATACAGTAACAGAAGAATAAAAACTGTAATACTAATAAATTCGTAGCACTAATTTGGAAGCGAAAGCAGCGAATTCAACAATTGTGATGTGGATTGCAGGCTACCTTGAGACGGAGAATGGAGGCAAAGCCTAGGCCATGTCACTTTCACTCACCTCCTCTCTAAACTGCTTGGCTTGTTCCTCACAGCCTGGGAGAGAGTGGATGAAGTCAGCAACCTAGACACAAATCCACCCAGAGGCATTGTGCAGTCAGATTTTCAGTACCACAACATATTGTACATTAAGTATCAGAAGCATTTCAGACACAGTAAGTATACGTTTGAGTCGCGGTGCCTGAAACTTTTCCTACTTTTCTTTCCCAGAGCACCATGATAGCTTTAGACAAAGCACGCGGCTGAGAAACTTTCCTCAGCAAAGCTGAAAGTATAGTCAGCAGTGTTTGAACATCTGGATGTTAGGTGGTTTAGAAGCAACAGAGAAAGAGGAATAAGCAATTAGTGAGACGGAAAGCCAGTGGCTAGAGAGAGAAAAATAGTGATATGTGGACTGAGGGTGAAAGAGGAGATTAAAAAGGAAAAGCAGAAGAGATGCAAGTGAAAGCAGTACTGACAAACTTTCACACCTTGAAATATGTCCAGTGAACAGATTACTAACAAATTCAATCTCTAAAAAGTTTGAAAAATTCAAAATACTTAATTCAAGGATGTTCAGGAGGTTGTTTTTAAAGCCAGATCAATGTGATTCTCATTTCAGCACAGTTCTGCCTCAGGCCCTAATCAATGAGTTCATCTGTACCTCAACATCTCAAAATATATTATTCCAGCAGGGCCAACAACCTGTGTAAATACTTGTGGTGTTAATTGGCTAGGGAATAGCACAAATTAAAACTACTGTTCTAAGAAGTTAGCAGCACAAAAGCTTTCCGGAAAAGCTCGTAATGAGACTATAGGGGCAAACAGAGGCGAAAGGGCCACAGAGCACTGGCAAAGTGCCTGGTCTTCTCTCTGAAGCCTCGCATCAACTGAGATATTCATTTCAGGAGCATTGTCCATACATGATCACTATAACTGACATGGAGATCACCACTTTAAATCACAACATGAGTTTACTGTATTGACACATCAGCCATAGAGCTGGAGAAAGACTCACTACTCAAGACGCTAAATGTAGGGTTATTTTAACAGGAGAAGTGCAATTAAATTCTGCTTACTATTAATCACAAGGCACATTATGATGTAGCTCTAGCAGCACAGGTTGGGTTAGTTTTGATAATGAAGATGTATGTGTAGCCGGCTAATGAACCCTGATGGGGTTTTTGAGCCTGTCGGTGAAAATCTCTATTCATACGGTTTCATTAAAATTCAAACGAGGACTGGGAGAATAAGGAGGAGTGATGAAGGTTATTGTACATGCCATAGGAAATTGCATGCTACTAAGGAGGTAAAATAGAAATGCTTCTCAAAGATATTTAACATTCATCGTAATTTATATACAGGCTTACTTTTTCCAGGAAGACACTCTCCCAACAATTTCCTAGAAGCATCTTTCAAAGAAGTAAGAGTTTTATATTTCCTAAGATTACAGCAACACTTACAAGATTGTATGCCAGATGCATTTGTTACCTTAGCTGCTACCAAATAACCTTAAACCGCTTTCATATGGTACAATTTAGCCTGATGTGCTAAAAGTGAACAGCAGCATCAGAGTGTAAATACACTTGTAGTGAACTCACAGTGAACTCTTGCACACATTCGCTGGGCTAGTAATACAGAAATGCTGATCAAAACATACATCTCCAGCTGCAAAGCCACAGGAAAGATGTACATCCCAACAGGAACTGAAAGATGTTGCACATATCTAAATGTGCACACAGCTATAAGGCCCTGAGGACAACAGATAAACACTTCTCTGGTTGCTTTTAAGTGTGCATAAAATGCACTTGTCATTAATCAGGCTACATTGTCCCTTAATTGTATGCAATTCAGAATAACTATTCCAAGTTTAAATCACTTGTGCTGTTTGTATTACACCGTTTGCTGGACTTAACCTGCCAAAGTACATCTATTCCAGACGGTGTCAGTTAATATAGGAGAGATCAACACGCCTGTGCAAAAGGTGACTGGCTCTTCTGCGGTATTTATTATGAAAAAAATTTCTTTTGGTGCATTCTGGAGTACACTCTAGTGCACTCTGGAGAATGCAGAGTGCCTACACAAAATGCACAAAGGTTGCCAGGTCTGAGACGGTCTTTTATATATTTATTTTATATACTTATTTTTTTGGTACTTTTTATCTCATCCTTCACCCACACCCCTGTGCAATTCTCTCCCACAGTTCGAATACCCTTGGTCTACGTGGTCGATATATAAAAAGTCTACAGAATAATAATCATGAGAAAATACAAGAAGCATGGTTGTGATGGATAGCTGAACCATCCTCATTGTTAGGGAGGACCTGATATTGCTGAAGACCTGATGTGTTTGCACAGCTTCTGTTTCAACACCCAGTGTATGTTTACCATCCTGACCTGTTCGCTGACTTGGCAAACAAAGTCAGTGAGGTATATCCAGTTATCATCACAAAGAACTTTCATCCTCTCCTCTTTTTTGGCTGTGGTCTTGTGTTAACAGTTGAAATGGACAGACAGATATGAAACATATTTAAAGCTTGGGTTTTGTGTAATGGTTTTGCTACATATGCATCAGAACCTCTTCACGGTTTAAGCATTTTGTGTATCTGCAGTTGAAGAAAGCAACCAACGCTCAAGAAACCAATCATCAGTGTTGGCTAAATATGGACTTGTAGTGGTTTCCCCAAGCAGATGGTGTGCATGGCATTTTTTAACAACGCCTACAAACATGAGCAGAATGTCTAAACAGGAGTTTACTACACAGAGCTGAAGAGAAAAAAACAACAACAACAAGACTTATGTATGTGAAAAGGGGCTTGTAAAAGGGCTCTGCTAAGCAGTGTAAACTTCTGAAGGGCAGTCTGAAAGGGAATAAAAGTGAGTCTGCTAAACATAGTGACACATTTAGTGACTGCAATGTCATCACATTATTAATGTTGTTGTTTGTCGCTCTAATGCTTCTGGTTCTGGTGACAGTATGTTGTGGCTTTAAGCCAGTTTTCTAAGTTGCAATTTCAGGTGGTAGAAGAAGTCCTGAGACTGTTTGTGAGATGATGCTAAGGCAAGGCAACCGCTAAGTGGTGTGGGAGTTGTACATATTTCACACCTACGTTACATTTATTGGCTTGGTAGACGATTTTATTAAACTGAATTATAAATTGAGACAGGATACATTCTGTCACATGTACAGCTGAGCAGTGGACGGCTAAAGAAATATTCCAGGTTTTTAAAAAATTCCTTACACCACAGCTCTGTTGAATTCTCAAATCTGATTGGTCAGATGGTGTTGATTAATTTTCCATGACAGCAGTTCTGACAGTAGTGCTGACTGTCATTCAAATCACTGGTTAATAGATTACAGTTAATCTGTTACAGTGACAGATGATTCAAAGGGACTTGTATGATGGACGTTCAACATAATCTAAGACTAATAATAAACCAAGTTTTTAAAAAAGAAATGTAACAAATGACATCTTTTTGTTAATATGGTGCATTCTGTACAGAGATGTCTATGTAATATCTATGGAAGCAGTAATGGTCAGTTACACCTGAGCTTTCCTTCAGGGGAGAGACTTCAGGACATAGGATCGACGAATTGAGTATTTGTCTCATTAACTTCATACGAGAGAAAAATGGTTGGTGAGGAAACAAATGTTTATAGCTACGACAACATTAGTGATAGAAAAACAACTTCAGGGTGGTTACATCACCCTGGTGTTGACTGTTTTGTTTATAACAGCATGCCCTGTCAAGTTTTATTCCTTACATATTTACCTACAACACCTGAAGCATGTATGTGAATACCACAGGTAAGTAGTTCAACATACAGAAAACCTGTTGACTCCAAACTCAGAAGGCAAGTCTAACTGCCTCGGGCAAATGTGCGGACATCCTTGTCTTGTTGCATCTCACATTAATACCTACTGAAACTGCATTTATGTTTTCTTAGGAAATAGTGAAAAATAATGCATTTTAAAGTTAAGGTACTGATATGGTTCTCCTACCTCCTCCACTGTCCAGTGGGCAACGCGGCTAGCCTGCACCCCGGCCACGCCGGGAAGGAGCTTACAGTGCTGCTCCCAGCACAGAGGCAAGTCACGACCAGGCTGAGCAGACATGGCTGACAGGAAGACTGACTGATGCAGGGCCTGCTGGAGACTGTCCACGTTTTTCTCTGGGCACACACACACACACACACACACACAGTCAGAGATAACATGCATCAGCTGTGCACCTACATCTGCTGAGCATATGCTGAACAAAACATTGGAGCTGAAAGTGATTTATAGCGCTAGTAATGCCAGTGAAATGCATGTTGCTGTGCTCATCAGACTGCATCTTGTGCTGCTTAAATGAAAGACAGAAAACTAATACCAGTTTGTTTGAGTGATTTCCTTAGGATGCTGGAAATGATGCTAAATGAATCCAACTGAATATGAACAGGCTGCAACTGGATGATTGTGGGGGTGCAGGGATCCGCATGTCATCTAATTTAGTGCCTGATTTATGGGCCAAAAAAGGGGGAAAATAAACCAATACATATAAAGAATTGCAAACCCATCACAGTTTCTTTGAGTTCTTTCTGTAGGTGTTTGCTGTGCTAGTGACATATTGATGAATGATCAAATATAATTAGATTGTTTATTTTGATGGGCCAGTTTAGACAGGCTTTTAGTATGTGGCGACTTGCTGAAGTAACTTTACGGAAAAATAATTAAAAACAAAAAACAAATATGAATTAGATATGGAATAATCCCTCCTTCTTTTGCCTGTCTAAAGTAATACACGGCTGAGTAATTCAGTGCTCGATAAATAGCAGCTAAAGAATTTATGAACAGAACGGAAGAGAAAGGTGACAGAAAACTGAGAATAAAATTACTCATCCAAATATGAGTAAGGCGTGTTCATTCCTTCAACAAATCTAAAATGCAAACAGTCTGTTTGCAGCAGGATAATAATGAATTCATCATCCTCATGGGTGTAAATCATAAAAGATTTAATAGTCGTCGCCAAAAGTCTGCATGTCTCACAAACGAGTTATTATTATATTTTTCAACATCACACACATGAAAGATATAAACTAAGGCAAATTTGTCCTCTAAAAGTTCATTAGCATGCAGTTGCATCCATTTGCTTTTTTCCACAATGTTAAGGGCAGACCTGCTTCCTATGCCGCAGCACAGGGGTACTGCTTATTAAACTTCAGAGATTTAGCTCTAAAATTACATTTGACTAGCACTTAAATCACCGAAAATGACAGGCTTTGTTTAGACAAAACATTTAAATCTCAACTGAATGAAAACTTACACAGTATAATCAATCAGTTATGAACAAAACATGATGTTTATTTTCATACAACACAGATTGTAAAGGGAATGAAGTGGAGGTCATGTCTGACTACTGGGGACCTAAATGACTGTTTTCTCTCAGTTGTTGACATTATTGCATTCTCTATATACAGTGTAACGTTTTAGTTTCTTCACAGCAGTTGCTGTCTATAAACATAAACCAGAAGTCCAGACTATCTGACTTGTGCAAGTCAAAACTCTGAAATCACTATGGAACAAGAAAAATACACAGGAAGCTAGGGCAGAAGACTCCATGGCTCAGAACAGCACCAGCACAACTCAAGCCGTCATCCGCTCTCAAAAGTTAGAGTTTAAATACAGTAGTCTAGTCATGAGTTAAAATAAGGCCGTGGATAGGAACCTGTCTCACCTAGCGGAACAGAGCTGTCCTCCCTGAGAGGCCCGTCCAAACTGAGCAAGGTTTTAAATTTCGAGAAGGAAGTACAAATCTGACCTTCAAATCAAAAACACCAACCTGAAGTGAAAAACAGTGGACAGGTACACAGCTTTCAAGTCCCATTTATTTATTTATTTTTTCTGAGGTTTAGAGTATATAGCTTAGTGGAGGATATACTATACAGATAATTCAGAAGGCAATTTACCACCATCATCAGACCTAGCGTCTTTGATCACATATTTTAAATACTTTTATCAGTATTTCAGTGCTGAATATTTACTGCTGTGTGCATGGAACAATGTAATTACTAATTATGTGCCTCTCTCCAATACATCTATTTGACGGTTATGTTTTAATGGGTTGTTATTATATAAGTAGGCAACTATTACATATTATTGCCTTAGGGGATTTTGACAAGTCAGAGGAGATGTACAGAAGTGGTTCTGAATAAAATTTGCGTAACAGGCTTGATTTTTTTACATGAAAATCCAAGAAATATTACATAGCCAGGATTACTAATGCAAATAATACACAGTGACACCCAAGACATATGCTACCATTTCAGAGCCAACTTGCCATCACACTTCATCATCTGTGGCTAGAGAACACACACAAGTGTGCACACATGCATGTGTGTGTACACACACACACACACACACACACACACACACACACACACACACACACACACACAATCCTTGTGATGATCTTCTACTGACCTATTTATTAATGAAACTAATTATTGCTAGACCTACACCTAAATTCAACTCTAATCTTAACCTCAATACTAAAAGGAAACCTTTTTGATCACTGAATTTTTTTTAGTTTTGTTTTTCCACTAATCTCTCCCCAAATGTGTCACCTGCAAATTCCCACCCACCAGCCAGCTTTCCCCTATCATATGACACTCGCAGGAAAGCACTATCTACCCTCTTCTGCATACATGAACTCGCAGACACCCGTGATTGGCCAGAGTCACTGTGACTGACATGGGAGAGACAGTATGCCTACCCTTCCACCCAGAGAGTATGGCTAGTTTTACTCCCTCAGCTCCTAGCTACGGATGGCTGTGGAAAAGCTGCAGTTTCAAAAAAGCAGTTTTCCTCACGGAGACCAGCCAAATGTCCCCCACAATGTCATTGTGGTCTCTGGCTGATTTTCCCCTCACCAAGAGAAAAAAAAACACCGAGATCCCAAGTGGCTCTATTCTCACAGAAATCAGAGTGACTCCAGCAGAATAAACAGGAGATGGAAGGAGAGACGGAGAGAAAAGTGTGCTCTGTATATGAAACTACAAATGAGCGGGATATGACTGTATAAACAAGGGAGGATGAAATGTGCGATTAAACCGTTTCACATGTTTTAATAGGAAGCAGGAGTGTGGTGAATAAGTAGACCATGCTATTAAACAATTAAAAAAGTCACAGTTGATATGATGAATTATACAGCTACAGATATGTTTGTAACCTTTGTAACAGAATAATATACATTTTATTTTCTGCCTAATCAGAGGTTAATTTAAAGCTCTGTTTAAACTGACCCATGTTATCCAATCAAATTCAACACCCATTCATGCCATCATAAATTATGATACCATATAGTATCATGTGTTTACTATGGAAAGATATAAAGATCAAGGCCAATAAAGTCAACAAGTATTGGCCTCCAAAATGTTTTCAGACTGAATAAACCAAAGATTACTCTGTTCACATATAACAGAATTATATTTCACGTTCTGGAGATTTTCACTGCTGTGTCAACATGACAAGATTTTATTTTCTTTTTCCAGCAGATTCTTGCAAAACACAGTGCAGTGCCTCTAGGAAGTGATCCCAGCATTTTCCCACCCCTTACTGCTCATGTCAATCAAAGAGTTCCTGCTGTGAGAGGACAGCTGATGGCTCTGCGCTCACACCCAAGCAAACACTAAAACCACAGATACTGCAAATGAGGCTTCATGCAAAACTGAGGCATGTCCTCTCTCTGCTTACACTAACAATAATGTTAAATCCACAATGGCTCCTATTAAATGTGCAATGGCTCTTGAAATTAACGGTGCCACTGTTACGGATTTAATTGCGCAGTATTTGAAATGATTTATGAGAGCATGAACCTCATTAGGAACAGCTGTTAAAGTTTATGCAGTATTTTTTTTTTATGTTCCATAACAACTATTATTTTAGAAAATGTTAATGAGAGAAACTGGGTGGCACAGTGGTGCAGCATGTAGTGTTACCACCACACACCCCACCGGGCTCCCTGGGTTGATCCTGACCTCAGAATACTGCCTGTGAACAGGTTTGTGTGGCTTCTCTGGTTTAGTCCCAACTCTGAAAACATGCTTGTAGGTTGACTGGTTACTCTAAATTGCCCCTAGGTGTGAATTAGTATGTAATTTTGTGTGTGGTGACCTGTGATGAACTGGTGCCCCGTCCAGGGTGTGTTCCCACTGAAGTTTCTGGGATAAGCTCTGGATCTTCAGATCTACCAACCCCGACCAAGACAAAATGAAGATGGTTCATCATAAAATGGGATAAAAGGGTGCAAAAGTGGGATTTTTTTTTATTACTGTGTTTTGATGGACATTCTCCACACAGCTTTCTAATATTGTCACACTGCATTCAGAGCCTCTCAAAACCAAGCAGCGTCCACTGTTGTTGGGTGTCTGAGCAGGACAGCTGAGCTGTGAAGAGCGCCGTCACTACCACATTCTCCCTCAGCTGAGGTTTCTGCACAATACCCACACAGCATTTTTTTTCCCCTAATACTTTTATAGATCCCATTAAGGCCACATGTACCTGAGACCACACGAGAGCCCTCTGTCTATGTCCACATATCCATCAACTTGGGGAACATAACACACAGGGTCCACTTTACACATCTCAGTACTATTTACTCACACAAGCCTTTTCGATGCTGACTTAAATGCCCTTTTTGACACCCTTAAAAAAAAAAAAAAAGTCTGTACAAAGTGAGTGAGAGCAAGGATGAGGGAGAAGCAGACAAAGAGGAAAGTAAATAGAGTGATACAGCCAGAACACAGGAAAAGCGAGAGATATTTTGCTGCCATATTCCCAGTGCATGTTACGTGTTGCATTGATTTTGACCTAAAAGAACTGAAGTGAGAGAACACATTCTCTGGAGCATGTCACTTAGCAGAGAGAGAGGGCGATGGGGCATGTTTGCTCACTCCACTCTCCACATCACTGCTCTTTTCAGGATGGAGAACCAGCTAATGAGACAAACATGACATAACACCATTAACTTTGGGTGATGCCACAAAGATTATTATATAAATTAACTTTGGGTGGTGCATATTAAACCCCACCCAAGAAAAAAAAAAAAAAAAAAACATTTCCGGCCTATCTATGACTGAATAATTGGAGGTATAGACACTTTTCTACAGACTGCACCTTTAAAAGGTTAAGCTTGTTTTACTCTTTTAAAAATGTGATTGCCACACAGCAATAGTTTCTTCATTTCAGACTTCTTTTTACGTTTTTGTCTGGCCTGGAGATTACCTCCACTCCCAGTCCAAACAGAGCTGCTCTGCTCCTAAGTGTCTACAAAATACCAAGATCCATTTTTAAATGAGGACAATTTAAAAGTTGCTTAAAGATATTTGACGCTGCTAAAAACAACGTCTGTCGCAGAAAGTGCGTATAATATGAAATGAAGTGACAAAGACAAATAACTCAAGCGTAACTCAAGCAAGTGTATAATCCCGAATGACTGAAATGGTGAAAAGCCATTACAAATAACATAATGACTACACGCACAAGCCGATTTATCACTGAGAGATCAAGGCAAAATGACTTGCACCAGCTAAGACAATATTTGCGTTGCATAAATCAATTCAAAGCAAACAATAATTTATATGCTGTACATACAGAAACTGTAAGACGGAGTTTAAAATGAGCTTAATGCCAATCAATAAAACCATGTTCCATATAATTTCTTTACCTTTCTGCACCAGTTAAATCTAAATAAATCTTTTCAATCACCCTTTAGCAAACAGTTCTTTTTCTGTAGCCACGTTCTGGAGGTTCGGTTTTGCAAATCTGCAGTGACTAGCCAAAGATGGCAGTGAGGCGAACAGGGCAGCCAAGGGGTTATACCCAGAATTACACCACCTCCAGCAGATATAGCTGCACCTCTTCATTAGTGCGAATGGAAGAAGTGCTAACAAGGCTGCTGACAGGAGACTCAAAGCGAGAGTGGCACTTGGTCGGCTGTGAGACAGGCTGGGTTAGTGAGGTCCCTCAGCAACAGTCTTATGAGCAGAAGCAGCCAGAAAAAGCGTGACTCATCAGGAAGCGCTCTCCAGAGGGAGACTGTTCATGTGTGAGGGTGCGTGTGTGTATATATGTGTGTATGTCTGCAGTGGGTCCAGGCTCCGACAGTCTGTGAGTACACAGGCAATGTGTGTTTGCCTGCTAGTGGATCTGTCTGTCAGAGGATTAGAGACTCCTACTGAGAGTGAGCTCACTGAGACAGCATGCTGCTGTGTGGGAAAGTGTGTTTAAAAGGTAAATACAAATCATTTATGTCCAAGGCTCATTAATTAACGCAGGGACCGGTCATGACTGGTCAGGTGACTTTAGAATGGCGTTTGTGTGTATGCATCATAAAGCCATACACACTGAGCAGCCATCTTGGAAACACCCATTTCCAGTCATACAAGACCTGGCTCCTATTTACCTGAATGGGAAGAGACTCAAACAAAAACTGATAGCCAAGCTGGAATTTTTAAAAATGTTTTTAAAACCACTGACAAAAGCTTGACTAAACAAGTTAATAATAAGTGGCTGCATATTAAATTTTTCTTAATAAGCAACCACTTTTATATTTTATAAGCACTGAGTAGGGAATAACATTTTCACTGTGTAATACCAACACATACTCTGCTACGTCTGAGTCATGCTGTTAAAAGACAGTAACTAAAAACTGTTAAAATCAGTAACTTTGGACTAATAAACAGTGCTGTGGTATGATCTAAAATAATGGTTTTACCTTCATACTATATAGCTGACAGGTTAAGGGTCATGATGTTTGGTTGCTGCTTATCCTATCCTGTTCATATTTAAACCATCAGATTTGGAGAGGGTCATCAAATATCAGTGAGACCTGTTCATTTCATATCTAGCTGTTTGTCCTTAGCTAGAAGTACAACAATCGCTGTGTATTTTTTGGGAACGCTGTTGATCAAAGAGGTCAAAAAAACATACACTGTCATGCTTATCCTGTCGCAGAAACTATTGCCATGGTGATAGTCACAAAGATCATCATCACTTAAGCACCTGTTTATAATTTGTTGTGGCATATGCACAGTGTTGGGCCATTTGGCAAACAGGACAGAATCAGGCAATATGTCAAGCCAGATTAAAGTCATACTATTACTGCATAAGAGAGGGCTGTGAATAATAAGCCCTATAGCATAAAGAGCATCCAAAACAAACAAACAAACAAACAACCAGAGAATATGAGGTGTAGGGTCATGACAGTACTTCCCTTCTCCTTCAATCCCTCTGAACAAAAGGGTCACACTTTGGACTGAAAACCAAATTGCTGCTATTCAAGGAAATCCTAAGCAATAAAAAAAAAAAAAAAAACGTCCATTGATTAATTATTACAAATTTGAGGCTAGAAGTGCAACGGCACTGGATGACTAACGAAAAAGCAGAAACAATTTGCTTGCCTACTTGATGCACACAGCACAGGTGTATATGCAGATAAAAAGCACATGCTGTTTGCTCGTTTGTTCCAGGCCTTTCTCTCTTCCAGTTTCTCTTTCTCTCCACTGCTCTGAGTCTGTGCACCCCTCCCCCCTCTTAGGATCTTACCAGAAGGCCAGCCAGGATTGCAGCGTGCTCTTCTGCAGTGAGCCTTGGAGGCTTCCCAAGTGAGTGAAGAATGAAAATACTGTCTAAGCAGTAACCCCAATCCTCAAGGGCATTTAATAAATTGGCCCCCAAAACCTCAACACTGATGGGTCACACTTAAGTGCAATCCAATACTATGGTGTGTAAACAGTAGACAGTCAATATATTTAACGACTGTATAAAGCACATTTACTCCAAAAAGACTAATAAATTGGAATGTTAACATGAGGTAAGGAAAAACGCACGACAGACCATCCTGTTACACAAAAAATATGAAAAAAAAAATGCACGCAGATGGGGGTTTGTGTGTGTGTGTGTGTGTGTGTGTGTGTGTGTGTGTGTGGGGTGGGGGCAGGATGAGATGCAGCATGATGCACAAGCGGAGTGCCGTTACCCCCCTGAAGCGCATTATTTTCGTACAACAGCAAGGCCTGGAGTGTGTTATTCTGCTTATACCACAACGATGATTAGAATATTTAATGTACTGATACATGTCCTGCATTTTAATGGTTTATAGTCAGTTTTAGTGCTGTGGAACATCCGTGTTCCTGTTCTCACCTACATTACAGCTGTGAGCAAGTCATTCCCTCACCAACCTCCTTCGCTCTCTCAAAAAATGCAGCTTGCCATTTTACAGAGAAACCAGAAAGCATAAACTCCTCTGTCCTGAAGACTTTCCTGTGCCGATAAACTTCGCAAAGCACCGTGACTGTTGTAAATCGCTTACAACCAGAGACTCCTTCCATAAATGTTAAATAAATGGCTCATTTTTAAAAATCCATTTATTATTAGTCTTAGATTATGTGGAGCGTCTGCAGTACATGTCCCTGTGTAAGAGCTGTTACTATAGAAACAATAACGTATTAGAATGAGCGCATCAATATTAACCTATCGTTCATGTTACAGCTGGAATTATTGTCTGAGCCGTGCTGTTACACAGAAATAACGCACACCTTCTGACCAATCAGATTTAAGCATTCAGTCACACTGTGGTATAAAGGTCAGTACTTCATTCTGCACTATAACTGTGAGGTTAATGCTGCTAGAAAGTGAGAGAAGCTCACTTAAAATATATACTATAAAATTATATACAATATATATATAAAATATGAAATAATATAAAATATCAGGTGTCCGCATATTTTGGTCATAACATGTATATGACCAACAGAGCATAACTAATATTTTGTGTACAGTTATATTGTGTCTCTTATCACCCGTATCAGCTCAAGTTGGGTTAAAATTGCCACCTACCACTCCTAGCTCTCTCTCTCTCTCTCTCTCTCTCTCTCTCTCTCTCTCTCTCAGCCCCACACTCTCAGCTATCCCGCTCCCCCTCCCACACTTTTCTTTCTCTCCCTCCCCTTCTCTCTTTCTCTCTATCTGACCCCAAGCTGTGTTCATGTCACTGCCAAATTAGAAACAAGATGTGGTAATCTCTCAGAAAGTATTAATTATTAAAATGCATTTTAAAGAGATAAATAAATAAATGGGTGCAATACCGAAGTTTCACCTATGTGTGGAAAACAAGAGTGTGATGAATTAGACATGCAGTTTGGACAATGCTAAACTGTTAGCTATGAGCTTCCCTGACTGGTTAGCTATATAATGTTTAGCTCAGCCCAAAAAAAAGAAAAAAAGAAGAAGAAAAAAAAAAACAAACAAACAAAAAACAGGCAAACTTCAGGTATCATGTTCTGGCTGATTGACTACATTGGAGTAAGCTTTCATTTCTCTCTAAACTATTCCTTTAAATCAAGCATTTGTCAGTTTGTCAAGAAGTTTACCTAAATAAACAAACTGCTGCTTAAAATGCATATGTATACTTCAGTTTAATTGAAGGTTGTGTATTAAAAAAAAAAAATAGCTGGACGATCTGCTAAAAAATGCAGGAGCTTGTGACCGTTTATGTGCTCTGATGGACTGTAGCAGTTTAGCACCATAAACAGGCCAATTTTCCAGTCTGCCTGTTTTATTACTCAAACCATTAACCAATTATAATGCAGTACACTGCTGAAGCAGAGTATAACTGTGAAAGCGGTCAATCCTAAAGGTCAGCTGAGTTTGGGAGGTCACACCTTATAATATATCACGCTCACACTCATACACACTATCAGGCAAGTAGAAGTAAGAATATATCTACTTCCATTTCATTAACTTTTAGATCATGAATTTCACTGCTATTATTTTTACATTAGCATGGGAAAATACTTACATAATATAAGGTTTCTTATTATATAATATGACAATGGTCTGAGCTTAGTGTGGGTGTAGAGAGATAGAGCCACTTCGAAAGAGTGACAGAGCAACAGAAATAAAAATGATTATTAAAGCAATTTCATGAACTCCCAATTAAGTATCATGTTTCAATGATGCATTAGATAACGTTTCTTTAGTTATCCAGACCACTTTAAAGGGGTTTCATCAACAAAGAACTGCTTTCAGCAGGCTTGGATTTTCTTGTCACTTCTACCGTAACAGTCTTTTCTTAATCCTTTTTTAACTACATAAACAGAAAAGGACACACAGACTGCATATTTTGCTAAACATGCACCTTGGCACTTAGGAAATATATTAAAAAGTTTTGAACTGCACGCCCTGTTACGTTTGTTCTATAACTTAAAGAGATTTCGTGTTGTTTTGTTGACTGAAGCTTCATCTTACACAAGTGTCTAGTTTGGGCAATAAAGTGAAGTAATGAACCATCACGTTAAGATGAAAAATCCCTTCATCTGTTTCACAAGATTCTTGGTTCATAGCAGGCATTTTACTTGACAGCATGAGCTTACAGTAATCTTAATAAAAGTCAACATCATCATTGCTTCGTACATCAAAACCCTGACAGCCTTCATCATAGAGTTTGTGTTTGGTGAAGCAGTGCAGGGTTGGCTTACTCAATATGTATGTGAGGCATGGAGAGCAAAATCAATGAGAAATGTCAAGGATTTCAAGGTTTCGACCTACCCGCTATGGCTACAGTTTAAATCCACTTCAGTTACTGTTAGACTGTGTTGAACAGGAGATGACAAGGAGGCAACATTTCACGTCTCAGTCCTCAATGCAATATATAAAATGGACAAGAAAAGGTAGAACAAGAAAATCATGAGAAAACTGCTCGCCTAAATAATCTATCATTTTTAGATGAAATCGTGTCCCTTGTGATTGGATCTACATTTATTTATTTAACATTTATTTACTTAAACAACAACAATTTTAGAATTTACTCAATGATCACTTGCTCTCAATTTCCATCTCAGTATTGCAAATATTTTTTTCTAGTATTACAAACCAATTTTCTAAAGCTACAAAGCACAAAGCTCGATGGAAAAGAAAAAAAAAAAAAAAAACCCTGACAAATTCCCTCCAGAGTTCTTTGCTCCCATCATAAAGGATTCATTGGCGTTATTGGCAAGTATTGATTTGAGTATTGCTCCGTCACCACTCTATTTTCTATGCAGTGATAACATAACTGCTGCAGATGCAGGCAGTTAGACGTTCTACATGCACATACTATGCAAATACACATGTATCAACTTCCGTCTTGGATCTTGGAAGTACACAGTTTATAAAATGACACCATCTTACGAGTAATTACACATGTGGAAATGTACCAAGGTAATTACATATGCAAGTTCTGCTCGTTTTCCAATGTTTTCTGTGTGTAATATGCTGACTTGAACCAAAAAGTCCAGGCTTAAATTAATCTGTAATCTGCAAAAGCATAATTATATAGTTTCTGTGCCACTACATTCCAGGTAATGTCAACATTCTAGGCATTTCCATGAGTTACCATGCTACAACAAATACTGTACATTTTATAGATTGGTGATGATTCAGCTATATTTTTTATCCCTATGTTACAACACTGTACAGTAATTACAAAGATGTTACACTAAAATAAATGGAACCTTCCTGTGACATCAGTATGCAAGTACTGTCAAATTACAGACTGGCTTAAAGACCAAAGTTTTGTTTGGTTTACGTAAGCAATACAGCTAAATGTTAGGTAAATTTACATTTTCTGGGCAGCTGCAGTGTAAATACACTGATAATGTACACTCCTGGGCAAAAAAAAAAGGGGCCAAACACAAAATGGTAAATATTAAGCATTTATTGGTCTTATCAACAAATCATTGGTCAGAAAATTAGCAAGAATGAAACAAATGCGCCCCTGAGAGCTCCTGTGCCACCATTTGCTCGTTTACTTTAGCTGCAGTGAACTGTTGGGGAAAAGCTAGAAACAGGGAAATTCACTTATATAGTCTACCTGTACACAAAGGTAAAATCATGATAATGATTAAAAATGACTGATGTAAAATTCAAACTAACACATGTCTGGGTGTACAAAATTTTCCAAAAATATCTTCTAGGATGTATTTTTTTCTTAAAAGATTAGTCATTATTTGGTTATCATCTGCCACGTGATGCAGCCCATCAAGGGCCACAAGGTTAAACATTTTAAAAAAAAAAAAAGGGAAAAGCTTCCCATACTAACTTCCTTTATCTATTTGTTTAATTTTTGCTAATTTTCTGACCAATGACTTGTTGTTAAGACCATTAAAAGCTTAATATCTTTCCATTTTGGGGTTAGCCCATATATATATATATATATATATATATATATATATATATATATATATATATATATATATATATATATATATTTTTTTTTTTTTTTTTTGCCCAGGAGTGTAGGTAATAACATATCCTGCTACAGCCAGAAAGAGGTTCATAGAAATGTATTTACTCTAAATGCCCTGTTAAATCCATCTAATAAGGGATTTACATTACCAAATACAAATGTATTATTCAGAATGAACATTTAATATGTTCTAAACAGATACAAACAGAAGGCATACTATTTGTGATTTTTTTTTTTCTTTTTTTGAAGAATAATTGCTAGAAAGCTCCACTGGACATCTGGTTCAGAACAGAGGTGTGCATAGAGACTGGGCTCCCATGAGAAGCAACAAAAAATTTTTACTGAGCCGGAGGTTTTTACTTTTATGTAGGCAGTGCTCAGGTATGAAGCTCAGGAGGCAAACAATAACCATGTTCATTAACATGCACAATGTATTTACAGCAAAGTGGATTAAATTAGGATACTAGTTTGTTTATATATTGGGAAATACAACCATATATTCATTAGAAAATATTGCGGGGTGGGTACAAACAAAAATAACAATCGCAAAAGCAGGATAAAAAAAAAAAAACAAACAAAAAAAACCAGTCCTGCATACAGAGTAAGTGTCAGGGCTATATAGATTTATCATAGAATAAATACTGGGAGAACAGGAAACCAGGAATACATGAAGAATCCACTTCTCCGATTTCTGTCTGCAGTACAAACACCATGAATGTCTTTACAATATGCCTTCAACCCATCAATAATATCGGCTGAGAGAAACAAGCCAAGCCCACACGCAACATGCAGAGCAGAAAAAGCAATGTTAGAGCTGCTCAGCAAACATGACTGACAGAGAGGGGAAATAAAACACGGATTAAGATAAATTTAATCCTGGCAACTTAAAATTCAAACTAACCACCGAGTCCAAAATGGGGTGCTGACTGAATTCATACATGTGAAGTCGAGAGAATAGCATGGCTTCATTGTGGAGGCCCAGTGGGTGGCTGTGGTGCTCAGTGAGCTGTACTGACCCCTGGGTGGAAAGGCCGAGCTCAGCATGGCTACACCCTCCATCCACCACCAGTTGGCATGGAAGCTGCTGCTATAGAAACAGATGGGACTCAGTGCTATAGTTGTGTGCCTCTGCCTCTGCCCCCTGGAGGATAGAGGACAGTAAACTGGGCACAGGTCCACCATGATCACATGAAATGTGATGGGAAAATGGCAAGTTTTTGAACTGTGTGAATCACACACACATAATTGATGCATAACAGGAAGTAAAATCTCTTGGGTTGTCTGAGTGGTTTTATGAGTTAGTGTTTGGGAAAGATCTTGTAAAAATAAAAAACTGCCCTAAACTAAGACTGAAGGGAGAGAAATAGAGCATAAGAGCAAACGCCATGTGTGTATAAAATATACTCAGGAAACACTAGAAAAAGAAACACAAAATGGGGGAACAAGAATAAGTGAGTCAGCCAGGGAAGGGAGAGTGTATAAGTGAAAATGAATAGAAAGAGGAGGACAAGGACACAGGAGAGGATGAAAGAGAGTAAGAGGGTAGAAGGGAGCAGATTGTGGGCTTCAGGTGATGGTAGCTGAGACAGTGGGTGAGAATGTGGTGATGGCTCTTCCATGTCACACAGTGGAGGAGGCATTAGTAAATTTCCTACAGCAGCTGTCCTGGACTGGAATGACATCTGACACACCATTATTCCATCTCCATGATCCACTACAGACAAAGTTTGCTTCTGTGACATAAACTACCGTGCCTAAAGTTACGACATTTCTTTGTAGAGCATAATGAAGTCTGTGTGCATTATGGAAGGTACACTGGAATATTATTAGCTTGGGTACCAATGTTCTTTGCCTCCATCCTGACAGTTTGGAGCTGTTATATTCATTGTCAGCGTGCAACATAATAATGAAGCAAGTGGGTGTGTGGGAATTTTGCTGATATGCAGGATAAGGGTGGGCAATAATGACGAAAATATCATATCACGATACTTGGCATTCATGTATCACAATATATGGGTTTGCTAACAAACTGGCAGCAAAACAGCAGTGTTGCATTTTTAAATAAAGCTGTGAAAAAGTGACTTCAAAGAGACTGACAAACTTCAGTGATTTAACACTAACAAGTAGAACACAAAGCCCAATGTCATCAACGGGATGCCTCTGCTGCCAAGTCAAATACCCTTAAATATATACACTATATGGCCAAAAGTATGTGGACACTAAGAACTGAACATCCAAAACCATGGATATCAATATTTAGTTGTTCCCCCTTTGCTGCTATAACAGACTCCACTCTTCAGGAAAGTCTTTCTACTAGATTTTGGACCATTGCTGTGGGGTTTTGTACCCACTGAGCCACAAAAGTGCAAGAAGTCAGGCACTGATGTTGGGTGAGGATGCCTGGTACACAGCCATCATTCAAATTAATCCCAAATGTGGTCAGTGGGGTTGAGGTCAGGGTTCTGTGCAGGTCGGTCAAGTTCTTTCACACCAATCTCGGCAAACCATGTCTTTAACAGGTTTGGGCCCCTTAGATCCAGTGACAGGAATTTTGTATATGCTATAGCATAAAAAGATATTTCAGACAATTCCAACTTTGTGGCAACAGTTTTCGAGACGATGCACATATGGGTGTTATGGTCAGGTGTCTATGTACTTTTGGTCATATAATGTACCTCAAATGGGTAGGAAGCTATTTATGAAAGTTATTTCAGCTATTTGACCTTGCTAGGACCTTGACCCTGTTTGGATCAATTCTCAAATTTAACCAGTTCCTCTGCTAGCTACAATAAGCATTCGATATTAATCCTCCAAAAATGTCACCACTTGTTCTTGAGATATCACACTAAAGAGAATCTCAGACAGATGCGTGAATGGACAGAAGCACGGACAACCCGAAAACATAATGCATAATTAATAAAAAGAAGATAAGTACAAACGTAACATTTCGCAGTTTTAAAGATTCACTACAAAATCTGCGGCTTCCAGACAGAGTCTGTAACTGCTATAAAACAGAATACAGATACCTGTGATATCTCAGAAGCGACACAGTGACAATTTATCCATCCATCCTCCCATCCAATTTCTGTACCACTTATCCTGCACAGGGTCTCACAGAGCCTGGAGCCTATCCCAGTTTACTCAACAAGGCAGGGGCCAAGGCAGGGGCCAAGGCAGGGGCCACCCTGGACGGGGTGCAGGACACAAACTTAGGGATGCCAGTCAGCATATAATGCATGTCTTTGGACTGGGGGAGGAAACCAAAGTACCCGGAGGAAACCCCTGAAGCACGGGGAGCGGAGTTGGGAATTGAACCCCCAAATACATGATTGCCTTTACTTACTTTGCTTACCATTTATTCAAACCTGGAAGTCACAAAAATAAGCCATAACACACACACACACACACACGATAACATCTTGATACTTTATTTTTATCCATTCCTTTTTGAAACAGCTCATTTAAAACAATAGGCTTTCTTCCTCTTGTCACTTCATTGTGTTAAAATCAAGAAAGAAGAACAGGAGAAATGACTGAAAATTGGAGCAATTCAAAAATGAAGCTGTGGGATTATCATTTTGAGGATAAAAGTATCTATAAGAGGAGTTAAAAATTACAGAATGTGGTCACTGATAAGCATAAATTTCCCGTACGACTGACTGAGACAGTCTCCAGGCATACCCGTGCTGAGATGAGAGCACGAGTTAGTGGTGCGGCAATAATCCTTGTACATAGATTAATAGCTAATAACTATAATCCAATGACTAGCACAGTGCTGTACTCCCGGCTTCATCCCATCAGCCTCTTTATTAAGGTCAATCCTCCATCTGCTTACAGAGAGACAGAAAGACAGAGAGAGAGAGAGAGAGAGAGAGAGAGAATCTGTGCAAATCAGCATCAACTTCTATCTAAGCTGAAATCATCATTGACTGTTATTGTGCATTTTGCACTTTTTTCTTTTCTTATTCTCTCTCTCCCCCCCTCCCTCTCTCTCTCTCCTTGAATCAATCATGATCAATTGTCTATTTTTGTCTGTCCTTCTGGATGCTGACTGGGCCACTGATATGCTCACAAAGTTTCCTGCGTCACACAGAGGACAGCAGGAAACTAAGCTCTGAGAAGGAATTATGGCTGATATAAGTCTTAAACAGAGTGCAATACAAGACTACAGAATGTAATCTTAAGTGTAAAAAATAATTATACCACCTTATACTGATATTTTTAGTGCATTATGGTATTGGTGGAAAAATACTACACACATTGCACAAAAATAATATAAGAGAGAAGTGCTACAGACAAGTGCTTTTGTTTGCTGCTGCTGTTTTCCCGCTCGTCGGTAGCTCACTGCAGCCTAATAAAACACCATTATCTCCCAAACCACATAAAAGTGCCTCTAAACATTAATCATCATCAAAATCTAGTTTGATGGCTATATATAGAGAAAGGAAATATTCCACAGGATGGCACCAGCAACTCTTAAATAACCAACAAATGCAATGAAACACTTTCATCTAAACAATTTTTTCCCCTAAAAACCCACTGCTTGGGAAGGCAGTGTGACTGATCTTAAAGTTTTTAGCAACTGAAAGCCTCCATGACTCATTGAGTCTCAAAATATCTCCGCATACTCAGCAAGAAGCTCCACATCCACAGCCTGCCAACATGAGCTCCAAGCAAAAGGAGAGAAGTAAACTGTAGGCCTCAGGGACAGAGAAAGAACCAAAAATGAAAAGCATCCAATCTATCTATTCTTCTCAAGCAGCTGAGTCATTCTAAAAGCTTCCTACATTTCAAGTCAATTGAATTTCATGCAAAAAAGATTCAAGCGGTCAAAAACAATAACATTTTTACTGTTTATCTAAAAGTGCTTTCACATATGCAGCGTTTGCACCATTCGAATCCAACCACAGTGCGTGGCCCTCTTTGGTCCAGATCCTTTGGGAAGGTGAGAACACAGCAAGTGAGTGGGGACAAAAATAACTAGTGTGGTTCGATAGCTTTTACATTTACCTCATTTGGCTGAAGCTTTTATCCAAAGCAACTTACAACTGATGGAGGATACAAATGAGCAGTTGCAGGCTAAGGTCCTTGCTCAAGGGGTCAACCGTGGCAACTCGGTGGTTCTGGGATTTTTAACTCACGACCTTCCGCTCTATAACTAAATGCCTTAACCACTGAGCCACCACTGCCAGGAGAGACCACCCTGAGAAAGGGATTCAGCACTGAACTGATCCAACTACGTGAAGTGAACCAAACATGCCATGTGTTTTGGGTTGCAGGTGATATTTTTCTGTAGATCTGAGCTGCTAAACTGAGCCGAGAGGAACAAACTGAGGCAAACGACGGAGTTGAAGTGCTGCAAAAATGCCATGCGTTCTGGAGATTTGAACCAATGAGCAAAAAAGGAGAAACCGTGGATGGGATACACAACATATTTATTTCTATAAACTAGTACTTTTGTTTGTTTACTTGTTTCTGTCCCTGTATTTCTGACAGAAGGAGTTTTATACCTGCAGTTTCAGCCCTAAACACCCTCAACCAACATTGTTTTCGCTTTTGTCTTTGTTTAATTATGTGCAGTGAGTAAACGAACCCAACAAAATAGTAATCAATCCAAAAAGTATAAAATGTCACTCTGATTCAGACTCACCAGCAGGACTAATAGGTGTAAAAGCAGCCTAAGTGACTAAAAGCAAACACAAAATATTCCACACATCCTGCTGCTTTCAGGACACACACCTAACACAAATGAATTATATATAGCATGTGATATTGTACCATGCTAATGCCATTCTAACTAACTACAGGATTTACACAGACACTGTTGAATTGTGAACTGATTAACAGAGCCATTCTCTCTCAGCAAGAAAGTAAAATATTGTTGCAGTGATTCATGCTACAGCTATAAAATATTTACATCAAATGTATTCAGAAGTACGTTTCTTTGACACCACATTTGCTCATTTCAAATCTTCGAAGTTAATATACGAGCAAATGTATACAAAAGACAAAACAGCAGTGTAGTCTAAATTCTGCTGTGCTGGTTCTTTAAGAAATTAGAGTTGTTGATTAGACCACAACATTTGCAAGTCTATGGGCTACAGCATCGTGTCCTATCAAATCTGAATCACTGCAGCATTTTAATTAAACCAGGATCCTGGTTGATTAAGGTCTCTGAGCTGCTTATGAAATAATACATTTTTCCCTTCGGAGGTAAAAATACAGAACTTTTCCCCGTTGTTTCTAATGGACCTATATTACTGTGCCTGCCTCAGCGCTTAAATTGTCTACATACAGTGACGCCTAGAATGAACAAAGCAAACATTAAAAATAAAATCTTGCCACTGCCTGGCCTTACGGAGGAGGGAGAATGTGAGGAGAGTGCTCTGTGTGTGTGTGTGCGTGTGCGCGTGTGTGTGGTCATGCAGGATGGACGATGGTGGTAATAATGCTCTGTCGTTATGTCCAGGGATCTTTCACCTTCTCTTATCATCCCCTACAGGGCCCCACCCTTATTTCCATATGAACTTGCGTGCACGCACACACACACACACACACACACACACACACACACACAGCGCAAGCTAAAATTAGTGGCTCACTCAGCTACACTGCTTGAGAAGAGAAAGCTCCGTGCAGGGGAATATCTCACAGACCCACATACTCTCAGGAGACACTGTGAGAATATGCTATTTCTGTGGCATTATGGGTGCACGCACACGTATATATTCAGGCTTACAGCTACGCATGCATATACACACACACACACACACACACGCACGCACAGGCACACGCACACACATACGCGACAAACCCTTTATTTTCCTGTGAAATATTCAAACCCGATATCGCTGTCTCTACTTACACAATCAAAGAATTACATAACTCAGTATAGCTGGTGGCCATCATAAGTGCAGTGAACGGACAGTAAATGAAATCCAGTCTGTGTAATTTCTTCCGATCTACTTCTGCTGATTATATCCTCAACCCCTCATTACATTCAAGAGTCTCAGTTAAAAAGAAAAAAAAAAACATCAGAAAATACATCAAAACTAGGACTCGGGGCAGGAAATTCAGTAGCTCATGACAGAAAACAAAATGATGCAGAGTGCGTTGAAGAGCTTGAATCAACAATCAGAGAATCATGCTGTAATATACATGAGAAACATGGTGCAGTTTGTAAACGGTTCTTATTGATTCTTATACCCAATTCATGAATGCAATATATTACAGCAGTATGCAATCATGAATACCTCCAGGGATGCATCAGTACCACTTCTAGGGGACATGGAACATGTTATTTAGCTCTATCAGTTTACATAGTGGTCATGAAAAGAGCACGTGTGTGTTCATGCATTTATGCCACTAGACTCGTTCTTTATAAGGTTGCGGAGTTTATTTTAAAACGAAGTGTATTAGCTAGTTAAATTAGAATGAAACAATAGTTTCACTCAACCTGCATTGTCTGTAGACATTTTTTCCTTACCTAGCCAGTGTTTGCTGAAGAGTTCATGCTGTGTGCTATCAATGAGCTCCTCGTGCTGAATTGTATTTTAGAAGTTTTATCAGGTTACTTGTATTGTAGAAAGATGTTGTAGTTCCGCCTCTTGATATTTGCATATCAGAGGACAGTTTGCATTGCTTTGTTTGCCATCATTAATCGTGAAATACGACCAGACTGCTGTCATTTTCTGTCATCTGTTCATTAGCGTACAACGTACACTAGGATTACGTCACACAGCCTCAGATCACCTGGTATCGGATGAGGAGCATTTTTTGAAAATCAGACATTTGTTTTGCACTTGCACTGTGTAAAAACTTGTGCATTATGGTTTTGCTCTCTCTCTCTCTCTCTCTCTCACACACACACACTCCTCTCTATGGCCCACTATGGCATCTTTAAATATATTACAGCTGAGTAGCTTCATTACAAGTCATATTTCCAACTACACCCCAGTGCAGTACCACATTAAAGCTTATAGTCTGATGGTCTCAGTGTTCACCCTGAAGTCAGCCATCAGGAGTGTGAGTTGGAAAACAGAAGAACAAAAAATAGAAGGCTGCTCGATCAATCATTTTACTTATAAAATGTCTGAGTAAGTAATGAGAAAGGACAGATGATGGCCTATATCACACCAGGTCAATACTTCTGAAATGGTATTCGACACTGATCTAATTTAGGAAAACCAAACAACAAGCACTTTTTTAATAGTGAAAGAATGAAACGCAATCAAAGAACTGCAAATTGGAAACAGCACCAAGGTGAAAAGAAGCTGTGTTTCTGTACACCAGGGAGGTGAAAAACTAAAAAAAAAAAAAAAAGAAAGAAAGAAAGATGAAGATAGAAAAGGAAATAGGTGCATATTACTCAGGAAGGCCTGAAGGATACACTACACTTCAGAATGGATTAGATATCATCAGAGATACTGACAGCATATTCAGGTGAGAGGGATATAAATAGCACATGTACAAAGTGTTCTGAAGTGTTCTCAACATTCGCCAAATTCAGACTCAGACACACTTTAAACACTAGCGCCAAACACCAGATATTGTTTCCTACCTCCAATCATGCTATTTAGCTCAATTTCCTCCTCCTCATCTTTAATGCGCAGATATTTCGTTGACTGGGCAATCCTGGGCAAAAGACAGAAAGAGAGAGAGAGAGAGAGAGAGAGAGAGAGAGAGAAACACAGACAGATTATATAGCAAAACAGAAAGTCACTGATTTTCATGGGCCAGAGAATGAGCGAGCATGTCTGACTGCACAGTGGCAGCAGGAGGTAGTGTGTGTGCTCACTCAATCGCATACAATCGTGATAAAGTGGATCAAGACTACATTTCATAGTTGTTACACTCTCAGAAGAAAGGGTACTTAACAGTGCCTTCCCTGGTCAGTGGGATTCTTCTCTTTTGTACCTTTAATATGTATCTTTCACCTGGAAATGTGCGCATACTGTAAACCTTTAAAGGTACACTACAAGCACCTTTCTAGGTAAAAGAAAAGTACCCCTTGAGGGTACTTCCCGAGTGACAAGTACAATTTAATACCCTTTTTTTTTCCAATCAATACACTTTATATCCAGAAGGTGGCAGTGGGAATACTTAGTGTAAACTGAACGCATATACTACTGCACTGTTAGAGAGCAATAGTGTTATTATACAAGTCCTGGGGAGTTATACATACTCTGAGTCTGAGTAATGCAGAGGAGAAAAAGAAAAAGAGGAAGGCTACTTCCTCTACTACTCAAATTACATATGGGTTAAGATTCGATCTGAAACAGTTTTACACTCGAGTTACTTCACTGGTCTTCATCCTGCTAAATCTTTTTTTTTTTTAAATGTATGAATGTTATGCTTCTACATAACAGTGCTGTGGAGCACTTTCCACAGACATCCAAAATCGGACTTCCCATTCATTACATCCAAAATAATATGAATCCTGTGCCACAGCTTTAGCAGAGCCGAAATCAGAAGCATTTTCTTCCAGACGTCAATCTCAGAAGTTATCAGCAGTTTTCACAACTTCTGGCTTTCATGTTCAGTCACTTTCAAAGATGCATTTGCAGAGTCTGTCACTGCAGACGGATGATCGTACCGTGTAATTGGCTACAAGAAGACCTGGCTTTTAATTAACTTGAGGAAATTAGTGCATCTGTAACAAATTGAGATAAAGTGATCCTAAAAGGTAGTCTGTCAAATGCAGTCAAATACTGCAAGAATACAGTGAGAAAGTAGACAGAGACATCTCTCAAAGGACAATACACAATTACCCAAATGGATGCAATGGTTACATCTTTTTCATTTTTAAATCAGCTGATCTGAAACTGATCTGAGAAGAACAGGAATCTGAGGCTACAATGGACACAGCCTCACTGAAACTGGACAGTTCAAGATTGGAAAGACCAGCTGATGTTTTTCCAAATCTTCAACTGTCTAGGTCCTGTGCCCACTGTAGCCTCATATTCCTTGGCTGGCAGGAAGGGAACTTCTGCAGTTGTAGCTGATCTGCCTCAAGGTTCAGCAAGTTGTTTGTTCTAAGATCACCGTGGTTGTAAAGAGTGGTTATCTGCGTTACCATAGCATTCCTGTCAGCTTGAACCAGTCTGGTCATTCTCCTCTGAGCTCTCTCATCAACAAGGCGTTGCCACCTGCAGAACTGCAACTCACTGTATTGCTTTTCACACAAGTCTGTGTAAACTCTAGAGACTGTTGTGTGTGAAAATCCCAGGAGATCAGCAGTTTCTGAAATACACACTGGCACCATGCCATGGTCAAAGTCACTGAGATCACATTTTCCCCCATTCTGGTGGTTGATGAGAACATTAACTAAAGCTCCTGACCCGCATCTGCATGACCTCAGGCATTGCACATGACTGGCTGATAACTGCATGAATGTGCAGTTGTATAGCCATTCCTAATAAAGTGCACAGTGAGTGTATATTCAGTGAGTGTATAGAGGCAAGCCACTGACATTATAAGGCAAAGATAACCCCAGAAAGTTAACCTGAAAAGAAATCTGTGGCAATATCCTAGAATTTGTTTAGATTCATATTACATGCAGGCCAAGACAGCAAAAGGAAGAGAAATGCCATCTTGTTCTCATGGAGAGGTCAGAGTACTGTCTTTGAATCAGCCCAAGGGAGAGAATAAGCCTGAGCCAAGAGAGACTCTCTGAGAATTCCACTTGTTTATAGTTTTCATGCAGAAATAGCTCCAAAACATGTTATTAGTGAAAGTAAACTAAACAGAACTTGAGCGATTAATGGTGGGAAATAAAAGAGATGGGATTAGAGAGCATTCTTGGTGAGAAAGCTGTGAAATGAAGTGATTCACTGAACAGCTGCTGCAGAAAACTGTTGACCACACACCATCATCTCAGGCAGATTTTACATTAGACGGATGTAATGAGATGGACAGGATTTATTGGACTGTTATTATTTTGTCTGTGCCAGCAAAATAATAACAGCATTTTTTTTCTGTAATACCTTTCCAAAAAGGTAAGATTCTTGACTATATTTTTGAGGTAAGACCTTTCAGTATTTCCTCAATTATCTTATTTCTATTACCTCTATTATTATTATTTTTTTTTTGCAATTCTCTTTGGATGACTTGTTTCCTGTCCCCATTATGTAAGCTCATCCTTACATAATTCTCAGACACTGTTCTACTTTCTGCTTTTACTGAAGGGGTTATCCATCTCCTCTGACACCTACACAGCATTACCACAACCCTCAGAACATACAAAGCCGTTTAATATTAATCATGCAGGGAACATGAAGCGCCCTCATGTGCTTGGTACTGAAAAACATGACGGTATACAGTATTCATTCCCTCTGTGTCTCATGGGAAATGTGGGACTGATGCCAATTACATTAATAAATAGCTAGACAAGTTGGGGCTGTTCCGCCCGCATGGCAGAGAAGCAATAAACGTCATCATATCACCTGCTATTTGTTGACATGTGACTGTGTAATGGAATATGACTGATATGGGCTATCCAGAAATTATTCAAATATTATGATTCTGATATTATGCATTAAACAGTGATGCTTGTGTTAAAGTAGCAATGAGATACATGCACTGCAATGCTGCTTGTATAAGCATGGGATTGCAGGTGGCAGTCTTAAGGCAGTTTTACACTGCGAGATTACAGTAGTCTTTTAAGATTACTTGTTACACTGTATGGGACAATCCCGATAAAATCTTCGCTGAACTCTATAACAGACCATGTGATATAATGTATTCTTCATGTCAGATAATACAATGAAGATCCTCCAGTAACAGACCTGCGATTGAAGAAAATTACTTTGTTAGGCTTACGTCTTCAATCAGTGACACACTATTAAAACTGATTATGTCGAATATCCTTTGGTGCTGTATTATAAGGAAGCAAACCACGGAAGTGAAAAACTGCTAAAAGTAACTGGCATAAAACTTAGAGTTAATGATGGACTAAAGAAAGTGTCTGCACAGGGAAACTTCCTGGATTTTTTAAAATGAAGGTTGGTATGAGGAAATGAGGAATTTCCCCCCTCCTTTAATGATGTACATTTAACACTCTTTATTGTCTATTCCAGCTGTCTTCATGCCAAAGAGTCTCATTTTCACACTACTTTATGTTGCTAGCTATATCCACTATTGAAAAGATTCTACACTAACCAATGTTTTTCTGATAGTCCATGCTTCATATGGCCACTCCTTACATATTGGTATATGTTTGTAGAGCTCTACACCACGATGAAGGATTGCAGAGCTCCACACCAGGATGAAGGATTGCAGAGCTCCACACCAGGATGAAGGATTGTAGAGCTCCACACCACGATGAAGGATTGTAGAGCTCCACACCACGATGAAGGATTGTAGAGCTCCACACCACGATGAAGGATTGTAGAGCTCCACACCAGGATGAAGGATTGTAGAGCTCTACACCACGATGAAGGACTGCAGAGCTCTACACCACGATGAAGGACTGTAGAGCTCTACACCACGATGAAGGATTGCAGAGCTCCACACCACGATGTAGAACTGTAGAGCTCTACACCACGATGTAGAACTGTAGAGCTCTACACCACGATGAAGGATTGTAGAGCTCCACACAACGATGAAGGATTGTAGAGCTCTACACCATGATGAAGGATTGTAGAGCTCTACACCATGATGAAGGATTGTAGAGCTCCACACCACGATGAAGGATTGTAGAGCTCCACACCACGATGAAGGATTGTAGAGCTCTACACACTGTGGGGCAATTTACAGTAGCCAATTCACCTAAATACATGTTTTTGGGAGTTGGGAGGAAACCAGAGAACCCGGTGGAAACCCACAAGAGTATGACAAGAACCTTCACATAGTAACCTGCTGTGCCACCATGCTGCACCAGAACATTATAATATATTTCTCATAGCTCTGTATGTACCAATTCCTCTCCCTACTGCATATGTTTGCTGTGCGATGTATTACGGATGATCGTGTCATGATATGACAAAATTATTTATGTGAAAAAAAAACAAAAACAAAAAACAAAACAAAAGCTTGGTTGTGACCTGATGCACAGTCATGTTCCATCTCTGAAAGTGAAAGTCTAAGTTACATAGACTTTCATCATATCAGCTCAATCTCATTAAAAGACCTAGTTGAATTATCTAACCTCAGACAGAAAGTCCCTGCAGGGCCTGAGATGCCCTTGTTTGTGGGCATTATGTTGCTCTTGTGGAGTTCTAATGATATTATGTTGGACTTAGCTTTACCTGGTGGTCAGACGGCTACGCTTCCCCAGCGGTGAGTATGCCTTCTGTCCCTGAGATGAAGGTTCCTCCTTGAACTCTCTCTTTATTGTGGCATGGCCAGGGGGCCGACCGCGAGGACGAGGCGCTGTGTCACAGCCTGACAGCTCTTCCCTTAGAGAGTGAGGAAAAGAGAGACAATCAGCTCCTATTCAACAAGAAAGGCTTTGAGAACAGCTGTCCAGAATGAATCGGAATACTAGAAGATCGATAAAAGTATAGGGGACTTGGGGAAAGGATCTGCCCAAGAACAATTTGCATTTAGATTGGAGTGGAGGATTAAAACCTCTCCTGGCACTGGTTACACCCAGTACTCTCTTTAAAAGATAATGAGAACAGTTTGATGATATATGAGGCATAAAAAGATCATAGGTCTCCTAGAGCAGGACAGACACTGCCTATCAAAAGTTTGTGAACATATTTTACAAGTAATATTTGATTATCAATGATCTCCCAATACACATCAAAGCTGTGTAAGAAATATTTGGAGGGTATAGAGGATAGCACTTTCTTGTGCACCTCTGTTACCTGTGAATAATGTCTTAGGATCAACCTACACTTTAGGTTTAGGTCCATTTATTCAATATATCATTTGATGTGCACTGTGCAGGATCTGTAGAGATGACCATTACTACACAATTCACCAATGACTCAAGATTTAAAACCGAGCTTACTACAAAGGTTTTCTACACTTAATACTTCTAAACGTAAAGCTTCGTTAAAGTATGTGTTAGACTGATGTGTTTTTGGTAGAGGCTATAAAGCAGTTCAATAAGTCTCGCTGGATAACGGCATCTGGCAAATGCCATAAATGTAAATGCACAATGTCTGACGCACATGTTGATAATGGCCAATGAGGTTACAGTCCTGAATCCTGCAGAGCTCAAAAGAATGAAAACATTAATTGAAAATTGTTCTTTCTAGATTTTTATAACTTATATTTGAGCGGCTCTGGGAGAATAAAGAGAAATACACCCTGAGGCCACAGTGATGCATTCTTTGGCACGTACCACTGTTTGACATGGCTATAACTTCTCTGATCAAATGATCACTCCTGGTCTTTTTACATAGAATTTCTGTATGAAATGACAGGGGTAACATTCAAAACACTGAACTCAGTCTTTATTAGCCTTAGCAGAAGGAGAAAGTACTGCTTTCCACATTGAAAAAAATGAGCTAAAACTAAGAATTCCCAGCACAGCACTGATATTTCATATAACAAGCTCCCTGAACCACTTGGCCCGTGTCCACAGACTTACTCTTAGTAGGGCAAAAAAAAAATGAATGCAATTTCATATAGTCTCTCAGAAGATGCATAAACCGGCTCAGTGATGCTGAGTTGGCATTTACAGCAATGCAGCCCCCATGTCTCTGAGTGTTTGTATGACAAGCAAGAAATGCAATTTCAGCACCTCCAAGGCTTCTGCTGGGAATAAACATGACACTCAGCCTGTCAGCTCACTGCTAGGATGAGATCACCATGAAGCTGTGCATAGCCTGGAACCTAAATGTGAATTTGGGCATGAAATAGAGCAGCTATAAAACCTGGCATTGCTCATTTACTCATGTGGTTTCATGCGGAATTAAAGGTTAATGAATGTGACCAGTTCTACGGGTTTGAATGGGCAGAACGTCATCTACGGTAATAAGGAAAACATCCACTACGTTTCTGCTCAGGCACTGAGAAAACGGATGTTTTAGTCGTGTGATTTTCACATGAATTGCAGTTAACTAGAATGTGGGCTATCACTCTTTACAAAAAATATATTCTACAAAAGCTACTTGTTTTTGCTTGGCAGACAAGTATGCTATAAAATAGACCACAGTTTCAGTCAAATTACCTACATTGCCTTTCACAAAAATACTCCACTCAATTTTTAATCATTTTCACAATCAAATATTCCCAAACTCTAATTAAAGAATAATTAACACAAAATGCATATATAAATCATCTACGTAACTAGGAATGTTAAAATACACATAAAATAGTGTAGATCATCCCAACCTGTTCTCCTCATGGCTGTCTTTGTCATTCACCACCTCCTCCTCCTCTTGCTCAGCACACAGCCTCTTGGTTTTCTGCACAAAGTGCACTGGGATGAAGGTGATTTGTTTTTCACCACCGAGCCGATCAGGCAGCACTACCTCCTTCTTCATGTTAATGTCTGAGTAGGGACAGCCGAAGGCACTAAAGGCAAGAAGAAGCAGCCATAAAAAAGCAGAGCAGAGTGAAAAAAGTTTAAAAAGTAAACTACAGATGTACTTCCATTTCCCAATGCTAACCAACTGAACATCTCCCAAGAAATGCATATGGATAGGTTTTCAGAGGAAGCTGCTTTTTACATCACACAGGCAAGAACTTGCCTGTAAATTAGCTAAAAACAAATTCATAATAGGTGATGCCTTTATCCAGAATATTGATTATCCTCAAAAGTACCTTGACCATCACTATAAATGCTTATTTATAGTAAATATTTAATGAGTTCACACAAGAGTTCCTATTGTATTGTTTCTCTTTTGTTGCATAGGTCACATCAGTCACTCGGTAGAGTGTGCTGGTGCTGAAAATTCACTGAGAAAAGGACCACTTTTCATTTAGCTTGCACCTGGAGCACCATCTGGCTGCTTCCCTCTTAGTAGTAGAGGGTCCTGTTCCCATTACAGCTCCAATACCAACAACATCAGAAGCATATGACACATTTAGTAATGAAACTAAGAATGATTAAACACACTGTTCTTCCTCTCAGGCAGAGATTCAAACAAATAAAACTATTTTGTCCTCTTTTTTTGTAAAGCTCACATCATTGTACTGAGAAACAAACACTATCCAACCTTATACTAACATTATAAGCTTATATTTGTGCCATGGCTCAAGAAATCAACAGCGCAAACTAAATTACGATGATAATGTAGTTGAGCTTTTGATTTTATCACTGTTGAGCCCCAAAAAAAAAAAAAAGATTCACGGGATGGCCAGTGACCTAGCCAGCCAGCTAACCATCCTAAATCATCAGCTATGATTGAGTTTAAGTAACTGAGCACCAACTATTGTTGAGTTTCAGCACATAAGGAACAGTTTGTGTACCCTAGCTGTAAAGTAGCTGCATATGAGGTTTTTATTGCATTTTGGGCCAGAAATGGCTCAGATGGTATCTGATATTTGCACAGCATCTTATCATTACAAATGCTCATAAATTCCACTCTCTTTTATCTGACACTACTCATCACTGAAATAACCACTCTTACAGTTCTCCTTGTATCCATTTTTTTAAAAAATTCGTGATCATGGTAACTTGCCAACATCAAAGTATGATGCCGGAGACGGTGCACTGATTGTAGATAAGTACTGATCATCAATCAAACCTGCACAGCATTTATTTTTATACCGCATCAGTCTCTATCAGAATAACACACTCACCAGCAACTTTATTAGGAACAACTGTACACTTATACATGCAATTATCCAGGGAAAAATGTGATCTCAGTGACTTTTTTTTGTACTATGGCATGGTTGTTGGTGCCAGGGTTGAGTATTTCAGAAGCTGCTGATCTCCTGGGATGTTCACAAACAACAGTCTCTAGAGTTTACACAGAATGGTGTGGGAAAAAAAAAAAAAAGTCCAGCAAGTGACAACTGTGCAAGTGGAAATGCCTTGTTGATGAGAGGGGTCAGAGGAAAATGGCCATACAGGTTAGAACTGACAGGAAGGCTACGATAACTCGAAAAACCAGTAACCACAACACAACGGTGGTGAGCAGAAAAGCATCCCAGAATGCCCAGCATGTCACACCTTGAGGCAGATGGACTACAGCAGCAGAAGACCACATGGGGTTTCAGTCCTGGCAGCCAAGGACGGGAATCTGAGGCTACAATGGACACAGGTTCACACAGGTTTGGTGAACCTGTGCCCACTGTAAAAAGGTCACCTGGTCTAGGGACTGTTCTGTTTAAAAATCCCAGATTAACAGTTTCTGAATACTAATAACATGCCATGGTCAAAGGCACTGAGATCAGATTTTTGATGTGAATATTAACTGAAACTCATGAACTGTATCTGTATGACTTTATGCATTGCGTTGTTGCCACATGAATGGTTGATTGGATAACTGCACGAATGTTAGCAATATCTGTACACCTGCACAAAGAGCCTTTAAATTAGTACCATCACCATCCAGGCTTAAGTACAGAGTGACATTCCTCAGAATATAAAAACAGCACTAGCACTCAAAAGCGCTTAACCACCAAAAGCCCTTTACATTTATCAAAACCCTCAAAATGTCTTTCCATATTATAGCACGGTTAAACGATCCGCTCTAGTGTGAATAACAATATAACAATAGGACCAGAGGGGAGGGAAAGATGAGACATAAAGAACAGTTATTAGGAGAAAGATAAGAGCATGACGTCGACTCATATCAAAAATACTCCAGCGATCCAACAATGGACTGTGTTAACTTGTGTGTGTGTTTTTACACTGATTTCATTGATCACACTGATACACTGACTTGTGTGTGCGTCATTGCACTGATCCTTAATGTCTGAATTTCCAAATGCTTCCAAATTTACAATTGGACTATTTTTAAAAGCAGAAACGAGAAACGAAGCTGGAGGGTTTTAGGAGGAGTGCAAAAATAGATGAACGTGCGTGGATGTGAGGAGGCTAAAATTACTGCAGTCAAACGGGCTGTGTATCACCGCATGGCGCCCTTTTCTACAGTACAGAAGGCTTCCAGACAAAAATCAATGCATGTTTAAGGAGAGGTCATACGATATTTTGAAGAGGTTTAAAAGTGCTCCCTACTGTCTTGTAAAAGACTGGGTGAGCTTTGAAAAGTACTTTATGTTTCACTTTTTTTTTTTCTTTTCACAGGAAGCATTATTTTTGCCTTTCTCAACCTCTGGCTTCAGTACAGCAAATGTGTCACAGAATGGTGCCATCATGTCATCAGTATTTGAACCACCACTTCTCTTCTCACTAAGCTACAATTAGCATTACCATCGTATGATGCACAAACATGGTTAAAATCCTTAAGATCCTAAGATTGATTATAAGTCCGTGCAATGCTGGAAAGATGGAAATTTCTAATAAGTAGAATTTACAAAATTCCAAATCAGTGTTATTTTTTTAACATTGCTCATTTGACTACATCAGGGTTTGGTTCTTTCCCCTCTCTCTTTCTCTCTGTAGAGCTATACATGTTACTCCTGCTGCCTGATGAGCTGTTGATCCTAATTCTTTGCCCTCCAGTCCTGCCTGATCCATCCTGATGCTGTACTCCTGCTTGGAGCTTTCATCGTCTGAGAATCTCTTGCTGCTGCTGAGGATGGCCTCATACGGATAGCCTAAAGATTGCTGTGAGATTGCTGTGGGAAGCACCACTCTGATATCCTAAAGATGGCTATGGAAGGTCTCGCTTGGATAGCCTAAAGATTGCAATTACTGAAAAACAGTTTGCGCTCGAGTCTCATTAATAATATTCAGTAGATAACCTCACTTGGGTACTATATACTTAAAGCTAAAACCTCTAATGAAATTAAAAAATGACTGTGATATTCATACCAAAGATCTGTTCAACACATTCAGTACTGTTTGAGTATTGACTCCCACAGCTGTGGTAATGACTCATAATCGCGTTATCCGGTGTCACGCAGAAGAGGATGGGTTCCCTTTTGAGTCTGGTTCCTCTCAAGGTTTCTTCCTCGTCTCGGGGTTTTTCTTCGCCACTGGTTTGAGCTCATTAGGGATCTAAATCTAAATCTATATCCAGATTTTTGAAGCTACTTCAAACGGACTAAGTGACAATGGCCATTGTTAAAAGTGCTATACAAATAAAATTGAATTGAAATGGAACTGAATTAAACTGGTGAAAATGTGGACAGGTTTTAAAAATAACTCAGTGTTTGTGCTGCTTTTCTGGTTAAATTGTACTGTGTTAGAAATCACACTCTGATACACAACTACCCGGCTATTCTCACTTTCAGATAATGGTTCAGCTCATCTATTTCCGATTAATGGAATGGAAATGCAGACCCTGTACAAAAACAATATGAAGTAGATCTCTGAGAGCATGGCACTAATATGCATGTCAAATTATGTTTTTATGAAAAGGAAAAAAAAAAAAAAAAAAAATCACCAAGTTTCATACAGGTATGCACAGGGAGGACATGCTTATTGCAATAATCTCACTTTAGGACCCTTTCACATAAGCAGCCTTCAAGCTGTCCTAATCATTTAAGGCAGCTTATCAAAGAGATGAAAAACCCATCGTAATGTTCTCCTGGATGCCTTTCCTAATGACGGTAAACTCTGCTGAGCATCTCAGACGTTTGAATATTGTATTCTCTTCCTACATGTGACTCTTGATGAAAAAGTAATGCTATTGCGAAGCTTAAATGGTTAGTCTTGAGGCAATCATATGTTAATGTATGCAAATAGAATGTAAATTATTCACTAATGAAGCTCAGCTCTATTCAGTGGCTGAGAAGAACATTTTCTGCCACATGGATAATAAATGCTGGATCTCTCATGCTCATGCTCTCTCTAATCAGAAATGGCTCTCGGAAGGACCCCAGTCTCTTTATCTAAAGATGAAGAAAAATATGCGTATTCTACTCTTGACTGATTCTGCTGTGATTACATGGTTGGAAAAGGTGAACAGCAAAGCAGCTAAATACATTCCAGGCTTTATAGAGACGTGCAGATGAAAGAGGAAAAAGGGATGGATTAAAGACAGCAGGACAGGATGAAGTTTACAACAGCAGATTACAATTCATACTACACTTTGGTTCACATCAATCATAATTTAACTTGATATTTCTCCAGGTGACAATACTGATCTGCAAGAGCTGGGAGAGGAAACTGGTGAGGAGTGACAGAGGCACAGGCATATAGCTGCAGCACAAAGCTGTATGCTTGACAAGAAACTGACAAGATGGAAGACTTTGTCAGGTTACATAAAAGGCTGGGGGATAGAATAAATGCTCTGCTCGTCACAGGAAGAAAGTTAATGTATAAGGTGACTGTTGTCGCTTTTCAGTCATGTTAGTTCCTTATCAAGAATTTTTAATGCAGCTAGTTAAACTTTCATCAACGTTAATTGAATACTCCTGCTCTAGGCAGATCGATGCAGGCAGGATTTAAGCTGAAGATGCAAGCTGCACATCCTCAGGGAAGACCCCTCTTTAACCTGCTTCCTAGATGATCCTACACTCTCCTCTAAAATGCCCTCTCCTCCGATTAAAAGGCTTGCATGATGTAACAGGTCCCTTTAGCTTTAACAAAATGATCTGATTCCAGTGTCATGTCAGAAATGCTTTAGGCACCCACAACTATGACAAATGTCATGCCATACCTGTGGTGTCCTGTGTATTTTGCACCCTTGATATGGCCCACTCCCCTGCAGCCTGGGGTTGGACACACTCCCTGCGTCATGGAGCTCTTGAGGTCAGAAGGTCCTGCATTTGCTGTTAAAAGGCAAAATGAGTGCCCAAATAAATTTTACTAAAATACATCGACTTCCAGAAAAAAGGTTTTAAAAAAGCACTGAGTATAACAGTTTGGAATTTCATTCAAGTGCAAATCTCGTGCACAGACACAGCACAGTAACCAGGTCAAGCACAACACAACAGAATCAACAGAGCCAAATGTCAGCTCAGACCTCAAAGCAGTCAGATCTAGAAGTGAAAATGTCATCGCTACAGATATGAGTAATGCTTCTTGGGGGCAGTAATAAAAGTCTCATTTATCCCTGCTTGCCACAACCAGTGAGGTGCACGTGAGAAGGTAAAGGTTTGCATGTTAGAAAAATTATTTTTAAAAAAATTATATCAAGACCAACAGACAAATTAGCCAACAAGACTAACATATCATAATCCACATTTGCACTTGTGAAATATTCATTAATGGTTCTATGGTGTTAGATATAGACTATTCTTAAGAATAAAGCAGCTATACTCTGGACAGGTCACGTCATGTGATGTTTTTTACAGATGGTCTGTGGCAACAGGCAAGATCAGGAGTGTAAAACTCAGGTCCTGATGGACCCCTACAGAGGTTTGTGTTTTCGTTCTTCTAGCACACCAGCTACAGCCCATGGAGGCCTTGGTAATTAGTTAATCAGTTAAATCAGGTGTGTTAAATAAGGCAGAATGCTAAAATAAAGACTCCGAGAGTCTTACACCCCTGGGCCAGTCAGATGCAGTAGTTGATACTCTCATTGCTGATCAGGAGCTGTTTTCGGTACAGTCCATCTTTTATTATGGACCGATGCAGTGGTACAGTAAGAGGCCATTTTATCATATATTGCACCATGAGTGTAATTCATGTACAATTTGTGTCTAAAAATTAAGACAGAATGCTTTCACATTAATTTTAAGATACAATTAATGACAGTGTTTTAAAAACACCTTTGCCTGTCATTTAAATGACCTTGTGCAGCACAGCGTTACATAGTTTATAATAATTTACACTCACTCAGTGGAGGTTCCAGGAGGTGACCTGTCCTCGCACACCAGCCTACAGGATGAAGGTCTGGCAGGTCTGAGTCGACCCAGAAGTCAAACTTAGAATGCCAGCCATCAAAGTGCACCTGTTACAAAGAAAAAGGAAGTTTAAGCAAAGCCATAAATGTTATAAGATAATATAAAATAACGCTAGGGCAATCTTCCAAGTATCTTTTTAGGCATAAGTCTTGGGCTCTAAGTGAGAGAAGTAGATTTACTGGCAGCTGGACAAGGTGGACAATATTCAGGTCCAATTATGCCACAAAAATGCTGACAATTTTCTATGAGTTATGTGATCAGTCACCAAGCTGATATTGATTGTAAAACTATTACATTCTGGCACTCGTAATGAGACACATTATCATGCCTTCTGATAACAGCATATGTGAGACAGCTCTGATACACTTTTTTTTTTTTTTTATACAAAAGACATCAATTCACAGCAGAGTCTGCATAAAGTATGCTGCATCTGGACCATCTCGACAGGCAGCATCTCACAATAGATGAGGCTCTAATGTGATTTCACTGCAGTGTTCAGTTAAGAGACATTAGGTTTCAGCTGCATTAACAGTGAAATCCTGGCAAACATCATTAAGTGCAGATCAAACTTAGCCTATGGTCCCAGAGCATACTCAACTCTAATTTCTAGTTTCAGTGTAAAGAAAGTAGTGCTACTTGTGTGTCACTTTATGATGTATGCACAAAATGGTCCATTAATTAATTTTTATGGTACCAACTGTTTCAGGTTTAGTCAGCCTGATGAACCTAAAAAGGTCTCCCATAGGAACTGCAGAAAAATAACAAAACAAACTAATGAAGCAAAACTGAAGTACTGTTATAATCAATATATAGTTAAAACAATTCTTATTCGGGACTGCTGTAGTCTGACGTGAATTGGAGTGTGTCCAAACAAACAACACATTCAACAAGCTGTTCTGACCTGCATCAGAGCTACACACTCCTAATGGCTGGTATCTGGTCATGCAATTAGGAATGAATACAAACAATGGATATATTTCATAAAGTTCATACTGGAGATTACAGCATGTTAATGACACCATGTGATGCATCCTTTGAGTTTTGGTTCATGCTTATGCAACATGCTCACGGTCCTTTTCCAAGTTTCCAAGATTTATTAAAAACTCAATGCTGAATTACTAGAGTGCTGAGTCCCTGGTTAGGGAAAACCATTCAAGCATTGTGCAAAGATGTAATAATTAATAAGGCAGTGTCTAATAAAGTGGCCAGTAAGAATACACAGTCTTTAGAGCACCAACAACTGCCCCGATACAAATGTACCAGCACACACTTATTGCTTATTGCTTCATTCTCTGTAGTTAAGCCCACTGTAACCAGAGAAAGCAAGGACTTGAAGAGTTTGGAAAAATTTACATCAAAACCTGTCTAACTCTAACATTACAGTCTGTTAAAATGTCATCCTCAGAAATAAACTCCAAATTTGAAAGTGTCAAAAAAGTTCTGACAATATGGTCCATGGGACATGTTCAAAAGAAAAACATAGCTCTGACAATAATGCCTGTGGGACATGTCCAATAAAAACACCCATGTTTGACAATAATGTCCATGGGACATATCCAATAGAAACAGCTAGTTTTGACAATAATGTCCATGGGGTATGTGTGATATAAACACACACTAGTCCTGACAATGATATCCATAATATAAAAACCTAGTTCTAATAATAATGTCTATGGGAGATGTTTAACAGAACACAAAGGCAACATTTGTTAAATGTCCCTTGCCCAGACATGCTGGCTGTGAAGCTGGTGTCTGTGTTGCCTAGCTCACCTTGACTCTGTAGTCTTCTGTATCAACAATGGAGGCCACACGGATCAGCATGGGGTTTCTCCTGTCCACCATCTCTACCTTCATGTTGCTCTGAAATCCATGTGGGGCTCTCTGCAGACAGACAGTGCTGATCAGAGCCTTCACTCAGCTTTCTGACAGGCTGATAAACCTCGTCTGCAGTCTACAAGTTATTGTGTAAGAGGAGTGAGCCTGCTTTAATTAAAGTACCATTCAAAATGTGTACAGCCTTGAGGAGTCTCCTTTTCATTCAGGATATTGCAGCTGGAATTGATGAATAATTACGAAATGAAACACTTTAATCCTGAGGCGCAGCTAATTAATGCTCCGCCTACACCTAAATCTAATCATAACTTTAATGTCAGTAACCAAAAGGAAATCTTTTAGCTGTTTTTAATCAAACCTTTCCTCATGGTAACCAGACAAATGCCCCCCCACAAGGTCAAAACCAGACATTTGGTCCCCACCAAGACATAAAAACATGAAACCCCCACCCCCCACCCAACAAACAAATGTGTCTACATGAGCTATGTATTCAAACACACACAAGCTTTGTGTCTTTTTTTTTTTTCTCTCTTTCTTCCCACACACTATAAAAATGTTGTCTCGCACTGATGTGACGATCATTCTTTGCTCACCACACAAAAGGATTGGCTCGGAACTGCAGAAGCACCATTGTCTTCTAAATACTCCTCCCATATGAAATGTTCTGGATTCGGGTGTCCTTGAACAAAAGCCAGCAACACAATCTGATTAGAAAAAGGCATCACACATGCTGCCAGGCTCATTGACTTAGCGAGTAATGTGACTGAGGCACGTGGCTGAATAAGTTGTTAATGGTTTGGGCTAATGGTGCACGATAGCGTCTTCCAAGAACAAGAGTGCTATTTATCAGATGCGAAATAGAAGACTAAGCAAACCACTCACTGTCTGCTGCAGGAAATGGCTCATACTGCATTATCTGTAAGATCTGGTTTCATCTGTTATATTGTTTTTCTTCCAATAAGACAGGAGTTCACACCTTATTTGGCTGTAAACTTTTTACAGCCATGGACAACTTTAACTGGTAAAATAAATTACACGAACCCCTTCAGTACAGATTCACTTCATGCATATAAACCAAATATTCAAATATATTGACTCAATATTTAAATTTGTACAATTTGTACAAAAACACATACATTGGGCCATATAGTGTACGTGACCCCAGACAGTTCTTGCAGTCCCTGTGGCCCCAACACTGTCCCCATGTGCCTTAAACCATTACATACAGATACAGTAAGTCTCATCCTATAAACTATTTATAGACTTTCCTAAAAATGTACCAATATTTTACCATTTTACTCACTACATATTCTTCTTATCATAATATACTGGCAGTCACTTGGCAGATATTTTCCCCCCAGACATTTACTATATACAGAATAAGTGAACATCCATCCAAACTATACTATGTATATATCTCAATCAGTTTACTATTGCAGTATTACAAAACACAGGAGTTGATTTAATTAAAGAAAAACACTCTGACTATTTTGCATTATAAAAGTTTTGCCATCTGGCAATTACATGGCTCAACCCATGACTATACAGCTGCTATCTGAACAGAAGTTGCAAATGTCAAAGTAAGCGTAGTGTGGAGTGTTCATTTCTGGGCTTTATTTCTTTAGATTAGTAAATACTGTTTAACACACAACCGTTTGTACTGGCCTTCAGATTATGATTATGGGTCACCACTGCATATGATCAAATAATGACTGTTAATCCAATGAGCTTTTTTCTTCAATCCTCAGTAGCACCTTCATGAAGTTTTATCGCCAGAACTCAGCAGATCAGAAAAAAAAAGGTTGAAGGCGAGAGAGAGAGAGAGAGAGAGAGAGTATGTGAACCAGATACTATGAAAAGCTTACACACTTCTAATAAAGTCAAAGCTGCCTGACTATGGCTGACATTGGGTTATGGGTTATGTTTATGTATAAGTGATTTGGGAACACAAAAATTATCCAAGAATCATAATAAAGCAAAAGTTTGAAAGACAATAGTACTTTTTTGGCAATAAAAGTGTCAAATATAATTGTCTGGACCCACATGTAGTGTATAATTCTGAAATATCTAAATAAATAAATAAATACAAACTTTGTAGGGATGTAATAATTTTTTTTTTTTAAGTTGCAACTCCAATGCTCAGTAGTACTTCATTAAGTTTTATTGAATTTTAAATGAGGCGAGAATGCATTGCTGCCAAACGACTAAGGGCTGAAGTATAACTATGTACAGTTTAGATAATGCACTTAAACTGCACAATATAGTGTAAATACTGTATTTTATAGTGTTTAACATTAGAAATCATGTGACATAAATATTAATCGAGTGAACAAATATGTTGTAAGTGCATGTCTAGCACACATCTGGTGTAAAAAGCCACCATGATTACCGTGGTAGCGTATTTGGTGCAGCACCACAGCTTGATGCTTGTACTGTGACTGGTGTAAAATGGGCTTTACTGACTGCCACGTGTTCGGCATTTCACTGCCCTTGCTGCACTGTCAGTATTATTACCGCGCCTGTGAGAATACCATAACATACCAGAACTTCTAAAATGATTTTTGAAGATTTTGTCAGTATTAACCCTTTCCCCATTCCCACGCAGCTTTCTACAGGGCCAATGGTGCCCAAAGTTCCCCCTAGTGTCAAATCTTCAGCTTGCTACATGACTGAATGTGTGAGTGAATTACAAGCCAGTTCCATGAGCTGCTTCACATCTAAAAAGAGAACAATTATTTTCCTCCAAAAAGTGGACTTTGCTTTGCTAAATACAATCTGAGAGATTAAAATGTCCAGCCCTATTCTATAAACTGGAACAGAGTTTGTTATTTTCCATTAAGCATTCATTTGTTTTGTTGCCTAGAACAAGTGAATTGAAGTTGGGGAAGCAGAACTGTATCAGAGTCATGTACCGCTTACACAGTCCATATTCTTGTCAGATTGTGCAGTTCAGGTGTGAAGATATGATCCTGTCTCCATTCATCTGGGTTTAACCTTAAGCTGAGCCTGCTACTCAGGGGAGGAATGGCTGTGCTAGCTGCTATCACCATGGGCCAGATTTCCCCCATCACACCTCTAAAGCAGTGTAGACTGCTCCATCTGTCTCTGCGACAGCAGTGTGACTGTCTCCAAAAGGTCTCCAATGCTCAATTACATGCTCCTGTGCTCGCACAGCAGTCTGACATACGATAAAGCTAAACTAAAAGTAAGCAATAACAGAGGCAGAGCAGGTTTCACCCCCAACACATTGCCGGTACATGGCTTGATATATAATGAATGTGCTTGAGGATTAAGCTAGTAGCCACGGCTATTTGTGGAAAGATGATGACAGTTGCAGTTTGGGTGAAAACTTGGGTGCAGTTTTAGCTTAGCACAACTCAGCAGACAAGAAGAAAAGAATGAGGTTTGAAAGGGACACACACACACACACACACACACACACACAGAGAGAGAGATTACAGAAGAGTGAACCAGACGCTATGAAAATTGTATACATTTCTACTAAAGTCTTCTACCTGACCAACTAGCTGACTTTACGTCATATGTTTATTTAGTGATTACTGAACCTTTGTTCCCAAGGATCATAATAAAGTGAAGATTGAAAGACAATAATACTTTAGGGAAATACCAGTGCCAATTATATTTGTCTGGACCCCTACATACTGTATAAATCTGAACTATCCTCTTCTGGAGGGATGCACTACATTCTCTAAAATTTTAACTCAAAATTTAGAACAAAATCAAGAGATAATGATGTCGACGGTAAAAAGAGTTTGGCTGCATGCACGCATGTCTGAGTGTCAGCTGTGGGAATAGATCGGATAAACAGCGGTTGTAGTGTTATGGTATGTTACAATGAGAAGTCAGCGTAAGAAATCATCACTAATGCACAGCATTTGGAATACCTATATACTCAGTAAAACACAACTTCAATCGGCCCATTTGTTTAGGACATGACATTATAGATCAATACTCTTTGATTATTATTATTAAATTATTATAAAAATGGAACTAATGAAATTACACCATAAGAGTCATAAGAGCAAGCTCATTAAAACGAGCAGGCAAACTGATGACATCCCTTTAATATACATGGATAGTTCCTTGAATCTTTTACATTGCATGTATAGACATGGATAAGGAGTTGTCTTGCCAAAAGTGACATTTTTAATTAAAATTTGGAGAACAGGACAGACAAAAGAAGGCCCAGGTACGGCTTGGTACCTACCCTGAGGTGCTGTGAGAGGTCGTCCGTGGTCCTGGCACCAGCCCACAGGGTGGATATGGGGGCTACTGGCATCACACCTGAGCAAAGCCAAACCAAAAAGAAAGTCATACTTGGCTCCTACTTAATTTCACTTGTCTAACAACATCCTTGTTGCCTGGGAAGAAAATCATTTCTTTACAGCATGTTAGTATATTTTTAAGCTTTGGTGCTGGATGCTTTCAGCTCTAATATGACAAGTATAAAGGCAAGGAATGGAAAGCATTAGAATCCTGCAGGAGGAAATAAAGTGGACTATGTAGAGTATGAACAGTCTCCGCTCTGTGCATGTGTGTGCTCTGCAGTGCGTCATGAGATGATTGCTTCTATTTGGGAAGGCTCAGAGCTTCTCCTGCTGGAAGCAAGTAGTACAACAGAAAGAAAAGAACGTTCTCCCTCATTTCAACACATTACACAATACACTAATCTCCAACACTGTTCTTTTATAAGGGATTGGATTTAATTGTATACGCTTCCTCTGAAGTGAAAAAAGCCATGTTAAATTACAGAAGACTAACATGTGAATAACTGATTCTCACGGCACAAGCTGCCATTATAAATAGCCAATTTCAATCAACCTTCATCATATAAATATTATACCCAACATCTCTCATCTATCTCTAAAAATGCAAAATGAATAGTTATTCCATTCACATAATTAAATCAGCACACTTCACACAAAACACACTGAATATTTTGAATGAACGCCCGACGGACGTTTTCCTGCAGGCATCATTCCTGCAGCTTTCCTTCAGTGATTCAAAATAAAGTCAGACTTCTCCATATATAAATGCAGAATATGAGCCATGACATGCCTCCAGAATTCAATTAGACTGCACTTACATACCTCACAACTCTTTGCCTTCATTAAATATTCAAGCCAAGGGCTTAATAATAACTGAAGACAAATCTAAATCCTTAAATTTTTGGATGCGTTTTTTTTTTTTTTTTTTTTTTTAATTCAGTACTG
>CM040975.1:4907019-4947245 GCA_022985145.1 Pangasius djambal
AACCAGAAAGCGGTTGTCTACAATGTCGGCCACAGTGGCCACACACACTAGGCAGGGGTTCTTCCTGTCCACTGCCTCCAGTTTCATTCCCACTTCAAATTTCGAGGTGGTTGTAGTCTGTTAAAAGATGGTCATCTTATTTAGAGATTATATGATTATAATGTAAAAATCAAAAATAGCGAATTCAAGCGGATTTTAAAATAACTGTTTTTCCTTCAACACACAGATCATCACATTATTGTACACCAAGGCATTTCAGTTACTTGTCTGCTTAACAGATAATTAACCATAACAATGCTCAGCAACAGAGTTTCACAGCTGACTAGCAGACCAGCACCCACCCCAGTTCTTACTAACTCTTAGCAACTCTCCTTAGGAGCACCTACACGATATTTTTTTCCCAAATTGTGTTTTATAAAAAGATACCCAATACAGATTAGATTTACACCTCTTTTACAAATGTACCCGAGTGGATTTCGGTTGCAATTAGATGTCCAGGGTTTAAGTTCTGGCACCATTTAAATTTAACTATGATGAAATATGCTAAAAATCACTGTGAAATTTCACTATGACTATACTGTCTGTAAAATGTTCATGGGATTCAATAACTGATGTAGAACCAATTTTGGCTGCACAGATAGTTTCTTTTTAATACTAGGTGTAAACGAGCTGAAATTACCAATAAATATAAAACCATGACATTCCCACTGCAGCTTTTTCTTTCTGGAACACAAAACAGTTTCTTTCAGCCTGTAAGAGGCACTGTTCACTGCTAGTAGAGGCATTCTCCTCCTTCTGCTGTCTGTATGCGAGATGTCGGCTGAATCTGCACAAGGCAGTGGACTTACACTGTCATGGGATTTGAAGAGATTCTTTGGTGCAGCCTGAGCATTACAAGACTCCAAGTATTTTTCCCAATTAAACTCATTCATCTTATAACCTGACAGACAAAGAGAGACAGAAAGCGAGAGTGAAATGTCATGAGAAAGAGTAAAAGTTAAAAGAGGAAAAAGGAGAGAGATAAAGAAAGACATTATTTAGCACACACAAATATTAAATATGGAGATTGTCTAATATATACGTGTATGATATGACTCATGTTAACAGACCGTAATTAAATTAACAATGTAGAGGTGTAACCCAAGCAGCATTTGTCTTTGACTTTATGTTGCATGTCTTGGATTAACAGACTGGCTAAATAAATCTCCACCCGTTAAACCCAAGTGGCCCAGGTGGACTCCTGACCAGCAAGCTTGCCATCTGCCCAGTGAAAACAAATCTCTGATACTTTCCATCTATCACCACAGATCACAGCCTGTGACCCCCCCAATACCTTTTGGAGGGTGTAGTTTGCGACCTGTGGACTCGCACCATCCGGCTGGCCGGATATCAGGGGAATCAGCATTAACCCAGAAGTCATAGCACTCTGAGTAACCATCGATGTGCAGACGCAGACGGTAGCCAATCACCTGAAGGACACATCAGTGAAATAAAAACCAAAGCAAAGTATTCTGTTTCAAATGTCTTTTAAAGAAATCAATCTTTGAATAGAAATAACTCTACGTAAATATAACCAATGGCAGTTTTCAAAGAACATATCTTAACATTACCATCATCGGAAGCATTAAAGAGAGTTATACTATCCTACAAGATGCTTTTAGGACATTCGGGGGAATCCTTTGACTGTACACTAACCTCAGCCACGGAGAGCACACAGAACATGGAAGGATGCAAGGGGTCGATTCCCTCTAGCCTCATTCCCATTTTAAAGCCATTCTTGCTGCAAGGAAATGACTGGTACTGTGGGGAAAAAAAAAAAAAAAAAGAACAGTATACATTTGTTACACCTAACTAGCAGGTGTAGTTAAACATTATAGCTCATCTTTGTCCATGCAAAAATTTGTGTTTAATCATTTTCCAGCCCTTCAACCCCAGTGGGATTATGACCACAGCACTGTTGTTGGTTGGACATTTTCCAACCAATGATCCACCACCCAATTAATATCTGCTCAGAGGTGGTCCAATGGTGGTTTCTGTTGACGAGTGGATGGGGTAGAGGAAAGGTGAAAAATTTGCATAATCTGAAGGAATTCAGTCAGTAAATGCACCTGTATGCTAGATGTATCTGATAAAATGGCCAATGCAAGAGGGCATCTCGGTGAATATTGGAACAGCATGCAGGAAATAAAGAGCATTACTAGGCGTTTCGTTCACCTCTATCATTTCACTGTTTGTGATTACTGAGAAGGAGCGTCCCAGCACTCGGGTTGCTATGGAAATCGCTACTTGCTTGCATTTCTAAGGAGAACAGATGTCTTGTCAAATCCCTTCATGGAGAAAGTGGCCATGATGATGAGCATCGTGGATGCTGCAGGCATGCTATATGAGGCTGACGGGTAGCGACAGACTTCTGAAGTCATCCACATGTAGATCTCAAACAATTTCTTCCCTAATAATATACCACTGACATATGATTATATGATTTATGATCTACCACATATAATGTATGTGTGATTACACTCCCATGTAAACAAAAAATGGACCAGGCCCAAAATGGCAAATATTGCACTTTTAATGATCTTAACAACAAATCATTGGTCAGAAAATTAGCAAGAATGAAACAAATGCGCTCCTGAGAGCTCCTGTGCCACCATTTGCTCGTTTACTTTAGCTGCAGTGAACTGTTGGGGAAAAGCTAGAAACAGGGAAATTCACTTATATAGTCTTCCTGTGCACAAAGGTAAAATCATGATGATTAAAATGATTGATGTAAAATTCAAACTAACACATGTCTGGGTGTACAAAATTTTCCAAAAATCTCTTTTTTTTTTCTTAAAAGATTAGTCATTATTTGGTTATCTGCCACATGATGCAGCCCATCAAGTGTCACAAGGCTTAAACATTTAAAGAAATCAAAGGGAAAACGTCCCATACTAAGTTCCTTTATCTATTTGTTTAAATCTTGCTAATTTTCTGACCAATGATTTCTGTGTAAAGACCATTAAAAGCTTAATATTTTGCAATTTGGGCTTGGCCCATTTTTTCTTTTTTGCCCAGGAGTGTACTACAAACAAAAGTTTTTGCATGTTTCCCTTTACTAAGAAATAAATTTAAAATGAACATCAATTCATTTCTATTGTTTATAGCACAGAAATCTGGTTGTAGATCCCTAATGAGCAGGCCAGAGGTGAAAGTGGCTAGGAGAAACTCCCTGAGACAGGGAGGAAAAATCTTTGAAAGGAACCAGACTCAAGGGGGAACCCGTTCTCTTCTGGTATACAGTGGTTAGTGAGATTATAAACCATTACTCTTTTACAACTGCACTATAAATTCAAACAGTGCTAAGTGTTTAGAAATGAAGTGTTTAGATATTGTCTGTATGAAACTTGTTTCCTGTATGCAAACTTGCTTATAATAGAAGTATTTTCTGTTCTTTTCACAAAACAGGGAAGCATGTAGAAATACTTGTATGTGGTAATGCAACATACACTCCAGATTTCAAAGAAACTTTCGTTAACCCTGATTGTGCTACAGCAAAAATATCATAATGAGCACTTCCAAGATAATGAAGTTAAACTGAAGTACTTTGAATGGTTTGTTTGCATAACCTGTGGTATTGTCTTATTGGTAAATCACATGTATGGGTAAAACATTTCTCCTGAATAATAACTTGGATAAATGAAAAACGTTTTTCTCCAAACAAGTCCAACTACAGTATGATTTATTTTCTACTGGAATCAAAACACATTTGTTTACTGATCATCTACAGTGAAATTAAGTGAGCAGACACTGCTGCTTCTACACAGTTTCACACATTTTCATGTGACTAAAGCAACCGTCGACGTTTCAAATGGACTAAATGGACAATCAATACCCAATACTTTGTGTGCAAAAATCTGCTTATCAGCTTGTCAGAACCAAATAGTCACCATGGTGGTGGAAGCAAAGTTTTATTTAACAGAGCAACATAATATCTTCCTCAGACTCACATTTAGACCAACATTATAGAGCGCAACATCTGTCATCAGCTTTTCTGATCAATAATCCCTTACTCAAATGCTGCCTTCAGGCTTATAATTCTGCAAGTCTCAGCTTTGTAGCAGCTGGTGTGAGCAGCTCAGGGAAAATTTCAGTGTGAAGAGCTTACCCCATGCCACTTATTCACTGAGCAAATGACCTGCAGAAAGCTCACTTCCATAAAGACAGTGCTGGAGGCACAAACACTCTGCTCAACACAATCATAAAAAGAACTATTCCACAGCTGTAATAAGAGCTCAACACAAAGAGATGCTCAACAAGTAAACACAGCAAAAAGATGCCTGAAGTAAACAGGTCCAAGTCAGTGAGATGCTGTAGTCAGCACATCTTTCCCCAGTACCTGTCAGGAATATCCATAATTACACTCCCCATACAGAAACATGAGTGTAAGTCCTTATGTTTAACGTTTTGATAATTCCCTTAGAACAACAGAATATTTCACACTTAATTTAAGCAAAAATAACCCCCTGGCAGGAAGGAACGATGCCAAGTTTGTCTTCATTTTAAAACTGGGCCAAACAAGTAAGGGCATGTTCACTACTTGTGCCAGTTTGTTTCCAAGTCCAGTTTTATGTTAACCAGACAGTTCAACTGAGAACCAGCACCTCTACTTCAAAGTAACCCTATTCCAGTGCTGACGAGTTACAGCAATGAGGCATAAATGAGCGCACACATGTAGCAAACGTCATTAATATTTGCAGATAAAATCGGCTAAGGTTACAGTTCTGATAACCCAGCACCAGCGTCGGCTCTGAACTGTCTATCCAGCAGATGCTCTTGCACAGGCACTGGTCTGGGTATTTTGGAATAAGCATAACAGAAGTCAGCCTACTTCATCGTTCTCTGCCACAAATAACACAAGCTTGGTTATGTGGCTTTATTATAAGTTGGCCTTACACTATGACAGACTTGTGTCTGTGTTCTGTGCATGTGCTGATGCATTTTAAATATCAAATGATTAAGCTGTCAGAGGTGGTTAAAGCGGAGTAGAATTTTTTTTGTTAAAAATGAAAAAGGGTGCCAATACAATATTGCATAATATGATGTTCCTGAGTCACCATGAAGATCCTGTAAAAGAATTCACAGTCAGAGCTGTGTCCTGGGTGTTGGGTCAGAACTGGAGGGAACATTCATACATATATGTCATATACCCGCTCGGATGAGTCATCATCACGCCCCAACTTCACATACAAAAGAAGTCTGGAGACAGAAAAGTGTACGAGATTGAATCAATAAGTAAAACAGATTTAGAGTGATAGGAGAAAAATAATAAATGCCCAAGTCATTTGTTTGTTCTCTAATAGTGGGCTTGATTTTTATCAAGTTGGATTCAAACTGATTTACTTGTAACTCATTCATATGTACTGAAATGTATAGAACTTTTGTACTCATAAAAATCCTATAAATTCGGAAAAACCTTTCTATCCTGCATGTGCTCCTGAGTGTGTATAAAACTGCACATAAGAAGACTATCTAATGCAAACCTCGACTTCGTCGCTTCAAATCATATCAGTTGCATATGGATTATACTGTTGAGTTTAGATTGTTTATTTTTATTACATTTACAACATTTAGTAGATGCATTTATCCAGAGTGACTTGCGGAGCTGCTCTCGAGTCTCTGTCAGAAACACATCCTCATGCTACTTCGCTCGGTCAGGGACTAAGAATAACACTGAGAATATTTGGTGAAAATAACTTCCACTTTTGCCCTTCATCCTTTACTCTCATCATTCATTTCATGCTCCCAGCTGTCTGTGCACTTGACCTTTCATGGAGTTTTACAACACAACATGCAAATGAGCTGTGTTGGGAATGTGCTGTGCACTTTAGGGGTGATTAACATACACAGGCGATTCATGTAAATTATCCTCATCGTGGAATTTGTATCAATAGTGAAGATGTTTTTGCTAAAAAGAGCAAACCATAACAAATAACTAGTCACATGTGTTTGGGGGCATTTGTATGTATAATTTGTCATTTTATTTATATTGCCACTGGTATGTGCTTCTGTTTTGTAGCAACCAGATGTGATAATTTTGTTCTCCATTCTGTATTTTTCGTTAGCTAGCTAGAATTAATTCAATTCAATTTTATTGTATAGCGCTTTTAACAATGAACATTGTCTCAAAGCAGCTTTACAGAACATAAGAAACAGAAAAACATGCAAACAAACAAAAACATGCAAACAGTCCTAGATGTTAGACAAAATTACCCCTAGTGAGCAAGCCTGAGGCGCCTGAGGCCACTGTGGTGAGGAAAAACTCCCTTAGATGATATGAGGAAGAAACCAGACTCAAAAGGGAGCCCATCCTCATTTGGGTGACACTGGAGAGTGTGATATGAACAATGTCCTTTCTGCATTTATGTCTAGTCATGTAGAGTTTTGTGTGTATATTGATTTGGAGGTTGTTGTCTTCCTCAAAGTCCACATAGGGTTGGCAGCGTTGCTTTAAATACCCAAATCCTCACGAGGCAGAAACCAGCTGGAGCTGGTCCATCTCTGGATGCCTCAGGATCCTCGTAGGGTTGGCCTCTGTCTACATTCTACAATTAGTGGGCTAGGTTACAACTATGCATGCTGCATGGGGAAACCCCCTACATTCACAGCGTGGCAGGTTATTATTTATTAAACAGCAGAAAGTCAGTGATGGGCACAGAATTATGCACTGTAAAGAAGTAACTAGCACTTGTTGAAAGTGGGGGGTTTCACTCTTTTACGTAATATTCAATTTTGCTGACAGGCACATTGATGTGGTCAATAAAGTTTTTCATAACAAGTTTAGAATACCAATAGTAGCAGGTTATTTATATCCTCCGAGTCAAGAAAACATGGATTGCGTCCCAAATCCCCGACAACCGTACTAAACAGTTTGTCAGAATATCACTGGTGTCATTATAATTTAGGCACACCACTTAGTTCACAGTATGCTATTTGGAACTCAGCCTTGAATTCTCTCTGAACGTCTATTACTTGGCACTCGCAGCCATGAGAATAAAAAAAACGTCACTGTAAGGATGCAGTACAATGTTCGGAAATGTTCTTGCACAAGAAACCTGCAATAGGATTTTTCCTACCAAAGAGGGTGAACTTCAAAAATTTTACATCAGCTTTAAACATAATGAAAAGCCTTTTCATTAATACACCTTCCTTAATAAATCCATGTTTTCACAATGACCCGTCCTTGTTATTCCTTTATCATTAACTCTAAATAATCTGCCAGATATATTGTGAGTGACTGCGTGGTCTGGGTCTGTATGTATTATAGCTGTCACAATACATTCACTGAAGTGTGAATTATGTAGCCTAATGCCGGTCTCTGAATGAGGGCCTATTACAAAGTACACTGCCTTGTTATTAATAGGAAATCGAATGTCGGCAAACAGTAAAATCACACTGTATTAAAGGGTTAGGGCTAGATGTCGTCCAGAAGACTCTGTGATGTAAGCAGCAAGAATTTAAACAATAAACGCATGCAGATTAATTCTTACCTCAGTAAAGAGTCTCGGCGGTGCTGCGATGGCTTTTTCCTCATCCAAGTACTGATCCCATGACCAGGGCCTCTTCTTACTGTTAACTGCTCCAAATCGAAACCGCAGTCGAAAAGATATAATCACACTGTATAAAATGTGTTGAAGTTTTCTGTTTAAACTGAGTGGAACACTAACACCTGCTCTAAAGAACTCATAAAAACCAGCACTGATTTAATAAGCTGCAAACAACAAGCCTCTAAGGCTGGATTACATGAGAGATGTTTTACCAACTGAAGTGGACAGTTTATTTTTCATCTTTGTTGTGTCTTCTTTCGGCCGTTCCTACAAAAGAAAGTGGTGATATTTTTAATATCACAGTAAAACAGTCAGCTTGGCTCAGATGAAGGACAGGTTGCTAGTCTGTACTCACTCTGAGACAGTACTCCTCTGACACACTTCTAGGATTCAAACTCTGTTTCCTTTTCTTTCTGTCCTCTCCCTGCATCATTAGAGAACAATAGACTCTGGAACGACATGCAAACAACAGCAGTTAATAAAACAACTGTCAGGGGAAAAAAAAAAAATGACTTCACTAGCAGTGCGCATGATGATTCATATTTCTGCTCTTCATAGGCACTTTTGCCATAGTGTTACCAACAGAAGACATACACCGATCAGCCATAACATTAAAACCACCGGCCTAATATTGTGTAGGTCCCCCTTGTGAAACCACAGGTTGCAGACCTATTGTTGGTCTGCAACAATGTTTAGGTAAGTGGTATGTGTCAAAGTAACATCCACATGAATGCCACGACCCAAGGTTTCCCAGCAGAACATTGCCCAGAGCATCACACTGCCTCCGCCAGCTTGCCATAGTGCATCCTGGTGCCATCTCTTCCCCAGGTAAGCGACACACACGCACCCGGCTGCCCACATGATGTGGGGGAAAAAAAATGGGATTCATCAGACCAGACCACCTTCTTCCACTGCTCCATGGGCCAGTTCTGTAGGTGCTTTCAGCGGTGGACGGGGGTCAGCATGGGCACTCTGACTGGTCTGCAGCTACGCAGCAAGCTGTGATACACTGTGTGTTCTGACACCTTTCTATCATAGCCAGCATTAACTCTTCAGCAATCTGTTCTACTGTAGCTCTTCTGTGGGATCAGACCAGACAGGCTAGCCTTCACTCCCCACATGCATCAGTGAGCCTTGGGCGCTCATGACCTTGTCACCGGTTCCCCAGTTGCCCCTCCTTGGACTTCTTTTGGTAGGTACCTACCACTGCATACACGGAACACCCCCAACAAGACCTTTTTGGAGATGCTCTGACCCAGTCGTCTAGCCATCACAATTCGGCCCTAGTCAAAGTCACTCAGATCTTTACACTTGTCCATTTTTCCTGCTTCCTACTTGTCCAACTTTGAGAACTGACTCTTCACATGCTGCCTAATAAATCCCACCCCTTGACGGTGTAATGAGATAATCAGTGTCATTCTCTTCACCTGTGGTTATGGCTGATCGGTGTACATTTGAACAATAAATGCTTAAGAATATTGTTTATAATTTTATTTATAGTTTATAGTCTGACTGTGCATCATGAATAAAAGTGCTGGAAAAGTACAATACATACCACTGTGTATTCTGACAGATTTGTATTAAAACCAGAAGAGCTGCTAAGTGAATGTTATGAAACAAAATTAAATAAGTAGTGATGTGGACCAGGGAATCCAAAAGACCTCTTGAATTTGGATTTCTCAGCTTAGCAAAACACACATTACCGCTCTGTTTGTCATGAACGTATGTGCTCAGAGGATGCAAAATTCTAGTTCAAGGACTTAAAATTTAGATAGAGGTCTCAAATAAAAAAAAAAAAAAAACAGTGGATGTTCATAACTGAATACATTTTCTGCTCACATAAACAAATCATGCACACAAAGATAATTGTTCACTTGCAAGACCTGTATTACAGCCTTGTGTCAGAAGCGTAGTTGTGTAATGAAACATAAAAAATTTAAGTTAAAAAAAAGTGTTTTAGCTGCATGTCAATCAGAGACTCAGTCATTAAAAAAATAAAGAAACCTCATTTGTTCTAAACAGACATTATAGATGTTGTATAACATCTACATTGTACTAAAAGACCCAATATTTTTTTGTCATTAACATTCTTTAGTAGCCACACCAAGTATGGCGCTGCTCCAAAATCAACACCCTTAAATGACTCACCGTTTGGTGCTTGCACTCACCTAATCCACCCTATCAGGGAATTGGCGCTCCGACTCCCATTCCAATCACATTCTACGTCCTGATGCCGAATTGCTCCAAAACCTGCCATTGAAGCAAAAGAAAGAATGTTCTCTTGAATCATACCAAACCCTGGGGCTTTCAGATAAATCCTATAGGAACATCCGTTTAACCTGACCGTTTAGTCTAATGCACAAGTGGCAGTAATTTGCACGCCGCTGCACTGAGCCAGTATCTATCCTCGGCGAGAGGTGGATCATTAGACTTACAGCACTCTGTTAAAGCAGTTAAAAAAAAAGGATGTCCAAACCCTCAGAGCGCACTTCCTCCTGGGTATCACTGATCATAATTAGTCAATGAATATACCGCACAAAGACATTAAACGTCTCAGGAAATTCAGTTACAACACCAACATACTTACAATTTCTTCATGTAGAAGGATAAGCACTAGGACAACTGATATCAGCTGAGTTTTATCAGCTAACTGATATCAAAGCACTGTGGGTTGACTGGCACTGGCAGTGATCATGCCAATAAAGCACTGATAATGTCTTTTAAAATGTTATATCAAAAGACGTTACGTTGAACAACTCAAACTGTTAAGTGTAGAATCTCTAAACCATTGTTATAGGAAGACAGCTTTATGATTCCCAATAAAAAAAAAAAAAAAAAACATCCTGACATCTTGCCTGTATGAGCACTCAGAGTGGAAAAACACTACGCAATAAAAAGAAAACAAAAACTGACACTGACAAATGTTTCCCGAGATTTGGTGTTTAGAAAATTGTCAAGACAGATGATTACTGAAATAGCTATTTGCTTCAAAATTTCATAAATCTGGAACTGTTTTTAAACATCATTTATATCATTTGTTTAAACTTCCTTTTTGCTATTGACTGAAAGCAAACATTTATAATAAAAAAAAAGCAATTAAATATTTTCTATTCATGTGTCAAGAACAGACTAAACATGGCCACGGTAGCGATTACATCGAGTTGGCTCAGAAGTGAGAGAAAGGATGAGGGTGTGATATACAGACACACAGTGTGAAACAGGAACAACAACATGGCTAATAACAAAACTCGTCACCTAAACCTGTCATATTCACTGAATACTGCTCCTCAACATGTAAAGAATGTTATATACTAGTTCTCCCGACAGAGAAAATGTAGACTGTCTGTGGGTTCCAGAGCAGGAACCAGAAAGCAATTCCCAAGCCGTGTCCAAGTGCAGGGACAGTTTTTAATCCCTTGGGTGTCCCTTTCACCTCTAGGGCCCTGGTCAGTCATGTTTAATACTGTACTCACAGCGACGCTCCTGCCCTGGACACCCGAGTTTGGGAAACACAGCCAAATGCTAGCACTGTGACTACAGGGTATCTGCAGGTATCGGCACATAGAATTTAATACTTTTTCATGCCTGTTTCAAGACCCAACCCCCCCCCCCCCCTTTTTTGTAAGACCTGTGTATTTCTGTGTCGACATCTATAGTAGTTATTAAAGTTTATTAATTATGCTCAAGCATCTTCACTGCCTTTGACCTACAAACTAAACAAATGTAGCATGAGAACTTGCATATCCCCATGTTCTCACAATCCTCCAAGGAGTTAATTCGAATAAATCAAACGTGACGTCAAATTAAAACGTGATTCTATTGGCTTTGGACACACAAACTCACCTTGCACAACATAGATAAAGGAATAATCAATTTCATTCAACCTTATGACTTAAGCAGGAGCATGTTTAAATCATAGTAATAATAAAATATGTGAATAAAATAAAATAATAATACCTCGAGAATAAATATTTTTTGATTTAGTTCTTTTCAATACTTTTCAATGACCCGTGGATACCCTGGATATTTCTCTCAATGGATGCAGGTACAGAATGGATGCAGCACTTCGGTTCACATATGCTCACTACCATTCTTGAAAATGATGAGGTATCAGATGTAACAGACTGGTGATATGATGATTTCATGTGTTGGATATCTTGCACTATTTGCGACAGAACAAGTTGAAACAAAAAAAGTTTCAATTCATCCAATGGATTGTACAAGAACGGTTCAGCAAGAAAATGCTACTGAGACGCTAACGAGATGCAACAACCACTAGCAGAACGTGACTTGTGACTGTCAGGTATTATCAAGCACAACAAGACATTATAATATCTTTAACTTTAGGATTAGCCAGAACACATCATCATCATAAATCACATCATCTGAGTATAATTTCCTGGGATAGACTGTGAGAGTCCTAATAGAATCACAGTCAGTATATACAAAATAATGAGAAATAATGAGTTTCTCATTCTCATTATTTAGTTTATTGTACATGGTGATATACCAGGTTTCAAACCTTTGGTTCAGAATCCAAATAAATAAACCAACAAACAAAGAATAAACCTGAAGGCAGGCTTTCATTAATATGCTTCTTACATTGTAATTACAGGAGGAAGTAAATGTTAATTTGCTTTTAATGGTATTAAACAACAATATGTTGTGTCACAGGCAAAAATATCAAATTTAAAAAAAAAAAATTTTTCCAAGACATCCTTGGCTACAGATAAGTCAAAATTCACTGCATAAATGCTAAACCTTTTCCAAGTTTCTGAATAAATTCTCTCATGTAGTTATGATATCATGTAGTAGATATCGTTTCTGAAACTGTTCGAGTATGGGCCGAAGAATAAAAGACCTGTGATGGTATGACACTTCTCCACTAAAAAGGTTCCTGTGCTGGTTCTGGAGTTGGTGCCTAGCCTCAAACCCTTCCACCTTTCCACCTCAAAAAGAGCTGGCTCTCAAATGGCACAGCCGGTTCGGTTCTAGCACCGAAGTGCAGCTGATCTGAAACAAGGAACTGGTGACATCAGGGAAAGTTTGTCACTTTGGGGGAAAAAAAAAAGAAAGAAATAATGAACAGTTGGGAAGAGTTATATCAGCAAACTGAATAGAAGTATCACTACTAATGCTAGCAAAAACATCCTTACAACAGCTACACTCAGAACTTAAAAAAGAGCTAAATAACATCATCTGTAATCTTATCATATAGATGCTGATGGATCTGGCTGGGGATGCTACAGTGCTTTTAAGACAGATGTAAAACCTGTAAAAATTCTCCATTTTTAAGCTGTGGAAGAGAAAACTCCCACATCTGATTACTTATATTTTGTGTCTTGAGCTGATGGGGGGAAAAACTGTAAATACCTTACAAAGTATTATTATTCATGAAGTCACCCACTGAACCTCAGCTAACTATAGAAGGTGTAGCACTGAGGGGAAAAACAAAAACTAAGCATTAAACATGATCTGATTTGAAGACTATGCTGAACATGCTGTACTCTTTTCCAGACCAGATTACTCGCTGATAGTTTGTCAAACAACAGATTATTGGAAAGTTTAAATCCTACCCACTTAATCGACATGTGGCTCAAATTCCTACAAATATTGCCTACATCAGGTTCTAAGGTTTAAACACACAGGCGGATTAGCAAAGATAAACTCTGCTTTTATCTTTAACTGACAGTTCAAACACCCCATAAGGGCCATTAGGGGAATATTTCGGACACATGTTTGTGCAATAGACATTACTCGTACCGCGCACAAGTGTTGATCTCCCAGTTATCGCAGTTCTCTGCCAAAAGCTTTCTGTGTCAGAGGCAGCTGCTCTTACAGGCCAAAAAAAGTAAAAAAAAAAATAAAAAAATAAAAAAAAACCTGACATTCTGTTTCTCTATTCAAACCAAATACGTTACAGCATGATTGCTGAAAATTCTCATTTGAGCAGTAGGTGAAAATACAACATGGGACTGTTTAAGAAGCTGCTGCAGCATTTTATGGGCTTCTTTATTAAGCCCTGGTTATAAATGGAAGATACAAAAGTAGGCTCATGAATCTGGGTGGCAGAGAAGGGCAAAGGAATAGCCACCACAGGTAGGGGATGATTTTTGCTAGTCAAAGGATGTTGGCAAATCCTAAATTAAAACAAGAACCCTCACAGAAGCACAAGCAACATTTCTCAGTCAAATTACTGCCCCACTGAGGCATGTGCATGCATGCCTGTGATAGGTCTTATCCAACCTTAATGCTGGAAAGAAAGTGAAATGAAACATTCAACGTATTACAAGCTTAAAGCCCTGAAATCCTAAACCAGTTGTTCAAACTGTCACTTTTGTTCTCTGTATAATGGATAAATAACAATGTCTATCATTTCCAACCTAAATGAAGTCCTGAATCCAGAATAAGCACTTAGTACCAGGGGGCAGAAGGGTTTAACACCTCGCACACTGCTGTCCACTTATGATACGCTCCAGTGCAGCGCTGTGATTGAACAGAAATGTCCACACGTTGCATCAGCAATACCCCGGGAAGGATGATGGGAAGAAACTAAGAAGTAGTCTTACACAGCTAACACAGAGCATGGTGAACACAGTGAGGAGCAAACGTTTCAGATCTTCTACGAGAGATTCGGGCAAGGCCCTACAGATGAATGGGGTAATTTTTAAAAACAGTAAATAATGTCACAATGAATCTTCACGAGTTGACTGGTGATGTTCTTTCAAGTATTTTATACTGGAACTTTTTCAAATGTATACATTGATTTACACAAATGAGGCTTTGCCTAATTAAACGCGTGTACATTTGCATACTTAATAAAACTGCAGTTATAGTGTTTTTGATGTTAGAATTAAAATGTAGATTTCGACGTGAAGAAACATTTAGAAAATTATTGTTTAAAATCAAGATGACATCACAGGCTGGTTATAAAATTGTTTTTGTCATTTGTCAGTGTAAAATCGAACATAAATCTAACAGTAACCAACACTGTCAACAAATATCTCTATAATCATTTTCTAATATTCTTCTAATTAGGGATAGAAATAAACTGGTACATTTTTTTTTTTTTTTTGCATGAACGCAGGTCATGTAGAAACTGAGGTTTCTGTTTCTGAATATATGAGTGGTATTGAAGAAAATGGACACAAAAAACAATGTGACTCTAGTGTGGTTTGAGGTTTCTAAATACATCAGACAGGTATGTCTATAAATACATATGAGATATAGGACATGACGTAATTGTGAAAGGGCGGCGCTTAAAGACTTCTTCAAAGGTGCAAGGTTTCAGATAAAACGGTGGTCAAAAGTGGACAAAAACAGTAAAATAAAGATTGCTTTGAGTTGGAAATAAAGATCGGTTGAGTTTTTATGACTACAGTTTAAAAATGATAGATGTATAGTTGTAGATCTGAAAAATGCCTCAAATATCTGAAAAAAAAAAGCTGTAATGCCTTCAATAAAAATAACCAAAAGAAAATCCACAAGAGAAACGGAGACTGGGCAAAGCAAGAATAGACAGAGTGCGAGAGAAAGACTCAGAGAGACAGAAAGCGAGACAAGACAGATGCAGCTGACGAAATGCCAACATGACCACTCTATGGTTAGAAGAACACATGCATAAATGACTAATTCATGTTTCGCTTTTAGGGTATTTGGTGCAATACAGGATCAAATTAGACCATCTAACATCTGAGCACTTTTCTAGACTACAGCACCATTTACTATACAGTCATGAAATAACAGGGAGGACTTCTTCCAAGCATATTACTCACGATGACGAAGAAAAACAACAGATGCACAGTGGACAAAAACACAGCAGAAACCACACCCTGAATACCAGCAACACACAACAACTAAATATGGACACAAAATAGACACAATGCTCAATCAGGCCAAAAAGGAGTAGAGAGCACAAAACACGCTGGTTAAATAAAAACTACCAGGAATTTATGGCTGAACTAATAAAAAACAGGTTGATTACGGTGTTGTTCTTTTTAAAGTTGCTTTACCACAGTCCAAAAAAAAAAGTCTCCAAGAGTTTGTTTAGATGGTTCAAGCTCTCTAAGGATTCTTCTTGGGATCTTTTGGAAAAGTGAAAGCATTTGCTGTAGGGTTTTACACAGAACCTTTAAGAGACAAACCAAATGTTTTAGGGGATTTTCCATTTCAAATACTTACATTTTAATATCACAGAGATAAAGTCTTCCTTGCCTTCCTGTCCTGAGTGTAAATAATTAACACAACTATATCTCCGGCATCTGTAAATAAGCACATTGGTAAAAGTTGTCAACAATATTATTTTCATTAAAAGAGAATCCTCAGAGGAAATGAACACACGCCATTACTCAACACACTTCTCAATTGCTAAGAGAAGAACTCAAAGCAGGTACTCTATTCACTGCTGATATTTTTGCTTCTAAAATGTATTTTCCCCACTTCATGCCTTCCTCCAATTGAATTGTAAAACAATGGATATGAAAAGGTCAGCCTTAATCCTTTTATTATCTATTATGCTAACAAATCTGATCCTGAATCTCTCTGGCCGTCTCAGTGACACAAAAACCAAACACCGTATTTAAAAAAAGAAAAAAAAGAAAAAGAAAAAAAAAAACGCTGCAGGATATACACAGAAATAAATGCAGCACAGGGCATAGGTTTATTACATAATGTATCTGTCACTTCCCTAAAAATGACATTAATACAAAAAACAAGTGCAAACAAGTGACAAGATCCCAGTCTTGTTTCGTATAAAGCCTTTTCGAAATTCAATTTATTCCTGACCTAAATACAAATCATGCTCCCTGCAAATTAACATCCATGTTCAGTTTGCAATAAAGGTTTCAGAATGAGATAGTTCAATTTTACTCTCAAGGACGTTTCAAGGACATTCACAGAAACATCATGACCCACTGCTGTGTTTTTGCACGTGTGAAAGCTACAATACTGTGTGACATACTCGACTGCATCTTTAAGAAAGATTAATACAAAATGGCCGGTCCAGTCTCCATCATCTTCAGCCTGATGCGCTCTTCAAAATGTTCATGGAAACCGGAGAACTGTAGAGAATAATCCAAACCAGTTTCAGTGTTCACACAGACGGTTTTCCAAGAAGATCCTTGCTGGTATTGTTGTGTATTGTAATGACCTGTATCTAGCAAACACCTCTCTTATTGCAACTAAATTGCATAATTTAAAAACAAACAAAAAAAAAAAAAAACAGCTAGTTTTAAAATGCATCTTCGTGTGAAAAACTTCACTGGTTTAATGAGCATGTACAAATAGCTCAATATCTTCTTCTTCCTCTCTTCCTTAGTGTTAAACCGTAATCAAATATAGAAAGATGGGTATCAAGTCGAAGTGGTGCTGAGACTGGATTATAATCAGTACATGTGACAGGACATGTGAGAATTATTCTGCAAGCATATAACCGAACAGTGTTTTGATTATTTATGTTTTTGGTTATATAGCAACCCTGTGACACGTCCTTCACGCTGCACTTCTACAGAAATATGTACCAGTTCAGCTGATCGTTTGCTTTTCGAAGCTTTCGTGAAGAGATTTTAAGAGTTGTAAGACATTTTTAGAGATTGTGATGAAGACACACAATACATGAGCAGGGCAAAAACATCTGCAACTCACATGCTGTGTGTTACACCACTGTACAGCAGGTATGAATGGAATGACAAAGATTTCAAAAGTGATATATTTAAGGCAAGACACTACAAGGAAACTTTTTTTTTTTTTTGTCTTTTTTTAAATAATAGATATCGCAATCTTATCAATCCTCGCCCGTCGATTGCTGTTGTTCTTGCAAGTATTTTCTGGTATTGAAACTTAAAAAAAAAAAAAAAAAAAAAGATTTTCATTTATTTATGCAAATGAGGCCTTGTTTAATTAAATGTGCATACTTAACAAAACAAACAAACAAAAAAAGCCTTAATCTTTTGATGTTGTAAAAAATGTGAGAAATCTGAGAAAGTCTTTACAGAAAAGTTTGCTGGAATATCCTTTCTTTAATGTTTACTTAAGAAAATACCATGCAGTGTTATTAAAAGTGATGAATAAATGTTATTAAAATGAGACAACGGTTCATTTGGAAAAAGAGCTTTTTGGTTCTGAATGATTTTGAGAAAACCAGTTTACAAATACAATGTGGTTTAATGTGTTTGCACCCTAGTAAGCAGGGTTTTGAAAAGGAAACTGCCATGTATGTCATAATAACACATAAACTGACATTATATAATCAGGAAACAAGCTTTTCAGGGAAATGACATTGGATTGGAGCTTAAGCTTCCTACAATGTTGCAAAGTTTGAGATAACACAGGGCTCACGAGTGGACAATGCAATTTATCCAAAAAAACAGAAAAACGATGGATGTGGCCCAGTTTGTCATTTCAAGCTGTAGTGTCTTGCTTTAAGCAAATGAAGAGAGAAATAATCCATTTCTGACAAATCGTAAAATCACATCCTCAGATAACTGTTTAGCCCGTTTCAATATCCAGTGCCAGTTCACCAGAATTACAAACACACAGTTAAACTGTAGTCTTATCTTCAAGCAACACTACAAACAGGAAAACAGCTCACATGCACAGTCACGTTTAAATGAACTTTTCACACTTCAATTCTAGATGAAAAGTTTTGCTTCACAAATCCAAGTCGTCTTCTTTTTTTTTTTTTTTTATTATTAATCTAGCCTCCTTCTTTTCACACAAAATCCCAAAATAATATTTTGGCACAGAAGAGCAAAGGCGCAATATCGTACGTTGCACTTCAAGGTGTTTGTTCAATGTCAAACAATATCTAAGAGCAAAGCTAAATAAACAAACTCTTTTGCTAAGCAATAAATTCACATTCGCCTTTAACTTGAACTAAGGCTCTAAACAGGAAGTGCTAGAGGGGCGGCCACAGAGTTGGAAACAACTCACGACTTCCCGACACCACAGAGTTCTACTTAACCTACCAGGCTACACGTGTACAAAATCCAGCAAAGTCATACTGAGGGGAAAGTCCAAAAATAAAGCATCAGGTCACAGTTTGGTCTTTAAATGTAATGGAGAGTTCAGTGAGTGATGCTACGCAGGAAAGCTGCTACGAGCCAACGACGACAAAACAGGATCAACACAATGATGCAGAAATCCTATTCATCATTACTTTGCCTACTGAAATGTGTTTTCCCCTTCGTGACTTCTGAAACTATCAGATCTGTACTTCCTATCCTAAATAAAACAATTTCTTAAGAAACGTTCAGCCCAGAAACTCACAATCAACAGGTGTATCCCAAATGATCGACTGTCTATCTCACACTGGTCAAAAGAAAAAGAAACAGAAAAACGCCATCTGTACCAACGATTTTCGTCATGTCAATCATTTTATTCATATTCTTGGACTTAAACTCTAGCAATAGACTCAAGCTTTAGCAAACTGTTCACTCTTTCTGTGCTCACTCATGACCAGTGTATTATCTGAAACTTAGCATCTCTGAAGAAAGCTTAATTTTCGCCTGTTTGGTGCAATCACGTCATATCACGTGTTACTGAAAATCACGTTTCCTGATATACACTTCAGGTTGTGCGTCACTGTGATATACACTACGTTTTCCTTAAAAAACTTTATGAATCACACTAACTAGAGTGGAAACAATGTATTTTTAGAATAGTCTTTTTTTTTAAACATTAAAATTAGGGTTTTTTTTTTCTATATTCAGATTTTTTTTTCTTTTTCTATATTCACAAAAAAAAACAAAACAAAACATTTTAAAGGCATATTACAGAGGATTTTCCGGAAATACTGCTATTTGTTAGATTTTATGTTGAAAATTAGGATTAAATATTTGTTCGAGTGCATAGTTTTTCCTGATTAAACAACAACAACAATAATAATAATAATAATAATAATAATAATAATAATAATAATAATAATAAAATGATATTGCAGCAAACCCTTGTGTAAAGGTTGTTCTCTTGAGAATGTCCTCACAATAAAATAAATAAATATTTGATATGTTTTTTTGATATATTCCAACTGGAAAAGAAAACAGGTTTTTTTTTTTGTTAAGTATGCAAATATATGTATAATTATGGAAAATCTGGGAAAAAAAATCATTCAATACAAGAATATCAGAGATCAACTAGCAAAGATGTAGTGTGATAGCTATTGTTATAAAAATGACCCTATTCTCCTGCTTTAGTGTGCTTTCACATTAAGCCAGCTCTTTGAGACTGAGATGTAGGCCATGAGGTACAGAATCAAACCGTTTTTAAACAAACCGGCCTTGTATGGAAAACAGGATACCGATATTAAAGAAGTGCATCATTACGGGTTTGTAAACATGAAGGTGGACAACTGTTTATTAGCCTACAAACAACGACGCCATTAAAGTTTTAACTCCCAAACAAATAACGTTACGTCCAATTTATTACAAACAACTAAACACTCCACCCACCAGGAAAACATCCAGAAATGAAAATTTGTGTGAAAAAAATAAAAACGAAAAATAAAAACTCAATGTATTTCCAGCTCCCTGAAAGGTAGAAGTGGCTTCTCGCACGAGGAAGAGAGAAGAACATCAGGAAGAGTTGTAACTGTAGCAAACTAAATTGCTAATGTGCTAAAATATGAAAAGGAAACATTTCCGTGAAGAAGGGGGGAAAAATTATAGTTTCACTTAGCCACACAGCTAGCTGCGGGCTATGGACTGTCATAAATAGTCTAGATATTGAGTATAAATGTGTATGAAGGGGATAAATTTGGCCTGTCAGAGTGCTCGTGGCTGAGGGAAGGGGGGCATCTCGTTTTGTCACATTAGCTCACATTAGCTCGCTTTAAACAGGAGAGAAAGCAGGGCAGATTAGCGAGCACAGCCATCTCTCAGCGCATTTAAATACGATAGGGGAAAACACACACACACACACACTCACATACACACACATACACACGCACGAGTTCACATTCGAGCGTCTCTCATACCCAAAACACGACGTCCTCCCCAAGTGTGAGACTCGTTATCGCTAGAAAACTAAGTCGGGGTTGTATGAAATTATTTTAATTCCTTACCCCACACGCCAGTCGGTTTATGCGCGTCAACGCTGTGACAGTCAAAACAGGGCTCTCCTCCTGCGCGCACTGCGCATGCTCCGACACAGCCCTCTACTGGAGCTTGCACTAAATATCAACCACTTATAAGATATGAACAGAACAGGTGTAGGGAGCTGATCAGGAGGATGTCTGCCTGTTTGTTTCTTCATTCATTCATTCATTTATTCATTTACTCAATTCTAGTTCACTTATGTATCGCGTTTGACAGTATACATTCTCACAAAGAAGCTTTACACAAACCTGGATGTAGATTTATACTTAGATCCTGAAAAAAATATCTTTTAAAAGTAGTGTAATTTTGCACTAGTCTCTGAGATGCTACAGTCAAGCATGCATCGTTTGTACCTTTTACTTTAAAAGGTGCACGTGGTGTAACTTCAACTGGTATTTAGATGATCCCTAAGGTTCAATTGCTGTATGTACCTTTTAAAGGTATACTATATTTATATTTATATTCAGGGCAGTGGTTGCTCAGTGGTTAAGACGGTGGAATTCTGACCAGAAGGTTGTGAGTTCAGATCCCAGCACTGCCATGCTGCCACTGTTGGGCACCTGAGCAAGGCCCTTAACCCTCAACTGCTCAGTTGTATGGAAGCAGATAAACTTAAGTCACTCTGGATAAGGGTGTCTGCCAAACACTGTAAATGTAAATATTTCCAGCTGAAAGTTGCATGTTAAAGGCACAGAACATATACCCTTAATGGTACCATGGCAACAGCAAGGAAAAATTCAGTTTAGTGCCTTGAGAAGGTAATGAGCAAGCCAGAGGTGACAACTCCTGGAGACTTCACGAGGAAGAAACCTTCACAGGAACCAGACTCAATCTCTTGTGGGCGACACCATATAGTGGGATTATAAATCATTTCTCTTCCAAAATTGTATACTATAAGGTAAAATAGTAATGAAGAGTGTTGAAAGGATTCCATGATTATGAGCATTACAATCTTAATGTTAACAGCAGCAGAGTTTAGCTACAAGCCTACAGAGTCCAGGTAAGATTATCCACTGAAGAAAGGGTGAATATTGGACATAAGCTGTTTTTTTTTTTTTTTTTTTGTCTTTAAGGTATCCATGTGAAACCTTCCACAGCAATCTTTAAGGTATCCATGTGGGACCATATTTGTTTTAATTGTTTTAGTTTTAATTTTTCCTCTCTTATATGATATACAGTACTGTGTAAAAGTCTTAGGCACATGCAAAGAAATGCTGTAGAGCAAAGATGGCTTCAAAAATAATGAAACTAAATGTTTCTACATTTAAAAAAAAAATGCTATAAAGAGCAGCAGACAGTAATAAATGAAATGAAGTCAATATTTGGTGTGACGATCCTTTTCTCTAAAAAAAAAAAATAGTAGTCTCAGGTGCAGTGTGTGCAGTTTTATAAGGAAACGAGCTGTAAGTGTTACTGAGCATCTTGCAGAAGCAGCCGCAGCTCTTCTGGAGACTGACTGTCGACTCGCTTCTTATTTTTACTGCAAAACTTAGCAGCCTTCATTATTCATGTTTTTTGTCTGAAAAGTGTCTCTTACGTAATATTCTGCTTTCTTTACTGACATACAAACATTTTTCTGTAACATTTAATTTTGTGCTGGAAAACTAATGTTTGGAAATCTAAAATGTTTTTGTACTGAATCAATAATAAAATAAAAATATATAACAAAGTTTGTACTAAAAAAAAAAAAATAGGATGCCTAAGACTTTTGCACAGTACTGTAAAATGACACACACACACACACGTACATATATATATATACATATGTGTGATTTATCACAAATCATATGTTCAAAGATTTCTAAAGCCCATTGTACCTGTTGTAATTGCCTCTGTATTTCTCAGATAAATGGATATTCAAAACACATTGCAGTTGTTAAACTACAAAGCACTGCTAATGCATGCAAATATGCTTCATCCCTATTTAGATTCTATGCCAGAAAAGGCAAATATTTGATATGATTAATGATCCAAATGCTCTAAAATCTAAATATCTAAATTACCTGATGCTATAACAGTTATTTATTTCATGTAGCCCTATAAAATAACCATATGAACGTTCAAAAAATGGTGCTTTTATTTTATTTATTTCCCAGCATGAGGAATATGTGCATTGTGAGCTGGACATTCTGTAGGCATCTCATATACTGCTGTTGAGCCATAATACAAAAGATATAGAATGGCATGTATCAGTAGACCTCTGAATCAGATTAGGTTAGACAGATTTCACTTTTGACAGAGAGAAATGCAGAGATCGGGTTCCACTGCCTGTATGGCACTGAAGCAGAAACACTAGCACTGTTCTATCAGACTGTAGCCCAATATGTTGTATTCAGACCTAAAATAAAATCATGCAGATTGTATTTAAGAGGAAGATCACTCTACAATTCACAAAACTGCATAATGATAGACTTATACAACATTTTTACTATACTTTAAGATGCCTAGATACCTCGGGAAGATGCCTAGAGAAGGTCCTTCTTAAATATTTTGGTAAGGACCTTCTAAATATCCTTATAACTTACTTATATAAGGTTAGACTGAAAGGGAGTTTGAGTGTACTACATACAAAAATCAACAATGCTAGACTGATTCCTGCAGGATTAAAGGAGTGGTTAATTCAGGAGATTTAATGAAGACAGATGGTGGGTGACTTTTTATAGGGTGAAGGCTAGGGAATCAGATGGAATTGTGACTGGGAAGGCCCTGATGGGAAAACCCAATGAGGGAAGACTGTACAGTACTGAAAAAGTAGCACAGTATTTTTAATTCCAAAAGATGTCAGTTAGCAGATATTCAGCCATCTCTGTGGAATAAGCTGTGAAGATTTTGCTTAAGTGAAATTTGCTTAAGGCTGTACTGTTTGACAGGCGCCCACACCTAAGAGAAATTCTGAACTCTTTTTTTCATAGGGATTCCTTTCATTTACCAGAACTGTTTTAACCATTACTAATATACACAATATCTGACCGGATTCAAATTATAAAAGTTACTGTATGAAATTTTTTTTAAAATATTATTATAAAACCTATATTATGAAATAAACCTCATCAGTTTTTTGTATGCTTTTTAGAATCATATATCATAGAATATATATAATATATAATAAGTTTTATATAATATATAATCATTTTTATTATAAAGCTTATATTTTGAAATAAACCTCTTATCAGTTTTTCCTTTTTTTAATCATTCTAAATATTTAATTCTAATCAGGTCAATGTTTGATGTTTTCATTTAGATAAAGATGCAGGTTTCGCTGATAATATTCCGAAAAAGAAAAAAAAAAAAAAAGGTGACTCAGTGAAATGCCCCATAGATTGGAAGAGGCTCTGTTTTAATAATCTGCCATAAACTGTGCTGTACAATAAAATAAAAGCGATCTGACTTAGGTCGATCACTGAATACCATAATGACACACTCTAACCAGACTCTATTTATCAACTGTACTTGATATGCCAAGTCATGACAGCAATTTCAATACTGGATGTTAATTTAAAATGACTAAAGGTATCGGGAGCTTCAGAATCCAAGGGCTTGAACAAAAACAGCAGAACTATACTTAACTTTATATGTTTATTAAAATGGCAAATCGCTCATGATTGCATGAGTCATGGAGTACTCTCATCATGCATGTCACAAGTACAGTAGCCTGTAAGTGCAAAACACAGTCACAAAACATACAGCAACAGAAACTCAAAAACCACAACAGCAAAACCTAAACCGCAACAGCACATTTGAAAAAACACAACAGTAAAGTCAAAACTACAACGGCAAAATCAGATATACTGTAAAATCAAAAAATGCAACAGCAAATTTGGAGAAATACAACAATAAAACCAAAAATCACAACAGCAAATTCGGAGAAAAAAAAAAAAAACCACAACAGCAAATTTTGAAACACAACAATAAAACCAAAAACACAACAGCAAATTTGGAAAACAAAAATACAACAACAGTAAAACCAAAAAAAGAAACAACACAAACAAAAGTAAAGTCAAAATCACAAAAAAAAAAAAAAAACACACACACCCAACAGGAAAACCAAAACCACAACAGCATGTTTGGCAAACAAACAAACAAACAAACAAAAAACAGTAAAGTCAAAACACAAGAGCAATTATGGAAACACAATAAAAAAACAAAAACACAACAGCAAATTTAATACAACAGTAAAGTCAAAAAACAACAGCAGTTACCGGAAACACACACACACACACACACAAAACAACACAACAGCAAATTCAGAAAAACAAAAAACCAGTAAAAAAAAAAAATACACAACAGCAAATTTTTTAAAAAAACAACAACTATAAAACCAAAATAGAACATTTGAAAAAACGCAACAGTAAAGTCAAACCATAACAGCAAATTCAGAAACACGACAGTAAACCAAAAACACAACAGCAAATTCAGAAACACAACAGTAAACCAAAAACACGACAGCAAATTCAGAAACACAACAGTAAATTCAGAAACATAACAGTAAACCAAAAACACAACAACAAATTCGGAAACATCAGTACTGACTCAAAGCAGAAAGGATCGGTCCTTATTGATTATCACATGCTCGCTTCTGAATGGACATAGTGTATATCACAAGGAAAAATAATGGCACCTCTATCTGTTATCTAGTTAGCCTAGCAAAAACTATTGAATGTGAAGTTACTTATGTTGTTTTAGTCATAAAGGACTAAAAGGAATAATTCATAAGGAATAATTCTTTCTTCTGAACAGCCTGGGTTCCATTAGTTGGGTTTTCAATGTTGACAGCGTAGCTAAAACAACATCACATGAAGGCCCTTGGTAACAAGTAAGCGTTACTAATAATAACATAATTAAATAATAATAAAAGCACTGATACGCATTAATAAGCATTTTGGATCTTGCTTCCTGTTTGCTGTTTAAACAACCTCCTGCTTTGTTTTCTGTTGTCTCTCAGACTGAGGCACAACAAGCACATGATGTTCAAGAAGTATGTCCCTTTTCCGTTTTGAGTTAATGTTCATGTGTTTCTGATTTTGCTGTTGTGTTTTCACATTTGTTGTGATGTTAGTTTTGCTGTTGCGTTTTCATATTTGTTGTGGTGATTTTGGTTTTGCTGGTGTGTTTTCTTCTTTACCTTTGTGTTTTGGATTTGCTGTTGTGGTTTTGGTTTTGCTGTCAGGTTTTCTGATGTGCTGCTTGTTGTTTTTTTTGTTTAGTTTTTTTTTCTAATGTGTTTTCCATTTCAGGGCAGCCACACATAATAGCTCATCCACCTGTGATAAAGCCATGAAAACACTTCAGCAGTCTTGACAAATGACTTCATTTTCCACACAAGTTTGTTCAAACAGCACACTGGAGAATATTCATTTAATTTGCACTACAAATCAGTGATGGCATGTAAAAATAGACAACATTTGAACGATAATAATAGTCACGGTTGCAATAATATGTTCTGCTCATTAGTGGTTCACTTAAATGTTTCAGTATGGTTTCATTTACAAGCTCTATATATTTTATTACACTCTTTTTTTCTATGAGATGCTGAAGGACGTATGCAGGCGTTTTAATCTCTGGCTCTCGTTTCCATACACATTTCTGTGTGCACTTTGGCAGTCAAATATCCTGTCAGAATATAAGATGTAGGTAATTGCCTTTGTGTGTCAGCCTGTGTTACCTAGTGCAAGGTAGATGAAGATCCTCCCAGCCCCAACACACACACACACACACACACACACACGCACACGCACACGCACACCCACACACACCTGGAGCCATCTGTAAAACTGCCATGGTTTTGAAAGAAGAACATTTTTTTCTTTCAGCTTTACTCAACTTCATCTCACATCTGTATGCTCTCTGCTAACAGAATCCCTTTGGTATGTCAAGCTGGAATTACTAAAGAGCATGAGATGAAGGGCAATGGCATTAAGGGACTACAGTAATAAATGATTATTTCCATGTACAATTTTGCACACTACTAATTTAAATAATCACTGGCACAGGGTTTCATATGAATCAGAATTTGAAAGAGCAGCTACGGAATCTAAATCAGAGTAAAATAATCTTTTTTTTTTAATTCTCCATATACAATGTGTACAAAGATTCCAGAAATATATAAACTAAAAATGACACTATATGACAAAAAGTATGCAGACATCTAGCAATAACACTCACACATGAGCCTACCCCAATCTGTTGCCACAAAGTTTGAAGCACACAATTGTCTAGAATGTCTTTCTATGCTGTAGCATTAAGAATTCTCATTTGCACAAAGTGAGGTCCATAAAGACATGGTTTGCCAAGGTTGGTGTGGAAGAACTTGAATGTCCTGCATGGAGCCCTGACCTCAACCTCACTGAATAATTTTGGGATGAATTGCACCCAGGCCTCCTCACCCGACATCACTGCCTCACCTACTGTAACTCTTGTGGCTGAATGGACACAAATCCCCACAGCCACACTCCAAAATCTAGTGGAAAGCCTTCCCAGAAGAGTGGAGGTTATTATAACAGCACAGGTGGACTAAACCTATAATGGGTTGTTTAACTAGCACATATGGTTGTAATTGGTCAGGTAGTCACATACTTTTATATATAGTGTATAAATATGCAGTAGAAATATGCAACTCCACCTAAGGGACCCCAAGATGTTCCTAAGCCAAATTGGGTCCAGTGGATCCTGGGTCTCCATCCAGTGGGATTATCTCGACTCAGCCCTAGCAGGAGCTAAGAGGGAATCCTTAAAAGATGCCTGAACCACCTCAACTTTTTTTTTATTTTTTAAATTGGGACCACCTTTCCAACTTGCCAGTTCAAAAGCACTAACCCAGATCTCCATATAATATAAAAAAGGTATACTAACCACACAACACCAAACTTGTCCAGGGCCTTCAACATCTCTGGCCAAATCTCAACCACCTGACTATCCAAACTATATGGCTTCAAGTGTGATGATATAGTCATAACATTAATCACTGACCTTTAGCCACCTTGTGTTTAAACAAGGTGTTAGATAGACATTTGCACAGTTGCACAGACATTTGATAGCATTTCACCACTCAGGTTCAGATCCAGGAGACTCTTTCTCCCAAAATGCCCCTCTAGATATCTCTGTCATTCTCATTATGAACACTGAAGTCATCCAGTAGCACTATGGAGTAGAGGTACCCTCTCAAGCACCTGTACCACCTTCTCCTAGAAGGCTGAATACCCTTAACTGCTATTTGATGCATATGTAGAAACAACAGTCAGAGTATCCCCACACCCACCTGAGTCCTATCTCCTAAGAGAAATCCAGAATAGGAAAGAGCCCACCGCCCATCAAGAAGTTTACTACCAGAGCCCTTACTGAGTATAGAGGTAAGGCCAACAATATATAGTCCATTCCTTTCCATGGCCATTTCCCTGCCAGCAAATTGACATTCCATGCTCCAAAAATCATTTTCTAAGGTCTACATTTCTGGATACATTTATGTATCCGGGCAGGATACATTTAGTCTTTTTTTGTAACTTTCATGGTGGGTCTTTGAGGTCACTCTTTGTCTCACATCTCCCCTCAAATCTGTCCATCAAGGGTGGCACTACTGGGAGGATTAAGTTCCTGGTGACATAGTCCTGAGAAGTGAAGAAGTGAAAATGCTTCAATCCACAAAGGAAGTTACTAATAAAAACAACATTACAACCACTACTACTACCACTAACAACAACAACAATAATAATAATAATAATAATAATAATAATAATAATAATAATAATAATAATGTACAATCATATTATTAGTGTTTATTATTATTATTATTATTATTATTATTATTATTATTATTAATAGTAGTAGTAGTAGTAGTAATTGTTGTAGTAAGAGTAGTTGAATTGTTAGGAGTATACAGTATATACTGTATATGATACATTAATAATGTGAATATATATAAACACAACAGGAAAGAAGAACAAACAAACCTAAAGTGACCATCCATTTAGAGAACTTCCAGAACATTCGAACATAGAATGCTGAAATATTAACTAATGCACCTGCACTAGAGGCAAATGGGACTCAGTCACACATGCGGCTCACAGGGTGGCGCTCTAATCCACAGTCTAGTTGAATCAGAGATTCTGGTCAAGGAGATAATGTTACTACAGATAAAGAAAGATATCCATTTACAGACTTATGAGCAAATGTCTTTTCATAGCAAAATGAAGTAAATAATATCCCGTTCTAAAGTTAGGCTATATAATCCCTTATTTGCATTGTCCCAAAGAAATAAATAATTAATCAGAATCTCATCAGGCATAAATTATGCAAAGGTTTCAGATAACTAAGAGCTTAGAGGGGATTCGTGCAGACACTATATATATGTATATATGGAGGTTATTAGTTATAAAGGAGTGCAATAGGTGACGGATACAAGAATGAACAGAATATAATAACAGATTCACCAGAAATATCAAATAAAAAAAAAAAGTGTAGACCACAATTCATGTAATTTAATGGTTTGTCTATGAATAAAATTAGTATAAGAAAACAAGACTCTTCATAATATTTTTTTTATAATATATTCTTTATATTCTTTATAATATTCTATTCTTTGAAGTAAAAGCATGAGATAAAAAAAGAATCCAATTTTTCTAAGCATGCTTTCATTTTTAAAAGACTACTAAATATTTCACCAAAAGTATGACATTAAAAAAATGAACTATTTTTTTTAAAAATAACTTTTAATATGTGTACAATAAACAGTACAAAAAGGTATTTTCCATTGGGATCTTGACCTTTTTCTAATCAAAGTTGGTGTAGACTGATACCTGAGAAATCTTTAGTACAACAAGAACAAGCTATCTAAAAGAGAAAAAATATAGCAGTTTGAAAATATAAAATGTTACATGTTATCTCATATAATAAGGAAGCGTTCAGTTCTCACAGCCCTCTAGAGCATGGTGAAATCTCTTAAATTCTTAGCTTGGTATGATATCACCTTTTGATTTGGGCACAAGCCCCATGTAAGACAAAAACCCTTATGCTGATCAAAGCCCCAAGTTGAACAAAAGCCCCTGGTTGGGCAAAAGCTTGGAGTTAGGCACAAGACCCTGTTTAAGGAAAAAGCCCCATGTTGTATAAAATCCCTTTTGCTGGCCAAAGCCTCATGTTGGGTAGAAGTCCCCAGTTGGGTAAAAGCTTTCAGTCAATCACAAGGCTCATATTGTACAAAATTCCTTTTGCTGATCAAAGCCTCATGTTGGGCAGAAGCTTCCAGTTGAGCACAAGTTCTTCTTTGGGCAAAAGTCTCATGCCCTTTTGTTGATCAAAAGCCCCTGGTTGGGCAAAAGCTTGCAATTGGGCTAAAGGCCCTGTTTAGAGAAAAAGCCCCATGTTGGATAAAATCCCTTTTGCTGGCCAAAGCCCCATGTTGGGCAGAAGTCCCTAGTTGGGTAAAAGCTTTCAGTCAAGCACGAGGCTCATGTTAGATAAAAGCCCTTTTGCTAGCCAAAGTCACATGTCGGGGACAAGGTCCTAGTTGGAAAAAAGCTTACAATTTGAATTTATGATGATTTAATACTCCTTGTGACCTTGTAAACCATATAAACTATATTTTAAAAGTATCCATCATTTGTAATGTTCAAGGATATTGCTAGCTTTGGCCAACATAAAGCTACTACCCAACCAGGGTCTTTTAAATAAAATAAGTATTCAAGTAATATACAATGAATTAAATATAGTGTCTGCTTAGACTGCATAAATTTCTACTGATGCTAGACTCTAAAGAATCTTCTCAAGGTCAGTGTCGGTCTATAAAATGTGTTTTGCATGCATCAGTATGAGTGCGTATGAGACATGTTACTTCTCCAAACAATATACTGTATAGCAGCTTCTATTTTCCTAGCAATTTACAAAGCACATACATAATAACATGCCCTTCATTTAAGTGTATGCTGCTGTGAAGAAAACAGTAATAAGTCTGGCTGTCAGCTAAATATGAGGTTTTCACCTCTTATATTGCATTTAACTCATGCAGTCGGAGTAAAAGTGCCAGTAATTAAGTCTCTCTGTTCTTTTTTTAATAGTCAGTATGGAAGATGATAATAATATCTGATGAGACGCATATGTGAAACTTGTATGATTAAAATTATATGCTGTTTAAGAGTTTTATAAAGTGGAGTTCGCTGTGTGTAAAGATGAAACTGGGCTATGAGTCACTCATTCCCTCACCACCCTCTAATCTGCTGACAAACCAAAACCACTTCTCCCACACACACAGGGAAATGCCCATTAACTCCACTATTCAAAATAACAAGCTGCAAGGGAAGCACAGTGATGGTGAATTGTGCAGTTCGTGATTATACTGTAGCAAAATGAGAGTTAATCAGCTTTCCAGACCAACAAAGCTTTCTGACCTCTTCTGTATTTAAATTATTTATACATTAATGCCTTACTCTTACAGTTTGCAATACAATCTAATACAGAGTTGGTTCTTAAAATGCCAGGTAACGTATGCAAGTGCAACAGAAGCTCTAATAAAAGTTTTTTTTTAAAAAAAAGCTCAACTGAGCATTTTAAGCATAGTCTGAACTTGCAAGTTTTTTTTTTTTATAACCAAGCATGTGTGCTTTAGCGCATGTAAATCCTTTCATGAGCTCTAAGAAAGCATTCTCATTTTAACAATGGCTTTGGCAGTATTTACATCCTGCTGTATTAAAGGATTAAACAAGGCTTTTGTAGGCAACGTGATCCTAGAATATTTCACTCAAAAGGTCGGAGATATGCTAGAGTCACTATACTGGAGCGTCAGAAATGTAAAACACTTCCATAATTCTTTGCTATTTTATTGACACACTCAGGACTATTTACGAGAACTGTTTTTATATCCATCATGATGTGTGCTTTGTTTGAGAGTCCCTGGGCTTGGTGTGGTTATAATGTTCAGAGAATTGCTGCAATCAGTCGTTAAAAATCTGTGTTTTTTTTTTTTTAATCACTGTGTTATATTGAGTGCATAGCATGGCACCTCACATACAGCTGGGTAAAGAACGTAATAGCCATAATTGGGTAAAAGTTAAATTCAAGAACAAATTTAATCTTTCAAACAACCGGCTTAATACTAGAAGATACGGAATATCCAGTTGTCCACCTTCCCTCTTCCAAACAATAATAACAGTAATAAAGATCAATTTACAGTAAAGATAAGCACCTGTGTAAGCAAAACCAATTCTGAAGATTCCTCTCTCTCTATTGCCTATATCAGGATGGACTCTGATGATCAATTTATTTTCATACTGCTGTTGCTTTATATGAATGCTTAGATGCACTAAAGTCACGTGAATATGGATGTAATAACTACAAAATTGCCAGCTCTTACATGATGGATAACATTTTACTGAACCCTGTGTCATGACACAGACATAACCGCGTGATAAAATATGTGTTATAGTAGATGTCACAGTCTGCCATGAGTTGTAATGATTGTTCATGTCCAGTTGTATAGCAGTCATGTTACCATTACCATAAGTCATAACTGTCATAAGGTGTGATGTTTTTACAGCTTACATCACATGTGCATTGTTGCAAATAGAACTCTAGTTAGTAAGTTATTGTTTTATATTACATCAGACACTTTATGATACATACGTCATGACATTCATTTTAATTCTTAAAAACGTAACAGTTCCATCCACCTCATATGAAATGACGCTTGACATACATGAGTCCTGTCATGACATGTTATTTCTAAGACTATTGCAGCATAATACAAGGCTACTCATGACATTTGTCGGAATATATATATTCACTAGATCACTACTTTTCAAAAAAGAAAAAAAATTCTATATATATTTTGTTTAGCAGTACAAATAATGTTATATTGCAGCTTCACAGCTCCAGTGTTTGCTTTGTTCTGTGTAGAGTTTCTGTGAATCTTCTCTTTGTGTCTGTGTGGGTTTTCTCGGGGTTCTCTGGTTTCCTCCTAAAAACTTAAAACCATACCGAATGGATACAGTGGATTGGCTACTCTAAATTGCCCCACCTGTGAATGAATGTGTGTGCATGATGCCCTGTAAATGGACTAGCATCTCATCCAGGGTGTATTCCTGCATCATGTCTAGTGTTCCTGAGACGGGCTCCAGATCCACCGCAACTCAGCCCAGGATAACGCGGTTACTGAAGATGAATAAAAGAAAGTACCAACAACAGTATTTATGCTAAATATTTTTTTCTGGTGTAAAATGGCTTATGACAGTTTTCATAAAGTACACATTATACCAGCTGGTATAAATCATGCTAACTAGAGTACATTTAGCAAAAATGATCATGTGACATAAACTGCTGTGACGTCAAACTTACCAGGAAGAGGTAACACATCACTGGATGCAAATAGTCATGGCAACAAATGACATCTTCCATGACATGTTAATGACAGTCATATGACATATGGTTCAAGTAGAGTGTTACAACATGGTGTATACTCATATAATCCATGCAACACAAGCTAGTTATAAGCATAATAACACTAGTTCAGTAGCATAGTTCAATGGAGAGGGTGCTTGTAGGTATCTGAATCATTTCCTGAACAACGCGACGTGTTTGTGTGAATTTGTAGATTTTCTGCTGAGAGATGTTTGAGCATAGCAAACTGTCTTATTAACATGGCACACTTTAACCATGCCATTGCAATCTTACATGCTAGATAGCATGAGTCAAGTCAAGTCAAGTGGAGTTTATTGCCATTTCAACCATATACAGCCAGTTAGTACATACGCTCCTCCAGGACCATAAAGTGCATAAGTGCAAACATGCGCAGACAGCACAAGACAGTACAATGGCTACTGAGATGGACAATGGGCACAGTAAGTCCCAGTGCAGTCCCACACAGTTCTATTAGAAAGTGAATCCAGTGACAATAGTGCAAAAAGAGTACTATATAAGTTGCTGTAGGTGTAAACATAGGAAGTAGCAGCCTAGTAGAGAGTATAAGATATGTACAGTATAATAAATATTTGTAGCAGCATAATGTAATGCGGGGATGTGCAAAAGAAATTGCAAAGAGGATGGAGGATGTACAGTTGTGTGTGTGTGTGTGTATGTGTGTGTGTTCTTTCAGCATGATCTAACATGATAAAATGTGTACACAAGTAGTGTAAAAAATAATGATTTGATTAATAATTTTAACTAGCACCAGATGATTTTTTTATGTGTGGATTCTAACAATATCTGCCCACTGCCTGGTATTCTGGAAAAAAAACAAAAAAAACAATACAAAACACCACAGTCTGTTAAGGTCAACACCTCTTGTCCATTTTCTATAGCAATCTATGCTTTCTGTTTACACTGGCAGCGACACAGTAAAGCTGCTGGAAGTCGTTCATTTTCAAGGAGAGCTGGAGACACAGCCCGCAACAGGCCATGAAGCGATCGTTAAAAACATTATCCAGGATAATCTTTCCTGATCATAGCTCCTGATCCAGTCATATTCAATATGGGCTTGAAGTGTTGATTCTTTTACCAGGAAGGCATCAGATTTCTGGTCAACTGCGTGATCTTGCATATGACCTTCAGCTAGCTAGTTTGTGTGGCTATATTGCATAGCCAGAAGACCCTGGTAAAGAGTGCTGTGAGAAGAAACATAGTTGCTCTGTCAAAGTAAATTACTTCTGTCGAGTAAGGTAAGCCTCTCCTCTAGCATCATCATTTTTATACGAAAGCTTCAGATATGGTTGTAAATGTCTTAAGCTGACATCTATGATTCCGACACTACATTCCCTGTAGTGTTTTTGCATAGCCGTTAGCTAGTTAGATTGTTTTCTTCCCATAACAACATTTATCCAACAATGCTGTACAGTATAACTAATGCTGTCTAAGAAAATTCAGCCAAACCGTTTTTTTTTTTAAAATTTATTTTGTATAAAACTCTTAATTTTTGTAATTATTTTTGGAAACAGATGATAGATAAAAAAAAATCAACATGGCATCAGCATCATTTCAAACAAAATCTTGTTTTCTGAGGAGAAATATTGAGGGATCACAGTAACAAATTTTACAACTTTCTTACCTTACCTTATCTTCAAATCTCATCCTATCCATTTCTGCCAGTGCAGTGAGGTGATTAAGAATTTTTACGATATTTTAGAAGTATAGAAAATATAGAATATATATGAGTGTAGAAAATAAAATCCTGTCAAACCCTTATTAAATTTGCAATGCAGTTTGCAAAACATTTTTGCAATGTAGTTTCGGAAATGAAATCGATGATCGAGAGGTCAAGAAGTAAGAGAATAAAGTCAGCTGAATTATTTTTCGGCAATTATAGGCTTGCAGCAAATGGGAAATATTGCAATAAGCAATATTCTTTGACAATTTATTAGAGTAAAAATTGCAATCTGCTTTTATAAATATAACAGTTACGATTGGCAGAAATATTTATACTTGAGTAAAGTAGAAGTACTTACTTGATTCTTTCTAATTTTTGAGTATACACCACTGAAAACATGGCGGCATTCTCCCCAGGTAATGGTGTGCACAAACGCTGATGTGTGAGTGTGAAAATCCCAGTCACTTCTGTGGTTTTTAAAAGTATCCCTGCCTTTTACACCAGCACTGTCCATTACCTAATCCATTCAGAATTCCCCAGTGGAGAAGAAGCACCCACTCTCAGCACCTACACAAATAATCATGTGACATAAGCAACCATTAGGTATCATTATCTCAAAGAGCTAGCTGCAGACAGGTAGGGCATCTTATGGAAATGAATTCAGTAATGATGGTATAGGTCAGGACAACCGCTGTTATTTCATGCGTCATAAAATCTTGCATAGCCGATCCATGCAAATTCTAACCTTTAACATTTGAATGATCAGCGTCGTTCAGTGTTAAAGAACAATATTTATTAGTGAATGAAAAAAGGCTTGGATAATCAAATTTTATTGATTATCAGTTCTGGTCTGCATGAGTGAGGAAAGCAGAAATGGTATTTTCTGAGCAATAGTGAATGTTACGGGATTTCAGTGATTTATTAGCTAAAGCTGTGTGAAAGTGGCAGTGTCAAAAGCGCAGTTCATTCATAATGGAAATGAGCTCCCTAATGGTACTGAATCCAAGGCCTGAGCTTTTTTTCAATGTTTAAATCATACATGCCTCTCAGAGGGAAAAAAAGCCTCTGATTGTAAACTGAAGACAGTCTGATTTTGTCTATGAAGTTATAGAAACTAAATAAACTAATAAAATAAATCATTTCTTTGTATATAACAGTGAAAACACTGAAAAATCTTACTTGTAAAGTGTCAGATTATTAAGAGAAAATGAGAAGCAATATTATTATCTAGCTTCATAGATTCACTTGTAAAGATAAAATGTCTCTAATGCATGGGTGTACTGAAAGGGTGGCCAGTGGCTAGCATGAAAAGCATAGCCATCGCTCTGGCCACCCGCATTTTTATGTTAACGATGTTTGGATTATTTGGAGGCATAACATTGGATTTCTTCAGTTTGTTATTAGCTACCATTACATAATGAGCTTGACTTCATAACACTACTGTACATAAGATAATTTTATGTTAGATGTGACTTTTATTGAAGCTCGTTATAACAAAAAACTTGCTCAGGTGCGTACTTTTTATGTCAGATAGGGATCATATCAAGGTCATAGACAGATAATGGTTATCATGTGTCATTGTCACTTTCTGTGGTTGCAGGTTAGTATTTTTTCCTACCCTAGATTGCCACTGCAATAAAGTCATTGGGCCACTCCATTGTAAAAGGTCCGCCTATGCCCCTGCACTGATTTATACTACATAATCCCATTATTAATATTATAGGATCACTTTGTGAAATGCATGTCATAGCCTGTAATGTTACGTTGGCAGTGTTTATGGATACTCAGGATTGTCCCATGTTTATATCCTCACTGCTATACAACCACTGTTTTTTTTTCCTAATGTAAGACTGGTGTGAAAGGGAAATGAAGGGTTTGTCAGTATGACCTCTAAAGGAAACAGGCTGTTGTGGCTTATGGCAGTGAGCCTGAATAGAAAGAATGGCTGTAATGCTGCACTGCCAGGAGATACTGTTCCTGGGTCACCTCACAGCTCAGCCAGCTAGAGTTTCCCACAGTTCTCTCTCACTGTTTCCAGTGCCACCTTTCTGTAGTGTCATCAAAACCGTGCTCATGAACACTGATCCTTGATCAACTAATGGGATCAATCTAAATGCTTTCAATATTTATTACAGTATATGGACTGATTTTTGATCATAGTTTGAGCATTTGGGCATAATGGAGTTGATCTCTGGTTTGACAAATACAAACAATTTGGAGTGTTCACCTAGAATTGGTGAATCTTTGCTGATATTTTGGCTAATTACTGGAGCCAAAGAGCATTTTATTTCTGAAATTTACACCAACAGAACACATTAGGCATTTATATATTATTTATAGGCCTTTTGTTCTGGAGTTATTGAGGTTTGGATTTAACCCATTCAATTCAAATGACTAGCCAAACAGGTTAATGTATGTATGTATCTTTGATAATGTTAATCGTGATTGAATTCGAATTGTCAGAAGGTTATTGTCAGATATTTTTAAGCCTCAGCAACCAGATGAATAATCTGGATGAATAATCAGCAACCAGATGAATAATCTGTTATTTATCAAAAATGTACATGGCAGTTTCAGCAAATGAAAACGTATGAGAAAAGAGAGCAACCAGAGATTTACTTGTTGTTTAAACCGACACATTTAAAGCTTTTTATCAATATTAAATAAAAGAAAAAGCTTCCTATATGGTTTAAAATTAAAAAGCTTTCTGAAATGCGTTTAGAAATTCCACATAATGTATAGTGACAAGGTACTGAATGCAACTTTAGAAAATGGAAGATGAGCTCTGACCATAAATCTCTTAATATTGTTTACGGATGTCCATCTTCATGTTATGATATGATCTCACATACATATCTACTTGTTCTTAGTTTACTTAAATGATAAATATGAGGTTGTTGTCCCAGCAAATAATGGGCAGGCTCAGGCAAGATTGCAACACGATCCTAGTCCAGTCTGGCATGAGGGGCTGTCCAGATGGATCTGAAATGTGTTGACAGATGCTGGGACCAGACACCAGCTCTGGGGTCACCACAAATATGTCCCCAATGTATCCCCTCTGTATCCATCACTTATTCAGGTTAGTGAAGAAACTAGCCTGTTCTAATAAAGATGAATCCATGGGCCATGGCAGACATGTGATTGAAATCAAATCCATAGTTGTGAATAAAACATGAGTATAGCTCACAGTACAGAATTAATTGACTCCTAGGGCTCTGTAGGATTTATCCAACTACTGAATGAAAGACTAAGTAGTGGTTTTAAATCTTTTTGGTATCTTCTTTTGAGGAGACTGTTTGTAATGCTACCCACTGGTAATACCGTTTTATATTAAAATACCTATGTCCAGTAAGATTAAATTGAGACAACAGATCAGGATAAAACACTGCTGCAGTCCTCAATCATCTATTTAGTAACAATGCCATTTCAACAGGATATCTTTCTGATCCTACACTTAACTTCATCTTATTCTTTACTGTAGCTATTTCTTCTACCTAACACGCAAATATACATTTGTTACTATTTGTCACACACATTTTTCTCTTACTATCCTTGTGAGGACATTAACTCTAATAAATAAATAAATCTAATCCTAACCTTAACCCCAGTAACCAAGAGGAAACCTGTTTCCTATCCTTACATATTCCTATCCTTTTGGGGACAACATTCACACAAATCCTGGATGATCTGTAAGATCTACTTTCTTGACCCCTAGAGATAATGGCCTACTTTCTGCATGACATTTTTTTTTTAAGGCCACTATAATAAACCCTTCTTTGCAAACCTCTTTCTTGTACTTGACAATACATTATTGTTACTAGATATGTACTTATTGTGTTTCTTGGATCATTTATGACATTTCTCAAATAGCTGAATGTGCATTTGAAGAACTCCAGCTAGCTATTTTTTCTGTCTTCACATTTCATCCAGGGATTAGGGAGTAGAACATGTCCTGGCTCGAGCATGACTTTAGGCAAGACATAGGCAAGACATTTACAGCATAGTACAGCAGTGAGGATGATGACTTCCCCCAGTAAATTAAGGTGTGGGACAACTGACATCAAATATTAAAAAAAAAAAAAAAAAAGTCTCTATGATAAATTTGAAGATGACCATTTTTTCTGTTTTGACAACCTGTTTCATCATACATGGTGATCGTCCTTGTCCTTGAACAAACAAACCTTGATTCTCAGCCAAATAAATCAAATACTTCAACTACACTGAAGACTCAACCAGAGAAAACACTGTTTCCACCACAGAAGAGCAAAATCAGTCATAGTTGTATTATTAATATTACTGTTAAAGTTATATTAATAATAGCTGTAATAGTTCTACTCGATTTGTGAATGATGCATTGCTCTTACACACTCATAAACTCATGTAAGAGTCCTGAGTGCATGAGCATGCACAGGAGAATTGGATATCTGGAACAAGACATTCTCACACTGCATTAGAGTTGGAGTGTGTCTCTCTGTTCACCCCAGCTGCCCACCTAGCACCCTGCCACTCTCCTCCTCTGAGATTTCACAAGCAGTGGGAGCCTTAAACAAATTATTGGTATTATGTAACATAAACACAGGACAATTTCTTCTCAGCCATCTTGAAGATTAATTTTCTCCAGCTAGAGGGGAAATGAGCGCAGATGATTTTTTAAATTTTTTTTTTTTACATTAACAACAACAGTCATAAAAAAAATTTTCCTGATAAAACATCATGTGATGTCAGTATTTAATATTCACTTACTCAGATGAGGTCTAAGCTCTTGACATTTCAGCACTATTTGTGAAAGAATTATAGTTTTTTTTAAAGATAATAATAACTTAATAATACCTTAATATTAATAATTAAGTGTTGTGCTGTGTTCAAATTATGAAATATCATAAATACATGCATTTGCTTACACAAAAAAAGGTGTTTCAGGGTGCTGTACCTGCTATCTAGGAAATAAAGGAAGCTTGATGTCCTAACCTCTTTATTCATGTCTTCTAACTCACAGATGTTTTCATGTGTACGGACATTTGATTGGACATATCTATGTATGCATTTCTTTTTTCTTTTTTTTTTTTGCTAATAGTGCATCAGACTGTTCAATTCTTCAGTGTGTAATAATCTTTGTCATAACATTTGGGTATAAATAGGCCATAACGCTAAAAAAAATTTTCATCTCAGACCAGCTGTGATGCTCCTGTGATGCTCAAATCAGATCAGAAACTGCTTATGTTCTCACACTAAAGAAAAGATCTGACTTAGGCATAGGCGTGCTAAAGAACTGAACATATCTTCAGTCAGGTTGTGTTACGTTGGAGATCCACTGGGTACATGCAACCTGAGACACACAGTGTAGGTCAGGATGCACAAGAGACACATGTTTGTTTCCCGCTCATGCAGGCCTGTGTGCTGCACATGATGTGATTTATGAGCCATCACACAGGAGAACAGTCTAAGGAGTGCTCTTGCTATATAAAAACTCCTGTATGTTAAAAAAAA
>CM040975.1:4947345-4968901 GCA_022985145.1 Pangasius djambal
TTTTTCCCCCCTCTAGATGAAGATTTTATTGACAAGTACGTAAGGAGAAACTTGACAAGTATTGCAAAAAGCTATAGAAAAATGTGTGATGTGCTTAGCAATTCTGGTGCTAATTTGTGGGTTGGTACCTTCTCCTGTGAGTAGTTAGTGGTTGTCTGCTACACTGACGTCACGGGTGGGACATTGCTAGCACAGGTACAATGCTGTTTAATAGGAGAAAAAAAATATTTGTGCTCACAAAGATAAGTGATAATGATCAATCTTTGTTCAGTCCTAAAAATAAAAGAGTAAAGGCATATTTTCTGACTCACCATTTTCCAGTGTCATATGAATTTGATGTCATATATATGAAAAATCTAGCATAGAACTAGTGAAGACTGCAAGCACTGAGCTCCATAATTGAACGCAACTGTTTGTCACACTTGCATTGAGCTACGACAGAGACTCGGCTGGGCTGGTCAGCGATCTGCAAGATGACAAGCACGATGGCACTGACGGCGATGTTAGCATAAAAGTTGAAGCTTTTGTATTTGAGCAGCGTGTACAGATGAGGAGGTGAGAGAGCTGGACAGGATAAAGAACTAAAGTGCTGCTGCATCGCTCTTCATATAGAGAGCTAAATTCAACTTGCTCCACTATCAGGGGGTAGTCAGATAGCATTATGGGTAATGTAGGAAACCAAAACATCAACAAAGGAAGTTTAAATTAGAAAAAAAAAATTAGGTCAACTCGGGATTTCCTTACAAAAGAACTCTTTTGAAGTGTACTGAGGATCAGGTGTTAATTATAAAGATTAATGTACAGGGGACATTTTTCCTTTCACAACTGGGCCAGGAATTCAAAAAGGAATACCTCAGTGAATTCCTGTCAAACAAAAAAACCCCAAAAATTAACATTTAAATGATGTACACGAGTACTAACGACCTAAAGAAGGCAACAATCCAGTGTATTCCCCACTCATACCCTCGTTATTAATATTATCCTACGCCACATTTGGGATAACAGGCTACTTGACATGGCGACCGTTAAGCTGCTGGAACGCACGCGCCGCTTTTGAAACACTGCCTCAGTGACAATGCCTCTTATTCAAAGCAGACAATGAGATTTTAATTTATGCAAGCAAGTCGCTCTCTGATTGGTCGCGAGGGCGCAGCGCCTCCTCGCTTCCTGCCAGTGGCGTCTGATTACAACATGAGCACGCGCGTGAGGGCTATAATCAACACCATTATTTACTTTTTGGAGGAGCGGAGAGTGGAGTTCTGTCGGATATGAGAGTGTGACTGATCTCTCTGCTCTGCGCTGATCTGAGCCTTTCAACCTGCTTCTAACCTATCCATGGATTTAAAAGAGTCGGGAAGCGTCGTTTTAACCGCCTACCATTCATTCACTGCCTCAAGGGTACATCTGGTGGATGAGAGCTATGAGCCCTTCGCATCCACACAGTCTTCTGCTAGAAGGTAAAAGAAACATCATGCAGTTCCATCAGTTTACATTATCTATCCAAGCCATGCACAAGCTACATTTATATGCTTGTACCTATGACAGAGCTGTCTTTTGCAAACAATGGCAAATTGTAGGCAAAACGCACACACACGCACACACACACACACACACACACACACACACACACACACACAGAGTTGTGTTAGGTCAGTTAAATGGCTGATTGTTTTCAGGTCGTTAGTATGCATGTACACCATTTAAATTGCTGTTTTGATTTTTGTCTTTTTTTTAATTTTTTGTCTGTTTTTTTTATTTTGATATTCCTTAGTGTACACATGATTTAAATATTGTTTCTGTTGTTTTTGGTTAGTCTTTAGGCCAGTGGATATGAAGTAAATATTCCTTTGGAATTGGCACAATTGTTTAAAAGTGTAGTCAAAACACATTTTGTACTATTTGGCAAGTTTACATGTTTACATGGTCTGTTCAGAGACCTCAAGCTCTGTAAATGCAAATAATAATAATAATAATAATAATAGAGAGAGAGAGAGAGAGAGAGAGAGGGACAGAAATGATGTGGATCAGTGTTCAAACTATGAAAAATTTAGAAAGCTTTCTCACCTGCATGAATACCACACTCAGAATAGAGTCATGTTCACTTTATCAGGAAGAAAAAATATAATGCATTAAAACTACATTTTTTAATCATTAGGACCTGCAGTGTTGCCTTTTTGGCATGATAATTTTGCATAGGCAGTCTAGGATATGGAACCCCCCCTCAACTGACAAAACTCATTAATATTAATAATGCTCTCTAATTATAGACTATACCTTAGTGTTGGCTAATCTGTATTAATTTCCCATTCTGTACATACACTCTAAGAGAAAACAAAATAGTACTACACTGTACTGTGGTCCTCTAATGATACATCTTTTGTAATTTATTGTATATATTTCGCCTAGAAATATGGATATAGTGTATGATTTAAGGTACACCTAAAGTGGACTATAATTAGTTTCTAGAGTAAAGCATTAAAGATACACAACATGCACCATTCAAAATCAAAGATACATACTAAAGGTACAAAAGTGGTAAGATGGAAAGTCAGTCCGTTTTTACGAGAGTGTACAAGCTCTGTAGAATGAGTCTAGGGTTGTATGATGTATTGTTTAACTGTTGTCACAATATTGAATTTGTGAAATTCTTGCACAAGCCTGCAGCATGACTTTTTGCCCTCTAACCAGTGAATAATCATCATGACCAAGATCAGATGCATCAGATGAGTGTGTTTTATTGAACCACAGCATTTCCATGACACAGTGTATGACATTAAAATAAATATACTTAAATAGACCTATTTTCAACCAGGCCACAACATTGTAATATACAGCCCAAGGCATATATAATAACAGTATGTGTCATTATAATCACAATATAGTACATATATGTTCTATATACAGACCTCTCCAAAAGTAATGGAACGGAAAGGCCAATTCATTTGTTTTTGCAATACACTGTAGACATTTGGGTTTCAGATCAAAAGACATTTGAATATGAAACGATAGATCAGAATTTCAGCTTACATTTCCTGATATTTACATCTAGATGTGTTAAACAACTTAGAACATGCCACCTTTGGTAGCAGACCAGCCAACTTTTAGGTGAGCAAAAGTATAAGAACAGATAGTCTTAAAGTAAATAACACTTAATATTTGGTGGCACATCCATTGCTTGCAGTAACTGCATCAAGCCGGTGACCCACTTACATCACCAAACTGTTGCATTCTTCTTTAGTGATACTTTCCAGGCTTGTACCACAGCTTCTTTCAGTTGGTGTTTGTTTTGTGGGGTTCTCCCTTCAGTCTCCTCTTCAGGAGTTGAAATGCATGCTCAGTTGGGTTAAGGGCTGGTGATTGACTTGGCCAGGCTAACCTGATTTTTCCTCCTGATTAAGTCGTTTGTTGTGTTTGCAGATTGGGTCATTGTCTTGCTGCATGATGAAGATCCTCCCAGTTAGACTAGACTAGATGCATTTCTCTGTAAATTGGCAGACAGAATGTTTCTGTAGACTTCTGAATTAATTTTGCTGCTACCATCGTGAGTGACATCATCAGTAAAGATTAGTGATGATGTCACTCATGATGGTAGCAGCAAAATGAGTGACATCATCAATAAAGATTAGTGAGCCCATACCAGAAGCAGCCATGCAAGCTCAAGCCATGACGCTACCTAGGGTTAGGGTTAGCCTGCCACACTACTTGACCACAGTACTTGAGCTCGTATGTTTGGGATCATGAACAGATCCTTTCTTTCTCCACACTTTGGCCTTTCCATCACTTTGGTAGAGGTTAATCTTGCTTTCAGAACTTTTGTGGCTCATCTCTGAATTTCTTTGTGAATTCTAATCTGGTCTTCCAATTCTTACTGCTGGTGAGTGGTTTGCATCTTGTGGTATGGCCTCTATTGCTGCTCTCGAAGTCGTCTTTGAACGGTGGATTGTGATACCTTCACCCCTGCCCTGTGGAGGTTGTAGGTGATGTCACTGACTGTTGGTTTTGGGTTTTCTTCACAGATTTCACAATATTTCTGTCTTCAGCTGTTAGTGTTTTCCTTGACCGAGCTGTTCGGTGTCTGCTTGTTAGTACACCAGTGTTTTTTTTCCCCAGGACTTTCCAAATTGTTGTATTGGCTATGCCCAACGCTTGTGCACATTTTCCCTCTTTTGTCAGCTTCAAAATAGCTTGCTTTTCTCCCATAGACAACTCCCTGGTCTTCATGTTGGTTTAACCTTTTTAACAACAAATGCAGTCTTCACAGGTGAAACCCAGGGCTCACACGAAGAGTAGACACTCAGAGCTATTAATTGTTTACAATCAATCTAACAGGGCACACCTGGGCAACAAGAAACACCTATCAGTTACATGTACTATTATATTTGATCCCTTAAAAAACAAAAGGTGCCATGTTCTAGGTTGTTTAACACAGCTAGATGAAAATATTAGGAAATGAAAGCTGAAATTCTGATCTGTCGTCTCATATTCATCTTTTGATCTCATACCCATGTATAGCAGTCTATAGCAAAAAAACAAAAAGAATTGGCCTTGCTGTTACAATACTTTTAAAGGGGACTGTATATTCTGCTCACACAGCTGTAGTTGGACAAGTGTGTGTTAAGATATTTTGGTGATTGTAATAGTCCTAGGATAAAGTTCACTCTGTCTGTATTTCTGTGTTGATGGTGATCCAGTGGCAGACAGTGAAGTTAAATGTACAAAAAAACTTTTATTTTTTCCTTTCTGTCTTTTTTCCTCTTGTGATTGATTTTGTCTTTTTTTCCAGAAAACTTAACATAATTGAGGCTGTTGGCTGATTCCACTGATTACTTAAAGAAACTTTCTAGATGACTGCCATAGCTCAGAAGTGAATCACTGGCTATTAAGCAATCACACATCTACTCCGAGTCCTTATCTCTTAGAATGTACAGTTCTCTATTTCCAGACAGCACATCTCTTAGAAATGTGGTGCCTGAATTATTTCACGTGTCCAAAACATAATGCCCTCACTGTACTCAAACACTGCTTCCTATTCAGTGCCATATTCATAAACTCAGGGCAGGTGTTTCAAAAACACTACCAAAAAATCACACACTGACTAATCTGTATTTCCGTATGTTCATTTGTTGATGAAAACAAAAAGATCGTGTCCTATCAACAGTTTTTAAAAAAAATACTAGCCAGAAATGGCAGTCTGTCTAGAAGCTAAAGCATAGCCACTAATCCAGGACTGTAACTAACAAATATAGTTAATGCATCAGCTAGAAATCATGGTTAAAACCTAATCAGGTTTATTGATCTAATATTATTTTAAGCAATATGTAGGTGGAAGCTATCAATAAAGCACATGCTCTTTTAGCGCTTTTATGCAATGGATTTGAATGTTAAATACTCATCATGGGTCAAGACAAAAGGATAACTTCAGCAAAGATCTCATCTCTCCTTACACGCACACGCATGCACGCGCACGCACACATGCACATACACACACTCGCACACAGTTAAGCACTTTGTATTATTGCAGGCCGTGAATACAGGCCTGAAAGTATGTTAGTGTCTGCCCTTGTGGTGCACCATTCAGTGCACATCTCCACACCCTGATGGCCTTGTCCTCTTTGCATCTCATCAGGGAATGATGTAAGTGCAGAGTGGCAAGTGGTGACAGGGTACACTGTCTTGCTTGCTTTTTTTTGTTCCCTGTGTCCTCTTTTCTCTCTTTCTCACCATACTGTGCTCTCATCTGTGTCTCATCACTAACAGCTTAGGTTTATATCACATCACTGACAGCTTGTATCCGTGATTCACAGCCCTGAGTGGATTTAAACATCCTTAAACAAAATGGTGAACTGTATTTTTTTGCCTTTTCAAATTTCCAAATTCTGCACCAATACAGCAGCATTTTTAGTTACATAGTGTTACATAGTGTTAGTTTCATAAAGATTTTGTTTACATTCATCACATCATTCCTCTCATGCTTTAGTTCCTTGGTTCATTAAAGATTTCTTGCTTTCTTTCTTGTGTGATTTTTTTTTTTTTTTACTCTGATTTATTGCTTGGTTTTGTGATTGCTATCTTGCTTTCTATCTTACTTGCTCTCTTATTTGACTTCTTGCTTGTTTGCTTTCTTTCTGGCCCTTTTCTTTATTTAGGTCTTGCTTGATTTATCTTTTTTCTTTTTTTTTTCTTTCTTTCATGCTTTCTTGCTTAATTCTTGCTTGATTGCTTGCTTGCTTTCATGCTTGTTTTCTTGGTTGCTTTCTTTCATGCTTGCTTTCTTTTTTACTTGCTTTTTTGCTTGCTTGATCTTTCTTATTCTAAAATTATTATTTATCGTTGAAATTATTATTATTAATCTATCTTCAGCCTAACCAGCTGATGCAGGTAAATCAAACATGGGCTTGGCTTAAAATATGTACATTACACAGTACATAGCCGGTGAGATAGGAATGTCTTGACAGGAGAGCTTCTGAAACCTGCTTTTCATATATTATCATATATCTAATATTAAACTTGTCCCCAGTTTTCACAAGTGTACTCATGTATGTATATTATGTGCTTTAAGTATACTAAGATGAATTTCTTGCTGTCTGATTTTTTTCTGTGTTGACAGTGATCCAGCAGCAGAAAATAAAGTTCTATTATTTTCTCCCTATACATTAGAGTATATAGACGTAATTATTTCAACTGCATTTTTTTGTACTTTATGCAAAATGTCTTGAGCAGATTATGGTGAGTGATATCTGTTGGTGACTTTAGTCTATTAATTGCTAAAGAATTAATTAAAATTCTCCAAATGGCTGCTCCAGATTGTTAATAGTTGAAAAAGAAGTGACCTAATGTCTCTAAATAAACATCCATTAACAATAAGCCCTTATCTCAGAATGTGTAATGCATACAGAGGTGACTCCTGCAAGACTGTGATTGTGTTGACATTAACTTTTAGAGGTAGTGCATTGGTGCAAGCATTTGGGTCACGAGCAGGATTATTTTCAAAAGCTATGCTCTATTGAGTGTTGTCTCGCACACAAAGGCAACTGCTGGTGCTTGGATTCTCAGAAGGCAGCTTTTGTAATTTGTCAAAGAAAGTAATACACTCCCAGTACAGTGTGGCCATTTGTACCGTTTACTTCATGTTTCCATACACTCGAGGTCAGCCATAGGCTTCCACACCTGAGCATAAACATGCGACCTCATTAATGGAGATCAGCCACCTTGGATTTGCATTTTAATAATAAGACACTATTGAAGATGTGTTAGGGTTGGAACTAAGATATGCAGAGTACCAGACATATGCTAGGAGGGTTGGACAACCATGCCCTGTGTTATTGGGAGTCCTGGCATTTAAATCATGACAGCATTATGTACTACTTAAAAAACTAAAGATGCCTTTCTTCAGTTATTTTTACTTAATTATTTTATGGCTAATTACATGTTATAGGGTACTTGTGCAAGTACGGAAGCCCCAAATGGCAAGTTGTGAAACAAATGTTGAAGTGCTATGTTGTTATTTCAACTTAGTACGTCGAAATAATGAGATATTATCTCGTTATTTTGTTTTGTTAGTGACCGCTATGACTATTGTGTCAGTTTAAGTGTTAGGAGTCAGCACCATGACAGCACTATGGATTACCAATCATTAGATGTAAATGTGCATCAGCTGAAGTCTATTAAAGCAACCTGTTTACTTTACCTGGGAAACAGCATACAGAATAACAATTATAAGCTAATATTCAATAAACTAATTTTATTGATAGACTATGGGATATTAAATATGAACTTGAAACAAGGAGATGTGTTGGAATGACGAGATAATAACTCAGAATAAAGAGTTAAGTCTAACATAATTACATAGTACAGTGTTCAAATAATGAGATATTAAGTTAAAATGTCAACATAATATCTTAAAATTAGAAGTTATTAATAAGATATTAAGTCAGGGTCCCTGGAGGGCTAGTAGTTAGGCCTTGGCGCTCTCATTGCCATGTTCCAGGTTTGATTCCTGGCCAGGGAACCAACCCCGGCCACCGGGGTTGCACAAGACAGTGCACTGTCCACTGCTTGCTGGACCCAAGCCTGGATAAAATTGGAGAGGGCATGCGTCAGGAAGGGCATCCGGCGTAAAAACTGGCAAATCAAATATGCGGACCGATGATCCGCTGTGGCGACCCCTAATGGAAGCAGATGAAAGAACGACAACAGTAAGATATTAAGTCGAAATAAGGACATCATAGGTTCAGGCATTCCTTAATGTAAGACCTGTGTGTTTGTTTTGTTTTGTTGTTGAATTTTTCACACTGCACTATTTGTGTACGTAGCCTAGCACAGGAGAGGAAGCAAGAGAAGGTCCATGCTGGCTGTTTGAAGTGACAATATCTTTGCTGTGAACTGAGATGTGACACTGTGTGCAAAATCCACAGGTTTTAAAAGTTTGTAGAATTTAATTTCAGAACACCCATAATATAAAACCCGTAATGTGTGAATGAAAATCCTACATAGTCCCTAAGTCACTCTGACTTAATTTTCAAATGAAGCCAATAAACTCTGAATGGCGCTGATTTGTAAAATAAGTGAAAAGCAGTGGAAACTTCACATTCTCTGTGTGTTGGTTTTGGCAAAAAGCCTATCACCCTAAAGTACAATAAATGGCCAAACCTGCATGCTGGGTTTTACACTGAGAGATTATTACCTCATGCGAGTTAAACGCAAAAGGAAATAGCTCTAGAATGTGCCGCTTTTCAATAGTGCTGCTCTGCCACATTCCAGAGCGCATGCAAGGTAGAAAGCAAGTGCTCTGCCTGAAACTTGCTCAGTCTTCTTCTGTACAGCCATGAGAAAAGGAGGTCAGTATTTACAGCACGCTCGTACGGAGAAAGAGCCTCCTACTATGCACAGGTAAACGTTATTAATCACCAGTTTCCCCAAGCGTGTCAGAGACCTCTTACAAAGGGCAGTGCTAGAAGAATTGTGCTTAGGGGGAGTCCTTTTAATCAAGGAGTTGCTTAGATAAGGAATTGTGCTAAATCCCAGTTAAGATCTTGACAGTTTAACTTTGTTTTATTAGGTTTTGCTAAAATTTCGTTGCTTCTGATAAGGAAAATGCTATTATGCCATTATTCACAGAGTTTGAAGCTTTTATGATTTTTTAGATATTAGGTATGTATATTTGCTTTGTAGGCCAGTAAGCACTATGTTAATTCATGTAAATGGGGCAATCTGAGATATAACGTTCACATGATAAGTAGTGATTTTGACTGAAGGTTGTTCACTCTGATAAAAACCTTTCATTTTGCACTTCCTTCTGTTAAAATATTCACTCAGAATGTTTGCACAAAAGCTCATATTCTAGTTTCACTGGAGTTGTGTTAATGTCTGAATTTATAGACAGCAGTATCGAACTAGAAATGGATAGGATTACACAAGGTTTTGTTCAAATGTTTGTTTAAAAATGCTTGTGAAGAGTTATGAAGAATTGGGCATAAAGGTTAAGAGTATTATTTTGCAGCTATCTTGCATAACCCGAAGCATGACCAGGGGTTAATTTGACTGTTACTTTTTTTTTTCCTTTTTCTTTTTTTTTTTATTTTACTTTGGAATGTGCATTGTTTTAGACTACAAAATTAATCATTAACATGGGATTTGATAACCTTGTCAAGAACGCAGTTACTAAGCATGCAGTTAATTGTGCTATTCTTTGTGTGAATGATAATCTGGTTTTTGGACTAACTAAAACCACAGGAACTCATTTGCAAATTGGCAACAAGCTGTATTGAGGATACCGACTTTGCATAGTAAATGTGTGGAGTTGGTGTCTCTGCATGCAAGGGTGTGTGCGTGTGTGTGTGTGTGTGTGTCTGTGAAGGAGAGAGAAAGAGAGATGTAGGGGAGGAATAAGGTTACAAATGTCAAGTAGTTTTGCTTCAGTGTTAATGTGATGACTTCAAAATGTAAAAAAAAAAAAAGAAAAGAAAAACTTTCTCTAATGAACTCCAGGCATAAAAATAGGAATTCTGGTTCCAGCTATGAATTAGATTGTGCATTTCGTTATTGTGTTATTATTGGTTTATCTTGTGATACTGTGTTGATGGTTAGAATGATCATGTTTAGAGGGAATCTCACGCAAACACTTGGGACTTTTATGGCTTTTAACATTTATTAGATATAGATTAAACGAGAGATCTGGACAGTAGGGGTGGGCAATATGGGACAAAATATCACATCATAGTGCATGAAGAATTATTTACAATCCACAATGTTTAGATTTGCTAACAGAGTGCCTGCAGCAAAGTAATGCTGCGACAAAAAAATGTCAGAAATGACATCTTAAGTCTGAAAACAACTTGTATCGCAAGTAAGAGTGTTGATGTATTGAATATCATCATGTTGGCACGAGCCTGCAGGTGATCCCAGCCGTGCTGATATTCACTACAACAGCACTCTTGCTCGTGTGATGTTGCTTTTATTCAACAGTTCTATAAAGAAGAAGTTAATATCAAGTAACGGACTTTTCAGACACGTTATGGCCAAATATTTTGCTTATTTTTGCTCTGTTAACGGAAATAGTTGGAAATCACAGCTGGATAGGGTGTTGCATGTTGCCATGCCAACGCACAGTCTGACTGACAGCCTGCAGTAAGTTGATGATGGAACAAACTATTGCTAGAATTGGAATGTAATGTGGTGAACACAGACAAGCGGAGTGATACAAACAGGCAAATGTACCAGCGCTGTTATAAATGTAGTCAAATTAGTGGACGGGTTAAAAAGTATACAGTACAGTATGAAGACAATACAGTAAAAGAAAAAAAAAAGTTAATCTCTAATGTCATTGCGAATAACAGTGGCACCAGTCTGTATGACACACAGTCGACTCCAGAATTATTGGCACCCCTGGATAAGAAGGGTTAAAAAAAAAAAAAGGTTATAAAAATGTGTTTGTGCTTAATTAGCTTAATCTCACATTGACAATATGAGAGGAATCTAGCTTGAAAAAAAAAGCTTATTAACAAAGTTTTTTTTAATGTACCTGATTAACCAGATTTCCTACACACAGAGGCCAAATTCCCCTAGTTATTCAACATGGGGAAGATAGTTAATGCACAATGACTTGTGGAAAAAACAACAACAAAACAAACAAACAAAAAACTACACACCTGAAAACGCACATATCTACTGTTAGGGCAATCATTAAGAAGTTTAAAACACTGTGAGCTGTAATGAAACTACCTAGAAGAGGATACAAGTGTATTTGTAGTGCAAAATAGTGACATCAGTGCACAGTGAAGAGCGTGGTTAGGGAGGCAAAAACATTCTCCAAACATCACCATTTGCAGAAGATGGCAGGATTTTGGAATCATCAAGAAAATCATGCTATCTCTACTGCGAAGATACAACTGGGTCATGGTTGGATTCAGCAGGACATATTCAAAAAATATGTCCAAATCCACACAAAATTAGTTCAGTGACAGAATCGAGCTTGTGACGTGGCCATGTCACACTCCTGACCAAAGCCCCCTTGCAAACCTGTGAGGTGAGCTGAAGAGGAGAGGACCGAGGATCTGGAGAGATTGAGTATTGAGGAGTGTCTCGGATCCCTTACTCTGTATTCTCCAATCTCATCTATCATTATAGGAGTCTCAATGTTGTGATGTTGGCCCAAAGTACTAAATACAGGGTGCCAATAATTGTGGCATGTGTTTTTGTCGAAAAATATTTTTGCTAAGCATTTTTAATTTTCTTAGAATACATGTACTTCAATTAAAGGTAAGATTTCTTTCATAATTTCAGTGTGAGATTATCTTATTTACCACATTTTTTCATTACTTTTTTTTTTTTTTTGCCAATAATTATAGAGATGACTCCAAGGACTGATAATATTTCAGAAAATTGTATTGTGATGCAGTTTATCATGACATTAATAGTATATTGTTGTATTGCTCAGCCGTAGTGGGTAAAAGGTTATTTTTTATGGACCATCTCAGTGGACATTGTGAAGAAACAAAGCTCTTTGGAACACAGAACTCCCCAAAGGGAAATTTTCTGAAATATATATTTAACCATGCACTTCTGCTGCTAGAAATCAGTTCCATTTCTTTACCCATTTACATCCAAAATTTACCATACCTTCATGGGAAGTTCTTATGTACTATGTGGTGTAGTGGTAAATTTGCATATTAAAGCCGTAGATTGGCACGGCAATCTTTCCTGTCCATGTCCATGACCAAAACAGGAAGTATCAGAGACAGTGTAGTTCCTCTCTTTAATGTTAGTAAAAATGACCATAGCAACTGTAACATACACCGTGGAGTGAGTTTGTCTTGCTTGGGTTGTTTCAATACCAGGAAAGTCCTTTTAACTTTGAAATTAAGTAACACTAAAGGAATTCATGACCATTAAGATAATGTCCTCCAGGCACTGGTTATCTGTCTTTTAAAAGAACAAATGAATGGTGTTGGAACAATGCTTTTTAAAGATATAAACATGTACATATCTCATAAAGAAAATGCAGTGGACAATGAAGCGTTTCACAGTGACAAGCTGGTTAACAAAGACGTGTTTATGGTGGCTTTGACTTCAGCTCATGGGATCAGAGTTTAAAGCATATCGAGGTTAAAAGACCCATTAGTCACCAGCTGACTACTATTGCTCATATCAACCGCAAGGGTTCATATATTTTTTTATGACCAGGCAGAACACTGAAGCCTTAAAGACAACTTGGCTAGTCATTACTGTTCCATCATTGTGTAATGAGTTATTAGTGTTGTATGCGGAATTCTTCATAACACTGTCAGAGATATTAATCATTTTCGAGGCCCAGCTGCACTTGATTGCTTGTATTGCTGTATTGTATTGATCTGTATTTTAGGACATCCTGCCTTTACGTAATTTTTGAGCAATACTTTGCGCTCTCACAGTGCCTGCCTAATGCTCCAGGCCTAATGAGCAAAGGCCGGTTTATAGTATAACAGGCATGGTGGCTATATTTATTCAGCGTAGCCTGTCATTAGAGGTTTCCCCATCCCAGCACTATAAATGCCACTTGTCTCCCTTTGCAGAAGCCATGTGGGGTGTGTGATTTGAATTGTCAAATATTATGAACTCCCTGATTGCGGATTTAAATGTGCTTACTGTTTTGTGATCTTTTATTTCTATCTATATATCTGAGTCTAACAAGCAGTTTTGTTCAATAGGTGATGCACTTACAAATAAATAAAACTCTACTTTCTGTTGGCCAAATAAGCTTTTAGAGGTGTAGACAACTCTCTAAAAGTGCCTTGTGAAATATTCAAGACCATTTCTATGTGACAGACTATAGGCTAATCCTCAAATGAGTCATAAGAATGTTGCTTTTAAATGCAATGTGAAGATTTGCTCAGAATAAAGTTTAAAATAATTGGATAAGATTATATACTCATCTTAAGTCACAATCCCTCTAAATGTTGTATATGTATATTACTATTAAGACTTGTAATGACTAGTTACTCTAGCCAGACAACCTGTGTAGTAAAATCATGGAAGTCCAGTGGGTTTTAGTCATCATTATGGCCCATTGCTGATGCCCTCCATTTCCCACTTAGTGGAACCTAGAGCAGTCTTGTTTAAGTTCTTTAAGCCATCTTTATGAAACATGTGTTTCTTATTTTAGCCGAAGTCTAGTTGGGGGTGGTTGACATACCTTTCTGATAAAATCATCATGAACTCTTGCTTTCATTCATGCTTCTGAAAATTGCTGAGAAACTTTGTATAACGAATCAACATTTCCGCATTTGACCATTTTGCAGGGGTGTGCCACGGTCAGCAGTTTGGCACTCTGTTTTGATTTTATGAGCACTGAAGTGGATGCCCATTTTAATCAATATGGAAGATGGAAAATGTTTTAGTCGATTAAATAAATGGCCAGAGAGGCCATATGGACACTGATGAAGCACTTGGAAATGTTTTCCAGTCAAAGCAGAGTGTTCGAAACCTCCTTTCTTTGACTTGCTTGAAAAGTTGCTCAAAGACAAAAGTTTTGCGTACATGTTGCTTTTGGATGGTGGCCTTGGCAGCACTGCTTCGGTGTTTACATTCTTGGAGGAATTAGGTCATGATTTTTTGAGGGATCTTCAGCTTTCCTCTCTGGTTTAAGCAGCCTCACACTAGTCCCACGTTTCCAGTTTAGTACTTCCTTGCTGAGCTATGGAATCTGTTTTGCCAAAATGACATTTGGCTATGTTTTTTTTAGTCATCTATCACAAGTTTATTTGTTAATATATTTCCGTGTAGAGTTTTTTTTTTTTTTTTTTGCAAAAGGGGATATGTACTGTGCATGCAAGTTTTTTTTGTCAGAGCACATATCATTCTGTATGCAAAACACCTTGTGCAGTCCAAAATATCCGGAAGCTAGATCCTATATTTAGTGCTTTTTAATAGGTCATTTTTTCTACACTTGTTTGTCAGGTATGTCTGTAAGAGGTTTGTTTTGAAATGAAAGTGAGTGTTGATATGAATGGTTTTGGGGATTAACCACATATGGGACTGGGTTTCCAAAATTACACCCATTTCACTGCTCCAGCTCAGAGAACACCTCTTCATATCCAAACTGTCCTCACTTTCTAGTCTCACTGTGAAGGGTTCAAGAGACCGCTTAGCATAAACATTGAAGACAACGGGCATTTAACTCTTTCCTTCTAAAGGGAAATGGTGGGGCTGTAAAGATTAAAGCAGGGAGTGGCTTCTAGCAGAGCCGGAGAGAGAGAACAGGACAGGATGGGGTAAAGGGAGAGGGAGGGGTGGACCAACGAGAAGGAGAGAACGACAGAGGGGGCAGGGAAGGAAGAAATGCGTGTGCTGGAAAGTTGTTCGCCTCCCATGGAGTGGGATGGATAGATGGAGAGAGGTATGTGGGAGGGGAGATGAGTTTAGGTTACACACAGGGTTCCTGCTGTCACAGGAGGAAATCCTGAGACTGGGTCAGTTGAGCCTCATCGTATCTGTTTCTGTTCCTCTCTCTCTCTCTTTTTGTTTTTGCTCTCTTTCTGTCCCTCTTTGTGTTTTAAGTGGCTTTGTTTTTATGATCTACATCTCGGATCAGAGCAGACTACTCCACTCTAATGCCCTTCCCTGTCCTCCACAGCTGGATGAGACACTGAAAGGTAATCTGCCTTTTCCACTCAGACATTATCTGGAGTCTGTTTTCAAGGAGTATTGATTCTTTTTAACTGGAACATCAGGACTAAAAATATCAGTTACCGTAGAATAAGGCTTGGATGATTTTCAGAAGCAGCTTGCTATGTAGTCTATGTTCATTTTCATATTAGTCATGTGTTTGTCTTTCAGTTTCTCTGGCTTTGTCAGGATTTGTGCCAAGCCAAATTCTTTACAAGTCAGGAAGTCAGGCTTATGTTCTGTTGGCATGTTCACCTGGTGCGCTCAATACTCAGACCTGTATTGTAGTTGTTGTGGTGCAGTATTGTATAGAACTCTAAATACAATATTTACTTCTTTTGTCATATTATAAAACCTGTATTGGGTAGCACTTTTTTCACTTTTTGTGAATGACTCTGTAAGCATAATGATTGTTTAAAACCTGCAACTCTCAATCCAGTGGTGGTTCCTCAAGTAACTTCATCTCTTTGGTGTACTCCCAGTATGTGTTTAGATTGGTAGCACTTATGCCAAGATTTTGGTTGCATGCTCTGAATATAGGATACACACCCACCCACAATATTTCTATACATCTTTCTACCAGGGGGGTGCTATGTTAATGGTCAATCACTCACATGATTCTGGATGTTATAAAATGCTAGCATGGCAAAGGTTTGTTATGGAGAATTATGCTAGATTATGCCAACCTAGCATGCAAAATTACAGGTCTAGATAGACCTATATGTGGACTTTAAGTTTTTAAATCAAGTTGAGTGGTGGCACTCAAGACCGTTAATAAGTTAACTGTTTTCGAATTGCAGCTATATTCTGATTTTAATATTAATACTTGAACACTGTATGAAATGATCCTGGTAAAATCTTGGCCAAATTCGACTCTACGTCAGAGTATACGATGAAAATTCTCTTACGGTCGACCTCTGATTAAAGAAAATTATTACATTCTGCTTACGTCATCAATTAGCGATTCAGGCTCGTGCATAAAATGGGGCCGCAAAAAACAGAAACATTCTTCAAAGTGAGCTTGATGTAATAAGTATATTTTTCTATCCAATAGCATGGTAATTTGTTCCTCCATTGCCACTGCCATATTTGTAGATGTTCTGTGGGTTCAAGGTTCAGGGTTCAAGGTTTAGCTACGCTGTCCTCTTATTGAGGGCTTTTACATGAGTATTGTAGCAGTAGTCACACTCTGAGATTTTGATCAGAAATTTCCGACACTGCCAAAACTTTGTCGACTGTCTTTGGTCATAATGGCACTGAAGACTGATGAACTGAACTCATGACCAAAGTCTGTATTAGCAAAAACAGACCAATAATTGTCCAGTGTAAAGCTGGCTTAAACAGATGAGGTAAACCATGCCTCTATTTCACGGTATGACTTAGACATGCATCTGAATTTCTTCTCATTGATTGCCTCCAGGTCAGCCAAAGATTCCAGTGATGCCAAAATACATTAGCTTCATGTGGAGGAACTTTACTTGAACTCATTAGTGAGCTCATTAGTGGATATAATGTCTGTGTCTGTATCTTGAAAGCATGATTGATGTATAGGAAATGATTTGTTTATTGTACATTATAGTGAACACATCTTTAATGCCTACCTTAGTGAGTATATTGGCAGCTGAATGATGGTTTTATTGCATAATAGTCTCTGTCTTCTCTTCTAAGTGTGGTTATTACAGGTTGGCTTGTAAGAACATGAGTCCTAGGACCAAATTATGGAAGGAGGAACTCACATCTCAGATGTAATAAACACAGATGAAAGCTCCTGTCTGCTGAGATGGACACACTTATAGACATGTCTAAGCGAGATATATATCAATAATGACATAGATAGTATTGCTCAGTTAACGACATCCTAGAATTCCTTATGTGTAAGAATTGACACAAACAAACTACTGTACTGGTTGTAGGAATGTTAATATAGTAATCAGTAATCAGTGCAGAATCACAGTGATTGGGCTGGAAACCTGTTTTTAAACCAGTATGGCATACTTGTGTGACCGAGACTCCAAAGTATCTTGATGCTGAAGTGATAAAACCTGTCGGAAGCTGAGAGCAGAGGCCTCTTAGGGAATTTGGAGGCTATTAGAATGGAGTTCTCTTGACACAGAAGGCATCTTGCATGGTTGTGATCAATAACATCCTCTAAGTGAAGCCTGCTTCCTGGCAGAGAAACGGAGAGAGCGAATGAGAGACACCGCGATAACAGTTCATAGTCAGCTAGATTTTCCTTATCAATATTTCAGTAGAAAAGTTCAAACCCAAATTGAATTAGATTGCTTTGCTTCGCAGGGCTTTTTGGGACTGTAATGTTAACTTTGTTCTCTGGAACTACTGAAATCCTAAGATCATTCTGCTTTACAGCAGTCTTCCTTGCTTTGATGATTGCTTTTGTTTGATGACGCTTACCAGGAGAGCTTTAATCTAGAAGATTCCGTTGTGAAAGGGTTGGGTTAGTCTGTCATCCTTCTACCTCCATCCCAACAGCTGCTGGTGGAGAAAAGAGTGAAGGTTTGTGTGGTGTCCCTAGCTCTTTCATTTCTGAGTTCTTTTAGGGCTCAAAGTGTCCTGAAATTAGCGGTCTATAATGGCAAAATGGACGTCCTGCGTGAACTGGGCTTTGAAACAACGAGGCGAGAGTTTGCCTTTTGATATCTGCTATGCATTGCTGTTTCTAATTCTGTAAAGACATGGTAATGATCCCTGGCTATCTCAGTAGGTCTGTATACTCTGGTTCTTTTTGTAGTAACTGCTGTGTAATGCTCCCACATTTACAACTACACACTGAATCACAGCATGCCATGTAGTCTGATTTGTTGTGTATTACTATATCTCTTGGTTTGTTTGTTTGAGTAATGGATTTGAGTAATTGGACTCCTTCTGTTTTGTTTCCATTAGGAAAGCGCAGCATCGGGGGTTAGTGAGGATGACTTCGGCAGGAGCGATGCCTCCCTCTCCTCCTGATCGCTCTGTATCCCAAGACTCACAGGATTCCATGGAGGATTACTGGAGTGAAGTGAGGAACATCGAGGAGGACTGCCAAGCAGGCCAGGAGGAGATGATGGAGAAGAGCAGCATTGATGGTGAGTGCAGACCACTCTACATGAATCATCACTTTGCCAAGATTTCAACTTGCATATCACATTTCTATGGCTTTCAACATGAGGTTCTGCTTTAAAGACAGCTGGATATAATAATGGTTAAAGCTTATGCTTTATTTTTATTGTACTAAATTTGAAATGTGGATCTGCTGGATTTGGGCCTGCTTCTGCATCTTTGGACTTTGTTTTTTTTTTTATGCTTGGCAGCATTGGATGAAATATTTGGCTTGGACATATGCAATCTGTAAGCCCCCTGGTCTACAGAGTGATTTCTGAAGGAGAATGGTTAACAGGTGTTTTCGCTCATGTTGTTTTTGTTGGTTTTCTTTCTACTTTTGACTGATATGTTTATTTTCTCTTCATAAGGGAAAAGCATTAGGTATCCATGTTTCAAGCACAATTAGGCCCATTTAAATGAATAATGTATGCGAGACAGACTGAGTCATTTGCACTTTTGGGAAAAAACAATGTTTTTCTTAAGGGCACGGAGTCTCTAAACCTATGTATTCTGCAAGTATTAGTTAAATTATTATTCAGATTACCTAGAAACTTAAAATTGTAGACCAAAGCAAACATTCCATACTAGACTTTTTAAAGGCCCCTAATTACTTCCACTATTTCCCTCGCTCTGATTGCCATAACACTGGGATGTTTATCATATGTGAAAAATCAAGCATGACTACTGCTGTAGATGCACAGGATTCTCAGCATTCTGCCTGTAATGTTTGTGTAATTCTGCATGGTAGAAGCGGAACTGGAGGAAGCATGGCTGCATGAAGCGGGTCTTTCCACGCTGGTGTCTGGCTCTCACGCCGACAGTCCTGCCGAGGCTCTCCTGTCCACACTCACTCGCTCTCAAGCTGCCATGGTGAAGAAACGCCTGGACAACTACACTCAGACCCTACGCAAGAGAAACAAGCAGCCCATACGCCATGTCCGGGATGTCTTCTCCACGGCTGACACATCGGTAAGCAGAAGATACAGTATACTGGAGATTTATGATCAGGAGGCTCTAGGGAGACCCTAACAGTTCTTCAGATACTATAGTGTAGTCTGTTGTGAATTAAAGATGCTGGTTTGATATTCTTGGATTTTCATGTTGAATATATTTTATTAACTCTTAGTCTCTGACAGGAATATTGATTAGGATGAGTAGTATGCCACTGTCTATTTTTGGGATTTTGGCTCAAGGCTGAGTATCTTGCAGGATTGGTTCCAGCCCCCAAAATTCAGATTAGCTGCGCAATCTCTTTTCTCTAAGCTGTCTATGAGATAAATTACGTACACAGCAGATAAAGCTGCCACACGCTCTTACATCTTGTGTTGTCCGCAGTCATCGTGGAGCCTTTCAGGTGTCAGTCTCATTTAGAAACCTACTGATGATAAGAGTGACAGCTGTATTTAGTGTAAGGACAGGAAAGGCGAGATGTTCCTTAGCATGCCACGCATTTGCCGGATCAGCTGCTCTCTACTCATCTCAAAACATATCTGTCTTTCTGACTGAGGCTGGAATGTGGAAGGGCTAGAATGTGGAACAACTTAGACTGCGTTTAAATTAGCCATCAGTAAAGCTGTGTTCATATCCAATGACCCAAGCAAATAGTATGGAGAGCTTTCTTTGCTCAAGTTGCAGTTTAAATAAATATGAGCTTTGTTTTAGATTTAGCATAGCTGACATGAAGCTGTCAACAGAATAGACCTGACAGTAATTTGATTCATCCTTGCTTCAGTGGATAATCTCACCTAGATACTGTAGATCTGTAACTTTGAACATTTTCTGCTGTAATCATGAAAGCTGTCTTGTGTTCACGCCAGGACTTGTATTCACATTATGCTAATACTGAACACTCTTTAAACACATACTCTTTCCCTTTACTCTTCTACAGATGTATCTGTCAGAAGGTACCAAACTGTACTTTTCCTTGTCACTGGGGTGGTACTCTTGGTATTATTAAGGGTACATCTTTTGTACCTTTAGTATGTATATTTTACCTGGAACCTTTAAAAATAGTTTAAGGTACCTCAAGGACCACTACTGAGTTAGGTACACTGCGTTCACATTCCTAGGTAAGTAACATAGTAAGGTACAAAAACATGCACCCATGTTACTACCCTAACAACAAGGAAAAGTATAAAGAAAAGAATTGTATTTTCCGGTGTCTACCAGAAGAGGATGGGTTCCATTTTGAGTCTGGTTCCTCTCAAGGTTTCCTCCTTTCATCACAGGGAGTTTTTTTTTACTGCCACTGTCGCCTCTGGCTTGCTACATCTGGATTTCTGTACAGCTGCTTTGTGACAATGTCTATTGTTTAAAGCTCTATACAAATTGAAATGAATTGAAAGTCATTTATGTGTGGGAATTCAGTAATAGACACCAAAATAAAGGCAGCTCTCAAGACCACCCTAGTGTGACTCTGTGACTAAGAGCATGTGAAGTGGATGAGTAACTGGTCTGTCCTGCCAGGGCCCAACCAGAATGAGTGTTACAGAGGCACAGCATACAGGGGGAAAAAAATTGGAGCCTGTTAGTAGATGTCTTTGAAAGTTCTACCATATCAATATCATGTAGCAAAAAGTAGGGTGTAGGGCGTAGGGAGAATGTCTTCAGTGGACATCTGGTCAACAAATGGTGTTTGATGGAGCAAGGGAGTCGGCATGCTGGCAGAGAATGTAGGGCAGTGACTCATAGCCAGCTGGACTGGCAACTGAGACTCACTGTGTGTCTATGGTAAGCATGCAGTCGTGAGTAGAGCTTGGCACAGTGGACTAATGTACTAAACTTAGATCATGTAACATGATCTAGATTACAGAAGCGGATGATGGGTCATTATGGACCTTTCTGTTGAAAAAGAGGCAAAGTGAGGGATGGACCACAACAGGAAGTCCGGCTAGGAATATGAACCAGTATCATTTGTTATGATGTGATGCAGCATTGTTGTTCAGATTTACAGCATTTAACGTTCTATACAGAACAGATATTCACATATAACCATATGCCAGGGGTTCAAACCTTTTGCACCCAGGGATCCTTTTAACAGTAAAATAAATTCATGAACATTTGATGAACATTATTTAAATGTGTAATATTTAGATATTATAATATTTTGTCTGTGTGCTAGAGCCATGGATCTTCTATTCCTGAACTTTACATCAAATGAACACATTCGATTCAAGTTAATATTATTTACAAGTGACTTGTTTTTGAGTCTGGATTAAACCATTTCAATTTAAGTGCCCACTCAAATAATCTAAAAACTCTGATAATGTTGAGCTGTGAATTCCTCCATGTAACTAAAAAAAAAAAAAAAAAA